>LR738712.1:814012641-814200034 GCA_902687465.1 Secale cereale | reverse complement strand
GGGGGCGCGCCCCCAGGCCGCCTGGGCACCCTGTGGCCCCCCTCTGACTCCCCTTTTGCGTGTCTTCGTTATTCATCTGAAAAATACCTCCCGTCAATTTTCAGGTAATTTGGAGGTGTTCTTCTTCAGCAACTCAGTATCCACTTTTTCCTGCTGAATCCTGCGTCTGCTGTTCCGGCACCGGAAAGTTGCAAACTGTGTAAAATAGACCAAAACAACATAAGAACATCATCATAACGTGAAATATATCAATGAATAAAGATGAATTATGATACAAAATAGGGATGCATTTTGGACGTATCACCATGGTCCAAGGGAGACTACTCACAACTCATCCGGGAGGCGTCCATGGTGGTGGAGAGGCTCCCGGTGGTGATCCTCCCCTCCGGTAGGGTGCCGGGAAGAGTTCTCCTGGTGCTCCCGATCTTGGAAGCGGCGGCGGCGGCGGAACAGAGATGAGATCGCGAAAAAGAGTTCCCGTCTCGAGGGTTTCGGGAGACGCTTTAAATATATGCCAAAGGGGGGCATCAGACGAGGATCGGGGGGCCTAGGCGCCCCCCCGGCGCGGCCCAGGGGGGGGGGCGCCACCAGGGCGCCTGGGGCCCTGGTGGCCCCCCTCCGGCTATGCTTCGGGTGCCTGGTAGCTTCTGGAACGCTGATTTTTTATATAATTTTTCTGGATTTTTTCTGGCAGTTCTCGTAATGTGAAACCTGAAATACAAAAACAGCCGAAAACAGAAACTGGCACTGGGGTGCACTGAGTTAATAGGTTAGTCCAAATATGATCAAAAGTGTATGGAAGTGTATAAATAACATAGCAATATCACCCAAAAGAGGCATGGAGCAAGCAGAAATTATAGATACGTTTTGGACGTATCAACATCCCCAAGCTTAATTCCTGCTCGTCCTCGAGTAGGTAAATGATAACAAGAATAATTTCTGTGGTGACATGCTATAAACCATATAGGACTTTTTCATAGTCATATGACAAAAGCTTACTGAGACAATGAATCTATAGTAATTAAGTTGCCTCATGAGAAAATCACAAAGAACTGAAAGTTTTACAATATGATATTGAAACATCAAATAGATTTGTAATGAACATGATGTGCAAATATGATAAAGTGATATCTAGCTTACCCCCTTTAGTGAAGCAAAACATAAATGCAGGGGCACCTCCAAGGTTTAAGTGATGACTAGATACAATGATTTCAAAATAAACGATATCACAATCATGCAAAAGACAATGCTACTTTGGGACAATGCACATTACACTCAGAATGACAATCATGCTCTCAGTAGTTGGTGCTTTTAAAAGAAGGTGGAGACTCTCGAACCGTGGCTTTTGTTGGCAAGGTTGAAAACCCGTAGTCGGAAACAAAGACAAAACATGTACCAGAGCTCTTGGTTTTAAAACAGAGGTAATAATTTTATTTAGATCATGCATGTTTCATCAACGAATGCTAGCAGATAACTCAATCACTTCTTGAGATGGACAAGTTTCGAGGAACGGCTCCCGAATGAGGACGATCACATCCTCTTAATCTCCTTTGTTTATCACAGCCAAAGTTTTCTGATTTCTCATGAACAAAGCGTGAAGGAGGGTTGGTTTGTTATATTATCTTTTTGAGCCGGGCGCACTCAATGCCAGTTCCTTCTCGTATTATGGGTTTGCACATTATACATGCAATCCCGGGGTGAAGCTTGTCCAACTTAAAAAGATCATGAATTAACTACTACTTCCTCATGAACTTAAAACAGAGGCACAAAATAGGAATTCTTTTTCTTTGAATAATTTCGAGATGGTACATGCAAGTCTCCGTTAGGAATGGCAGGTAAATACCATGTAGGAAGATATGGTGGACTCATATGGCATAACTGGATCAAAAGGATGTGGATGCACAAGCAGTCAATCCGCTTAGTACAGGCGAAGGTTAGCAAAAGACTGGGAGCGACCAACTAAGAGAGCAATGACGGTCATAATCATGTAGAGCAACAAAGCAACATTGAATCAGGCATGGAAGTTATATCGCTACTCAGAAACAAAAGATCATCAAGGCTTGACAGACTTTCTTTACAGTCTTAAATATGCGTGAGCATACGCCAAGTCAATCAAAATAAATTCTTTGAAGGAAGATATTACTAAACCATACCTCATCATAGGCAAAGAAATCATGTTGGTACTCCAATAACACATTGGGAACCCCCCAGCTATTTGAGACTAACCATAAGAAAACATGAACTACTAAGCGCCATTATGCACATAGAATCTTTATCATAGACATATCAACCAATGCAACGGAAGCAAACTCTCTTAATAAGATAAACATGATAACTAAAGAGAGTTCAAGCAACCAACTAAACAAAAGCTCTTTAAAAAGATAAGCATGAATACTAAGAGCTAAGCATGATAGTAGCTATTAAAAGACAAAGAACACACACAGCAAGGATAGACATGAGAATTCTATGTTATGTTCTAGGTAGAAGTGGAGCGTGTTTCTCTCCCACATAAAGAAAGCTGAGTTCCGACTCGTTATGAAAAGCTAAAGAAAACTAAAAGCAAGACGCTCCAAGCATAGCACATAACACATGAAGTGATTAAAATATAGTGGAACGAAAGACGAACTGATAATGTTGATGGAGAAGGGGATGCACGGGGGCATCCCCAAGCTTAGACGCTTGAGTCTCCTTGAATATTTCTTGGGGGTGCACGGGGGCATCCCCAAGCTTGAGCGTTTGACACTCCTGAATCTTTTTATCATCTTCCCTCGCACACTTGAAAACTCCCTTCATACATAACTCATCATAATCTGATTAGCGAGGTTAGTACCCATAATAAAATAATTGTTCCTTGCTGGAAATAAAGATATTCTTGAAGTTCTACTGTTTCTCAAGATTGCCAAAAGGTTTTTGCAAAGAAAAAGCAAGCTCTAGGTTTGCAAAATGAAGGAATGGCAAAACAGGACAGAATCTATGAAAAACAGAACAGGAGGTAGTAAATGATTTTTCCGGGGCACTTCTGCAACTCTAATCAAAAAACTAAAAACAGACGCACGAAAGACAATTATATAGAGCACGCTGTCGAAAAAAATCAGACCAAAAAGATGATCTGGTGATTTTATATGATTTTTTCTATCCAAGGACAGAATCTGTTTCCTGGACAGCACGTCACAACTTTTGAACTTTCTTGCAATCAGAGGCTATACTTGGCACAAAACTGAAAAGCAAAGATACAATGATGATGCTACAGTAGTAACTACATCAAGACACAACAAAAGCAAAATAAATTTATTCATGTGGGCTGCCTCCCAAAAGCGCTTTCTTTTATGCCTTTAAGCTAGGCATAATGCATAGAGGTCAAGTTGTATCAATTGAACCATCATCAAGATCATCAAAAAGCTCTTCAATAATACAACTAGTCTTAAGAGGACTCTCAAATAAAGGCCTCATAGAGATACTTCTAGGGAGAAGACCAAAAGGATAAAAGTCAAGGGAAGATTCATTTATAAATTCATCAAAGAGAGGTGTTTCTTCCAAAGTCTTTACAGTTTCAACCCCTTTGGCAATAGATGGATTACTTTTAGAACGGGGAGCCTTTGGAACGTGAACGAACTTAGGCTCCCTCTTTGCCGGAGTTTCTACCTTTTTGTTTTTGATTGAGGAGAAAGTAGTTCCTAGAGTATCAAAGATTTCCTCAATCTTGTCTATCCTAGAAGAGTCCAAGTCATGGGATTTGATGGTCTCCAAAGTTTTGAAAATTTTATGCATGGAGCTATCAAGCCTATTCAAATTCCCTTTTATCTTACGATCCAACTCATTTATCTTATTAATGCTTGGCATCTCTAGCTCTATCTTTTCAAGTTTTTTTCATAATGTGAGCTAGGGTGATGTCCTCTTGAATGCTAACAACGGGGGGATTCCCAACAAGATTTTCAATAATACTAAGAGACTCCCAAACTGGGGCCTCTAGGAAATTTCCATTGATGGCAGTATCTAGAATAAACCTATTCCAAGAAGTAATTCCAACATAAAAATTTCTAAGCAGGATAGTAGTAGGTTGCTTCTTGGTGGCTCTTTTTTTAGAATCATTAATTCTATACCAAGCATCTTTTAGACTTTCCCCACCTCTTTGTTTAAAGGTGAGAATTTCTGCCTCGTCAAAGACAAAAGGACCCGACATAATGACAACGAAAGAATAAGATAACTATTTTTGTGATTTTCGATAAAAGATACTAAAGCAAAACTGAAAGGTAAACTAACAAGACGAAAAGCAAAGTTAAAAGATAGCGTGCAACTCCCCTATCCTGAAGAGTGGAGTCCCCGGCAACGGCGCCAGAAAACTTTGCTTGATGGCTTCTCGCCGCTCGTTGGTTACCCCAAGTGGAAGGTTTGAGATGAAGTGTAGCGGAAGTTTTCCCTTGGCAATACCAAGGATCGATTTCCCTGAGACTCCCAGTTTCAACAAGAAGGTGTCAACTTCTAACGGTGCCAGATATTTAGAAATCAACGTGGACCTGCACACAGATACAAATAACTTTGCTCCCAACGAGTACAGAGAGGTTGTCAATCCCTCCGGCCTTGTAGTTTACAAAGGATCAAACACAAGTGATAGTAATGATAGATATAATTGCAATAGTAAGTAAAAGCGGAAAGTAAATAGCGGATGTGATCAATGATGGTAATATGGACCGGAGTCTCATGATGTTCACTAGTGATGTCTCCCTCCCAAAAGACGATAAAACAGCTATGTGAGGTAAACGAATTACAGCTGGGCAATTGACAGGACCATGTGCGCAAACCAATGCTGACTAAGTTGCAAGAAAGGTAGAGGTTCAAAGCATGGGCGGTACGCCGAGGTAAGTAGACCGAAATCCATCTGCATCTACTACTAATCATCCACCTTGAGATATCTATCCAGAACATCTCGCTGGTATTAAGTTGCGAGTCCCACCCATAGTGTAAACTCAAAGCAACAGACAACTGCATTAAAAGAACTTTGCGTAAAGTAAACAATCCTTGCACCCGCGGGCCCAAGCACCGTTGTTTTCCCCCTTGTGGCAACAGCACATCCCCTAGACTCATGTTTCTGTCACTCAAACTAGTCATCGAGGGGCATGAACCCACAATCAAGCATAACGTTCCCTCTTGGAGTCACTACCTACTACTTGGCAAAAGCAATAAATAACAACGAAGAACATGCAAGAATTACTTACGAACATAAATATAAAAGAGGTGAATCAAATATATTACTCAAACACAATCTGAACATAATCTCATAATCCATCGGATCCCAGCAAACTCATCATAGCAACAGCATAAGGATTACATATGTGCCTCGATCATGTAGGGCAGCTCACGAGGACTAATTAGTGAAGCACAAGAACGGGAGGAGAACATCACATAGCTACTGGTCATGGACCCATGGTCCAAGAGAGACTACTCACAACTCATCCGGGAGGCGTCCATGGTGGTGGAGAGGCTCCCGGTGGTGATCCGCCCCTCCGGCAGGGTGCAGGGAAGAGTTCTCCTGGTGCTCCCGATCTTGGAACCGGCGGCGACGGCAGAACAGAGATGAGATCCCAAAAAAGAGTTCCCGTCTCGAGGGTTTCGGGAGACGCTTTAAATATATGCCAAAGGGGGGCATCAGACGAGGCTCGGGGGGCCCAGGCGCCCCCCGGCGCGGCCCGGGGGGGTGCGCCACCAGGGCGCCTGGGGCCATGGTGGCCCCCCTCCGGCTGTGCTTCGGGTGCCTGGTAGCTGATACGTCCAAAACGTATCTTTAATTTCTGCTTGCTCCATGCCACTTTTGGGTGATATTGCTATGATATTTATACACTTCCATACACTTTTGATCATATTTGGACTAACCTATTAACTCAGTGAACCCCAGTGCCAGTTTCTGTTTTCGGCTGTTTTTGTATTTCAGGTTTTCACGTTACGAGAACTGCCAGGAAAAATCCAGAAAAATTATATAAAAAATCAGCGTTCCGGAAACTTCCTTGCGCCCGAAGGACAGCCGGGGGGGGGGGGGCACCAGGGCTCCAGGCGGCCTGGCGGCGCGCCCCCCCTGGGCCGCGCCGGGGGGGCCCCTGGGCCCCCCGAGCCCCGTCTGGTGCCCCCCTTTGGCATATATTTAGAGCGTCCTTCGAAACCCTCGGGATGAAAACTCTCTTTCGTGATCTCATCTTTGTTCCGCCGCCACCGCCGCTTCCAAGATCGGGAGCACCAGGAGAACTCTTCCCGGCACCCTGCCGGAGGGGAGGATCACCATCGGGAGCCTCTCCACCACCATGGACGCCTCCCGGAGGAGTTGTGAGTAGTCTCCCTTGGACCATGAGTCCATGACCAGTAGCTATGTGATGTTCTCCTCCCGTTCTTGTGCTTCACTAATTAGTCCTCGTGAGCTGCCCTACATGATCGAGGCACATATGTAATCCTTATGCTGTTGCTATGATGAGTTTGCTGGGATCCGATGGATTATGAGATTATGTTCAAATTGATCTTGAGTAATATATTTGATCTACCTCTTTTATATTTATGTTCATAAGTAATTCTTGCATGTTCTCCGTTGTTATTTATTGCTTTGGCCAAGTAGTAGGTAGTGACTCCAAGAGGGAACATTATGCTCGATTGTGGGTTCATGCCCCTCGATGACTAGCTTGAGTGACAGAAACATGAGTCTAGGGGATGTGCTGTTGCCACAAGGGGGAAAACAACGGTGCTTGTGCCCGCGGGTGCAAGGATTGTTTACTTTACGCAAAGTTCTTTTAATGCAGTTGTCTGTTGCTTTGAGTTTACACTATGGGTGGGGCTCGCAACTTAATACCAGCGAGATGTTCTGGATAGATATCTCAAGGTGGATGATTAGTAGTAGATATTGATGGATTTCGGTCTACTTACTTTGGCGTACCACCCATTCTTTGAACCTCCACCTTTCTTGCAATGTAGTCAGCATTGGTTTGCGTTCGTGGTCCTGTCAATTGCCCAGCTGTAATTCGTTTACCTCACATAGCGGTTTTATCGTCTTTTAGGAGAGAGACATCACTAGTGAACATCATGAGACTCCGGTCCATATTACCATCATTGATCACATCCGCTATTTACTTTTCGCATTTATTTACTATTGCAAACATTATCTATCACTACTATCATTTGCGTTTAATCCTTTGTGAACTACAAGGCCGGAGGGATTGACAACCTCTCTGTACTCGTTGGGAGCAAAGTTATTTGTATCTGTGTGCAGGTCCACGTTGATTGCTAATATCTGGCGCCGTTAGCAGTTGACACCTACTTGTTGAACCTAGGAGTCTCTGGGGATTCGATCCTTGGCATCTTTGCTAAGGGAAAAACTTCCACAACACTGCATCTCACACCTTCCACTTGGGGTAACCAACGAGGGGTTAGAGGCCCATCAAGGAGTTTTTCTGGCGCCGTTGCCGGGGACTCCACTCTTCAGGATAGGGGAGTTGCACGCTATCTTTTACCTTTGCTTTTTAGTCTTGTTAGTTTACCTTTCAGTTTTTGCTTTAGTATCCTTTATCGAAAATCACAAAAATAGTTATCTTGCTTGCTTGCTACTATGGGTTCCACCGAGAACACCAAGTTGTGTGACTTCAATAGTCACAACAACGATGACTTTATCAGCACACCTATCACTACACCTGCCACTTCAGCACCTTCATATGAAATTAAACCTGCTTTACTGAACTTAGTCATGAGAGAACAATTCTCCGGTGCTGGAGATGATGCTGCTTTACACTTAAACAACTTTGTTGAACTTTGTGATATGCAAAAGTACCAAGAAATAGATGGTAATATTGTTAAGCTTAAGCTTTTTCCTTTCTCCTTGATAGGAGGAGCTAAAATTTGGTTTCAGTCTTTGCCTAGAAATAGCATAGATTCATGGGACAAGTGCAAAGATGCTTTTGTCGGAAAATACTATCCACCTGCTAAAATTATCCAACTTAGAAGTAACATAATGAATTTTAAACAATTGGATAATGAACACGTTGCCCAAGCTTGGGAACGTATGAAATCTCTTATCAAGAACTGCCCTACTCACAGTTTGACTACTTGGATGGTTATCCAAACTTTTTATGCAGGCTTGAACTTTACCTCGCGGAACTTGTTAGATTCGGCCGCGGGAGGAACTTTTATGTCAACTACACTTGGTGCTGCCACAAAGCTTCTCGATGAGATGATGACCAACTATTCCCAATGGCACACCGAACGCGCTCCAACAGGTAGGAAGGTAAACTCTGTCGAGGAGATTTCCTCCTTAAATGAAAAAGTTGACTTGATCATGTCTCTACTTTTGAAGCAATCTTCTGTTGATCCTCGTGATGTTCCTTTAAATTCTTTGATTGCTCAAGAACAAGTAGATGTGAACTTTATCTCTAGAAACAATTTTAAGAACAATGCTTATAGGAGTAATTTTGGTAGCAATCCTAGACCGTTCCCCTCTAATTCTTATGGGAACAACAATGTTTATCCTAGTACCAAGAACTCCAATACTGAACTAGAGATTATGCTTAAAGATTTCATCACTACCCAAAAAGCCTTTAATAAGAGTGTAGAAGAAAAACTACATAAACTAGATGATCTTTCTTTTAAGGTAGACCATTTAGCCAATGAGGTAAAATTGCTAAAAATTAAAACTTCTCCTCTTGAGGAGAGGGAAGTCACTCCTATAAATGCTATTCAATTACAAATCAATGAAAACATTAGGATGATGGCTAAACTTAAAGAAAGATGGGCTAGAGAAAGGGAGGAAGAGGATAGAATTAAGAGCCTTCCTACCCACCACACTGTTGCTACTATCCAAGTTGTTGAGGATATCCAAACTCTTAGCACCCAATGCACTTCTGGTCCCATTGGACCTATTAATGGTGATGCTATGACTATAGAAACTACCAAACAAGTGAACCTTAAAGACACCACTACCACTTTACTTGATGCTAATGACCTTGATTTTGATAATTGCACTCTTACCGAAGTTATTGATTTCCTTCACAAGATGTCTAGAGATGCCCGCACTAGCATGCTTAACCTTGCCTTCACAGAGCATATCACTAATGCTCTCATCAAAGCTAGGGAGGAGAAACTTAGAGTAGAAACCTCCATACCTAGAAAGCTAGAAGATGGTTGGGATCCTATGATAAAAAATAAATTGAATGACTTCTCTTGCTATGCATTATGTGATGTTGGAGCTAGTACCTCTGTTATGCCCAAAAGAATATATGATATGCTTAAATTGAAACCTTATGATTCTTGTTCTTTTGGTGTTCGTCTCGTTGATTCTTCCATAAAGAAACCTTTGGGGAGGATCGACGATGTTCTTATCATTGTCAATGACAATTATGTTCCCGTTGATTTTACTATTATGGATGTTGAATGTGATCCTTCATGTCCAATTATTTTGGGACGTCCCTTTTTACGCACCGTTGGTGCTATCAGTGACATGAAAGAGGGTAATATAAAATTTCAGTTTCCTCTCAAGAAAGGGATGGAACACTTCCCTCGTAAGAAGATCAAGTTACCTTTTGAGTCCGTTGTACGGGCTAGCTATTCTTTTACTCTTAATAAAACTTGATCTCTATGCATTATGCCTAGCTTAAAGGCATAAAAGAAAGCGCTTTTGGGAGGCAGCCCACATGAATAAATTTTTATTTTGCTTTTGTTGTGTCTTGATGTTGTTTACTACAGTAGCATCATCATTGTATCTTTGCTTTTCATATTTGTGCCAAGTATAGCCTCTGATTGCTAGAAAGTTCAAAAGTTGTGAGGTGCTGTCCAGGAAACAGATTCTGTCCTTGGATAGAAAAATTCGTATAAAATGACTAGATCATCTTTTTGGTCTGAATTTTTTCGACAGCCTTCTCTATATAATTGTCTTTCGTGCATCTGTTCTGAGTTTTTTTTACTTGAGTTGCAGAAGTATCCCGAACAAATCAATTACTACCTTCTGTTATGTTTTTCACAGATTTTGTCCTGTTTTGCCTTTCCTTCATTTTGCAAATCAAGAGCTTGCTTTTTCTTTGCAAAAACCTATTGGCAATCTTGAGAAACAGTAGAACTTCAAGAATATCTTTATTTCCAGCAAGGTGCAATTATTTTATTAAGGGTACTAACCTCGCTAATCAGATTATAATGAGTTATGTATGAAGGGAGTTTTCAAGTGTGCGAGGGAAGATGATAAAAAGATTCAGGAGTGTCAAGCACTCAAGCTTGGGGATGCCCCCGTGCACCCCCAAGAAATATTCAAGGAGACTCAAGCGTCTAAGCTTGGGGATGCCCCCGTGCATCCCCTTCTCCATCAACATTATCAGTTCGTCTTTTGTTCCACTATATTTTAATCACTTCATGTGTTATGTGCTATGCTTGGAGCGTCTTCCTTTTAGTTTTCTTTTTAGTTTTTCATAACGAGTCGGAACTCAGCATTCTTTATGTGGGAGAGAAACACGCTCCACTTCTACCTAGAACATAACATAGAATTTTCATTTCTATCTTTGCTGTGTGTGTTCTTTGTCTTTTAATAGCTACTATCATGTTCAGCTCTTAGTATTCATGCTTATCTTTTCAAAGAGCTTTTGTTTAGTTGGTTGCTTGAACTCTCTTTAATTACCATGCTTACCTTGTTAAGAGAGTTTGCTTCCGTTGCATTGGTTAATATGTCTATGATAAAGATGCTACGTGCATAATGGTGCTTAGTAGTTCAGGTTTTCTTATGGTTAGTCTCAAATAGCTGGGGGATTCCCAATGTGTTATTGGAGTACCAACATGATTTGTTTGCCTATGATGTGGTATGGTTTAGTAATATCTTCCTTCAAGAATTTATTTTGATTGACTTGGCGTATGCTCACGCATATTTAAGACTATAAAGAAAGTCTGTCAAGCCTTGATGATCTTTTATTTCTGAGTAGCGATATAACTTCCATGCCCGATTCAATATTGCTTTGTCGCTCGGCATGATTATGACCGTCATTGCTCTCTTAGTTGGTCGCTCCCAGTCTTTTGCTAACCTCCACCTGTACTAAGCGAACTAACTTTGCAATACATAGCTCATGGGAAAGTAGCTTAAAAACTATTGTGGTAAAGAATATGTTGCTTATGTATCTTATTTCTTATAAGTTGCTTGCTGAGCGGTAACCATGTTTCTGGGGACGCCATCAACTGTTACACTTTTGTTGAATATCATGTGAGTTGCTATGCATGTTCGTCTTGTCTGAAGTAAGGGTGATTTGCCATGGGTTGAATGAGTATGCATATTGTTAGAGAAGAACATTGGGCCGCCAACCAAAGCCATGCATCATGGTGGAAGTTTTAGCTTGGACATTAATCCTCAATCTCTTATGAGAATATGCTTATGCATTAAAGAGGAGTCCATCATCTATTTTCTATGTTGTCCCGGTATGGATGTCCTCAAGTTGAGATCTATCAAAAACGAGAAATCAAATGCGATTTATCTCCTTGGACCTTTGTACAGGTGGCATAGAGGTACCCCCTTGTGATACTTGGTTGAAACATATGTAATGCAATGATAACTCATGGAAATCCGAGCTAATTAGGACAAGGTGCGAGCACTATTGGTATTCGATGCATGAGGCTTGCAACTTATAGGATGTCTTATGCATGACACATATGAAGTACTACTACCGTTGTCAAAATTGCTTCTATGTTTTCAAAATAAAAAGCTCTAGCACATGAAGCACCAACTATTGAGAGCATGATTGTCATTCTGAGTGTAATGTGCATTGTCCCAAAGTAGCATTGTCTTTTGCATGATTGTGATATCGTTTATTCTGAAATCATTGTATCTAGTCATCACTTAAACCTTGAAGGTGCCCCTGCATTTATGTTTTGCTTCACTAAAGGGGGCAAGCTAGATATCAATTTATCATATTTGCACATCATGTTCATTGCAAATCGTTTTGATGTTTCAATATCATATTGTAAAACATTCAGTCATTTGTGATTTTCTCATGAGGCAACTTAATTACTATAGAATCATTGTCTCAGTAAGCTTTTGTCATATGACTATAAAAAGTCCTATATGGTTAATAGCATGTCACCACAGAAATTATTCTTGTTATCATTTACCTACTCGAGGACGAGCAGGAATTAAGCTTGGGGATGTTGATACGTCCAAAACGTATCTATAATTTCTGCTTTCTCCGTGCCACTTTTGGGTGATATTGCTATTATATTTATACACTTCCATACACTTTTGATCATATTTGGACTAACCTATTAACTCAGTGCACCCCAGTGCCAGTTTCTGTTTTCGGCTGTTTTTGTATTTCAGGTTTTCACGTTACGAGAACTGCCAGGAAAAATCCAGAAAAATTATATAAAAAATCAGCGTTCCGGAAACTTCCTTGCGCCCGATGGACAGCCGGGGGGGCCACCAGGGCTCCAGGTGCCCTGGCGGCGCCCCCCCCCCTGGGCCGCGCCGGGGGGGCGCCTGGTCCCCCCGAGCCCCGTCTGGTGCCCCCCTTTGGCATATATTTAGAGCGTCCTTCGAAACCCTCGGGACAAAAACTCTTTTTCGCGATCTCATCTCTGTTCCGCCACCGCCGCCGCTTCCAAGATCGGGAGCACCAGGAGAACTCTTCCCGGCACCCTGCCGGAGGGGAGGATCACCATCGGGAGCCTCTCCACCACCATGGACGCCTCCCGGATGAGTTGTGAGTAGTCTCCCTTGGACCATGAGTCCATGACCAGTAGCTATGTGATGTTCTCCTCCCGTTCTTGTGCTTCACTAATTAGTCCTCGTGAGCTGCCCTACATGATCGAGGCACATATGTAATCCTTATGTTGTTGCTATGATGAGTTTGCTGGGATCCGATGGATTATGAGATTATGTTCAGATTGATCTTGAGTAATATATTTGATCTACCTCTTTTATATTTATGTTCATAAGTAATTCTTGCATGTTCTCCGTTGTTATTTATTGCTTTGGCCAAGTAGTAGGTAGTGACTCCAAGAGGGAACGTTATGCTCGATTGTGGGTTCATGCCCCTCGATGACTAGCTTGAGTGACAGAAACATGAGTCTAGGGGATGTGCTGTTGCCACAAGAGGGAAAACAACGGTGCTTGTGCCCGCGGGTGCAAGGATTGTTTACTTTACGCAAAGTTCTTTTAATGCAGTTGTCTGTTGCTTTGAGTTTACACTATGGGTGGGGCTCGCAACTTAATACCAGGGAGATGTTCTGGATAGATATCTCAAGGTGGATGATTAGTAGTAGATATTGATGGATTTCGGTCTACTTACTTTGGCGTACCGCCCATGCTTTGAACCTCAACCTTTCTTGCAATGTAGTCAGCATTGGTTTGCGTTCGTGGTCCTGTCAATTGCCCAGCTGTAATTCGTTTACCTCACATAGCTGTTTTATCGTCTTTAGGGAGAGAGACATCACTAGTGAACATCATGAGACTCCGGTCCATATTACCATCATTGATCACATCCGCTATTTACTTTTCGCATTTATGTACTATTGCAAACATTATCTATCACTACTATCATTTGCGTTTAATCCTTTGTGAACTACAAGGCCGGATGGATTGACAACCTCTCTGTACTCGTTGGGAGCAAAGTTATTTGTATCTGTGTGCAGGTCCATGTTGATTGCTAATATCTGGCGCCGTTAGCAGTTGACACCTACTTGTTGAACCTAGGAGTCTCTCGGGATTCGATCCTTGGCATCTTTGCTAAGGGAAAAACTTCCACAACACTGCATCTCACACCTTCCACTTGAGGTAACCAACGAGGGGTTAGAGGCCCATCAGTAGCTTCTGGAACGCTGATTTTTTATATAATTTTTCTGGATTTTTTCTGGAAGTTCTCGTAATGTGAAAACCTGAAATACAAAAATAGCCGAAAATAGAAACTGGCACTGGGGTGCACTGAGTTAATAGGTTAGTCCAAATATGATCAATAGTGTATGGAAGTGTATAATTAACATAGCAATATCACCCAAAAGAGGCATGGAGCAAGCATAAATTATAGATACGTTTTGGACGTATCAGCAGTCAGGGCTCGGCCCGGGGCATGCCGGGCGGCGGTCCGCAGGGGCGCGGCGGAGGCGGGGGTCGGCGGCAGCGGGCGCGGGACGGCGAGGCATAGCAGCCGCGTGCATGGACAGGAGCAGGCAGCAGCAACTACACGTACGTGTACGCGAAAACAGAGCTCCGGTTATGGCCTCGGGACGACGACATTCGGCGACGGATCGAAGAGCAAATGAAGGGAATCGAAGGAGATGCTCACTGTGAGCCTTGCAGACGTGGTTTGGGAGCGTGGAGGTGGCCGGACGCGTCGTGCTCGTCGACGAGCGGCGTTGGCCGTGGAGGAAGAACCACTCGATCCCGAGCATACAACGCGATCCAGCTCGGGTTCTTCGGTGGGGGCGAAGGATACGACCATGGCGATGCTTCTTGACTTCTTGGTGCAGCAAGGGGATGCCGGTGGCCGCGGCTGCGGAGACGGTATGGCGACGGCGGTGCTCAGGCGGGCTTCAAACAGAGAGAGGGAGACGAGGAGGAAGAAAGAGGGGATTAGGGTTCGTCCACGGGGTCGGGGTAGGTCTTATACTTGCTGGGGCATCGATGGATGAACGACACGAGAAGATCGGGCGCGTGGACGACGCAGGAGCGCGCTGAGCGCCATGGCTTCTGTCTCTGTCGAAGATGGGGAAAGGCCCTATCGGGCTGGGCTTTGGTGCACTATTGGACTAGAGCCCATATGCACAGTGGGGCTTCTCCTATTTTCCCTTTCCTTGTTTTGTTTTCTTTTACTTTTTCTTATTTTCTTTTCTGTTTTATTTTATTCTTCATTTTATTCTTGTTCTATGAATTATATTATGAATACCTAAATTATTGAAACCACCACTGCCACATTAATACTTAACCCAAAATAAAATAGCTTAATATTTTATAAAACTCAAAAGGCATTTAATTAATTGTTTTGTCTGCTGTTTCAATCATTTTGGTGCATTTAAATATTTTATAAAAATAAGGATTCTCCACCATAATTCCGTATGATTTATTTGACACATCCCGAACATTTTAGTTTTAATGTTTGAAAACTTTTGTGTTTTCTTTTAACTCAAATTTTAATTTGGATCGGTTTCGAACTAACACGAGATTATCAACAGTAATTGTGGTGACGTGTCGTCATTAGTAGAGGGTTACTGTGGCTTAACTATCCAGGCGTCACACTCTTTACCTTTGTCGATCTCCCAATCTTCAGTGTTGCGTTGAATTCTTTCAAGGAGTTCCCATTTAGCATCAATCTTTTCGTTTGTGAAAGAACCCATAGAGGAAGCATCGAGCAAATCTTTATCCTGTCGAGAGAGCCTCGCATAGAAATTAGTAATAATCATATCTTTGGGGAGCCCATGGTTAGGACATTTTAGCATTAACGTTTTCAGTCTCCCCCAAGCTTGAGCTATGCTCTCCCCGTCATGAGGATAGAAATTATAAACATAATTCCTATTCTCATGGACTTCATGAAGAGGATAAAACTTGGAGTAAAAGAGAGACTGGATCTCTTCCCAATCCAGCAGGTGAGAGTCATCTAGTAGCCTATACCATTCCAATGCTTTTCCTTTCAGTGACAAGGCAAATAATTTCCTCATGACTCCATCTCTTGTCAAACCTGAAATCTTAAACAACTCACAAAGTTCTGTAAGTTTCAACAAATGAATACTAGGATTGACTGTACCATCATAACAATCATTCCTAATTATTTCAATTATCCCAAGTGGTATTTTGAACGGGATACATTCAGTAGGTGGAGGAGACTTCTCTACCACGGGTGTGGTAAAGCGGCCTTCCCCAAGCAGCGAACTAAGATTGCGGTTTTCCATAAACATAACTAGTGAAATAAAAACAAGAAACAAAAAGATTTAATTGCAAGATCTAGAGAAGGTACCTTCACTTACCTCACTTCCCCGGCAACGGCGCCAGAAATGGCTTGATGTCTACTACACGCTTCTATTCCTGTAGACAGTGTTGGGCCTCCTAGAGCAGAGGTTTGTAGGACAGCAGCAAATTTCCCTTAAGTGAGTAACCCAAGGTTTATCAAACTCAGGGAAGTGGAGGTTGAACGTACCCCTTTCAAGCAACCCTGCAATCAAGATACAAGAAGTCTCTTGTGTCCCCAACACACCTAATACACTTGTCAGATGTATAGGTGCACTAGTTCGGCGAAGAGATGGTAAAATATGGATGATAGGAGTGGCAAAGCAAAGTAATAAAAATTTCTAATAAAAAGTGCAGCAAGCAAACAAGTGGTAAGCGTGAGCACAAATGGTATTGCAATGGTGGAAACAAGGCCTAGGGATCATACTTTCACTAGTGGCAACTCCCAACAACATTAACATAATCGAATCACATGATATTTCCCATAAAACATGCAAGGGGGACACACTCGGAGGTCATTCCTTTGTGGTCAAGAGAGGACGAGAATTATGTAGGGCTACAAAAGCACACCTCAAAGTTCGTAGTTCTCAATCTATGGATTTCCCAATGTCACCGCGGCCATCCAAAGAGTGTACCACAATCACCACAACATATCTAAAGGATAGTCAAAGACAAGCAGCAAGAGACTCTCAATCTTCAATCAACACACAAAAGAGGAAATCACTCATGAAAATATTCTTCTAATCCATGTCCAATAGACCGCTGTCACCTTGGTCTCGGAGATTATACTAGATAAAGACAAGTGAGTACATCAATCCAATACATAGAGGAAGGGGAAGTATAATGGGATCACCCTAGATTAACATAGCCTATGATCACAACGAAGATCACATCATGGGAGAGAGAATTGACCACATAGCTACTGGTAAGAACCTCAGCCCCGAGGAGGAACTACTCCCGCATCATGGAGGGAGGAAGCAACGTCAATGGAGATGAATCCGGGGGCACTTCCCCGTCCCGGCAGGGTGCCGACACAGGAATTCTGGTCCCCCGAAACTTGGTGGCGATGGCGGCGGAGATCGGAATAGCTTCTGGAGAAAAGGGGTCCGAAATCAGGGTTTCCGCGACGGGTGTTAAATATATGCCAAAGGGGGTCGCCAGCGGAGCTAAGGGGGGCCCACGCGGCCTGGCGCGGCGGCCAGGAGGGGGGCCGCGCCCTCAGGGTGCCTGGAGCCCCTGTGGCCCCCCTCTGGCCCTACTTTGGCCGCATGGAAGCTTTCGGAACGCTGATTTTTTATATATTTTTCCCGAAATTTTTCTAGCAATTTACGTAATGGGAAAACCTGGAATACAAAAACAGCAGAAAACAGAAACTGGCACTGGGGTGCACTGAGTTAATAGGTTAGTCCAAATATGATCAAAAGTGTATGGAAGTGCATAACTATCATAGCAATATCACACAAAAGAGGCATGGAGCAAGCAGAAATTATAGATACGTTTTGGACGTATCAACATCCCCAAGCTTAATTCCTGCTCGTCCTCGAGTAGGTAAATGATAACAAGCATAATTTCTGTGGTGACATGCTATCAACCATATAAGAACTTTTCACACTCACATGACAAATGCTTACTGAGGTAATGAATCTTTAGTAATTAAGTTGCCTCATGAGAATATCACAAAGAACTGAATGTTTTACAATATGATACTGAAACACTCAATAGATTTGTAGTGAGCATGGTGTGCAAACATGACAAAGTGATACCTCGCTTGCCCCCTTTTGTCGGGGGAAACTGTCCACCACGAGCACCTATGGGACCGGAGCCCCTTGTACGTTGCGGTAAGGGAGCGGAGGGAGCACAAAGAGCAGATCGAGGAGAGCACGCGGGCAGTTTACCCAGGTTCGGGCCGCGACGGACGCGTAGAACCCTACTCCTGCTTGGTTTGTATTGAGTTTGTGAGCTCGGGAGCTTGAAGAACGAGCTACACCGCGCGAGTGAGCTATCTAGGTTCCGAACCCCTTCTACGTTGTGCATGGGCCTCCTTTTATAGCTCAAGGGGTCACCGACAGGTGTCAACGTAGGAGAAAGGGCAGAAATGTAACTTTGGTGGTAGTTGTAACAGTGCGGGAACAGTGCATGAACAGTGGATGAACAGTGGATGAACAATGGTCATCACCTACTTTGACAGTGGGGGACAAGAGCATTAAATGCCCGTCGCCATCGACCCCAAAAGTGCCCACCCGTGCGTCTCCGTTCGCCACGGCGGTAGCCTCGTCACCGTGGAGTGCCACCGTGTCCCCCAAGCTGCACAGCCATCCGCCACGCGTCCCTGGAATGGCCCCAGGGTGACGCGTGGGTCGATGAGCTGGAGCGCGGGGACACAGCGTAACTCTCCCCGGCAAGCACCTTGCCGGGGCCTTGACCTTGCCGGGCCCTGAAGCTTGCCGCTCCCCGGGCCCCTGCCGGGGCGCATGCTGCGCCGAGGCATGTCTACTGAGATGTAGTCTTCTGGTCTTCCTGGCAAGCTCCTCTTGCCAGGGTCCTGTGTTAATGTTATAGTCTTGAGCCTGGGACGGCCTTCCCGGCAAGCTCCACTTGCCGGGGTCTCGGTCTTCTGTCTTGTATACTTTGTTTTTGAATGGCATAATAAGGACCAGAGAGGTTTCCGGCAAGCACGTGGTAGACCCTGCCGCGGGAAGCTGCCACTGCCCGTGCACAAGTTGGGGTACTAAGGTACCCCTATCTTAGTACACCGACACCTTTAGTGAAGCAAAACATAAATGCAGGGGCACCTCCAAAGTTTAAGTGACGACTAGATACAATGATTTCAGAATAAATGATATCATAGTCATACAGAAGACAATGGTACTTTGGGACAATGCACATTACACTCAGAATGACAATCATGCTCTCAATAGTTGGCGCTTTAAAGAAAGAAGGTGGAGACTCTCGAACCGTGGCTTTTGATGGCAAGGTTGAAAACCCGTGGTCGGAAACAAAAACTAAACATGTACCAGAGCTCTTGGTTTTTAAAAACAGAGGTAAAAATTATTTTTTTAGATATGCATATTTCGTCAACGAATGCTAGTAGATAACTCAATTACTTCTCGAGCTGGACAAGTTTCGAGGAACGGCTCCCGTACGAGGACGATCACATCCTCTTAATCTCCTTTGTTTATCACTGCCAAAGTTTTCTGATTTCTCATGAACAAAGCGTGAAGGAGGGTTTGTTTGTTGTATATTTTTTAATGAGCCGGGCGCACTCTTTGCCAGTTCCTTCTCGTATTAGGGGTTTGCAGATTAGACATGCAATCCCGGGGTGAAACTTGTCCAACTTAAAAAGATTATGAATTAACTACTACTTCCTCATGAGCTAAAACAGAGGCACAAAAGAGAAATGCTTTTTTTGATTAATTTCGAGATGGTACACGAAAGTCTTCGTTAGTAATGGCAAATAAATACCATGTATAGGAAGGTATGGTGGACTCATATGGCATAACTGGTTTAAAGGATTTTGGATGCACAAGCAGTCAGTCTGCTTAGTACAGGCGAAGGTTAGCAAAAGACTGGGAGCGACCAACTAAGAGAGCAATGACGGTCATAATCATGCAGAGCGACAAAGCAACATTGAATCGGGCATGGAAGTTATATCGCTACTCAGAAATTAAAGATCATCAAGGCTTGATAGACTTTCTTTACAGTCTTAAATATGCGTGAGCATATGCCAAGTCAATCAAAATAAATTCTTGGAGGAAGATATCACTAAACCATACCACATCATAGGCAAACAAATCATGTTGGTACTTCAATAACACATTAAGAACCCCCCAGCTATTTGAGACAAACCATAAGAAAACATGAACTACTAAGCACCATTATGCACATAGCATTTTTATCATAGACATATCAACCAGTGCCACAGACAAACCTCTTAACAAGATAAGCATGATAACTCAAGAGAGTTCAACAACCAACTAAACAAAAGCTCTTTAAAAAGTAAAGCATGAAAACTAAGAGCTAAAACATGACAGTAGCTATTGAAAGACAAAGAACATACACAGCAAAGATAAGCATGAAAATCCTATGTTGTGTTCTAGGTTGAAGTGGAGCGTGTTTCTCTCCCACACAAAGAAAGCTGGGTTCTAACTCGTTATGAACAGCAAGCAAGGCTAAAGAAAACTAGAAAGGAAACTAAAAGCAAGACGCTCCAAGCATAGCACATAACACATGAAGTGATTAAATATAGTGGAACGAAAGACGAACTGCTAATTGTTGATGGAGAAGGGGATGCATGGGGCATCCCCAAGCTTAGACGCTTGAGTCTTCTTGATTATTTCTTGGGGCTGCACGGGGGCATCCCCAAGCTTGAGCGTTTGACCCTCCTGGATCTTTTTATCATCTTCCCTCGCACACTTGAAAACTCCCTTCATACATAACTCATCATAATCTGATTAGCGAGGTTAGTACCCATAATAAAATAATTTTTCCTTGCTGGAAATAAGGATAATCTTGAAGGTCTACTGTTTCTCAAGATTGCCAAAAGGTTTTTGCAAAGAATAAGCAAGCTCAAGGTTTGCAAAACGAAGGAAAGGCAAAACAGGACAGAATCTGTGAAAAACTGACCAGCAGGTAGTAAATAATTTTTTCGGGCACTTCTGCATCTCAAATCAAAAAACTCAGAACAGACGCCCGAAAGCCAATTGTATAGAGCACGCTGTCGAAAAAATTCAGACCAAAAAGATGATCTGGTGATTTTATACGAATTTTTCTGTCCAAGGACAGAATCTGTTTCCTGGACAGCACGTCACAACTTTTGAACTTTCTTCCAATCAGAGGCTAAACTTGGCACAAAGCTGAAAAGTAAAGATACAATGATGATGCTACTGTAGTAACAAACATCAAGACCACTAAAAACAGAAAGAAAACTGTGGCACCTCCAAAGTTTAAGTGACGACTAGATACAATGATTTCATAATAAACGATATCATAGTCATGCAGAAGACAATGGTACTTTGGGACAATGCACATTACACTCAGAATGACAATCATGCTCTCAATAGTTGGCGCTTTAAAGAAAGAAGGTGGAGACTCTCGAACCATGGCTTTTCATGGCAAGGTTGAAAACCGGTGGTCGGAAACAAAAACTAAACATGTACCAGAGCTCTTGGTTTTTAAAAACAGAGGTAAAAATTATTTTTTTAGATATGCATATTTCGTCAACGAATGCTAGTAGATAACTCAATTACTTCTCGAGCTGGACAAGTTTCGAGGAACGGCTCCCGTACGAGGACGATAACTCAATTACCATTCCAATGCTTTTCCTTTCAGTGACAAGGCAAATAATTTCCTCATGACTCCATCTCTTGTCAAACCTGAAATCTTAAACAACTCACAAAGTTCTGTAAGTTTCCACAAATGAATACTAGGATTGACTGTCCCATCATAACAATCATTCCTATTTATTTCAATTATCCCAAGTGGTATTTTGAATGGGATACATTCAGTAGGTGGAGGAGACTTCTCTACCACGGGTGTGGTAAAGCGGCCTTCCCCAAGCAGCGAACTAAGATTGCGGTTTTCCATAAACATAACTAGTGAAATAAAAACAAGAAACAAAAAGATTTAATTGCAAGATCTAGAGAAGGTACCTTCACTTACCTCACTTCCCCGGCAACGGCGCCAGAAATAGCTTGATGTCTACTACACGCTTCTATTCCTGTAGACAGTGTTGGGCCTCCAAGAGCAGAGGTTTGTAGGACAGCAGCAAATTTCCCTTAAGTGAGTAACCCAAGGTTTATCGAACTCAGGGAAGTGGAGATTGAACGTACCCCTTTCAAGCAACCCTGCAATCAAGATACAAGAAGTCTCTTGTGTCCCCAACACACCTAATACACTTGTCAGATGTATAGGTGCACTAGTTCGGCGAAGAGATGGTAAAATATGGATGATAGGAGTGGCAAAGCAAAGTAATACAAATCTGTAATAAAAAGTGCAGCAAGCAAACAAGTGGTAAACGTGAGCACAAATGGTATTGCAATGGAGGAAACAAGGCCTAGGGATCATACTTTCACTAGTGGCAACTCCCAACAACATTAACATAATCGAATCACATGATATTTCCCATAAAACATGCAAGGGGGACGCACTCGGAGGTCATTCCTTTGTGGTCAAGAGAGGACGAGAATTATGTAGGGCTACAAAAGCACACCTCAAAGTTCGTAGTTCTCAATCTATGGATTTCCCAATGTCACCACGGCCATCCAAAGAGAGTACCACAATCACCACAACATATCTAAAGGATAGTCAAAGACAAGCAGCATGAGACTCTCAATCTTCAATCAACACACAAAAGAGGAAATCACTCATGAAAATATTCTTCTAATCCATGTCCAATAGACCGCTGTCACCTTGGTCTCGGAGATTATACTAGATAAAGACAAGTGAGTACATCGATCCAATACATAGAGGACGGGGAAATATCATGGGATCACACTAGATTAACATAGCCTATGATCACAACGAAGATCACATCATGGGAGAGAGAATTGACCACATAGCTACTGGTAAGAACCTCAGCCCCGAGGAGGAACTACTCCCGCATCATGGAGGGAGGAAGCAACGTCGATGGAGATGAATCCGGGGGCACTTCCCCGTCCCAGCAGGGTGCCGGCACAGGAATTCTGGTCCCCCGAAACTTGGTGGCGATGGAGGCGGAGATCGGAATAGCTTCTGAAGAAAAGGGGTCCGGAATCAGGGTTTCCGCGACAGGTGTTAAATATATGCCAAAGGGGGTCGCCAGCGGAGCTAAGGGGGCCCCACGCGGCCTGGCGCGGCGGCCAGGAGGGGGACCGCGCCCTCAGTTCGCCTGGAGCCCCTGTGGCCCCCCTTTGGCCCTACTTTGGCCGCATGGAAGCTTCCGGAACGCTGATTTTTTATATATTTTTCCCGGAATTTTTCTGGCAATTTACGTAATGGGAAAACCTGGAATACAAAAACAGCAGAAAACAGAAACTGGCACTGGGGTGCACTGAGTTAATAGGTTAGTCCAAATATGATCAAAAGTGTATGGAACTGCATAACTATCATAGCAATATCACACAAAAGAGGCATGGCGCAAGCAGAAATTATAGATACGTTTTGGACGTATCAGCCGCAGAGCCAAATCGCCAAGTTGTGCCGACCCAACATGTGCCCACCCCTCCTGGTCATTATTCTAATCCGTTGGATAACATAGTTGCTGCTGCTTCACGATTGGCCGCCCTTCCTATTGAAGGAACGTCCCCCATAGCAATGGAGGCGCGACGGGCCAAGGAATTGTTGGACATGGCGCTATCTCAACAGCAAGCTTATTCCTATAGCCGGGAGAGGATCCATTCGACCCCCCGACCGAGCCGGAGTTATACTAGGCGTCTGGATGAACCAGCCGTATCAAACAGCGCACGGAGGCGTCATCACCAGAGGCGGGATAATTCGGAAGCAGATGAGGCGCACGCCCAAGAGGTGGTGGATCAGGCCAGACAGCACCGAGAGGCCGAAGTAACAGCGCAATACGATGCCCGTCAGGCGACGCAGGTTCGTCCCATCACCACAATTGAACCGGGGGTAATGTCCAAGTCCCTGGGCGTGCCGTGTCTCATCCCTGCTTTACGGAACGTGAAACTACCCAAAGATTTTAAAGGTCCGCACAAGGTACCCAACTACACGGCGGATCTCGCTCCAGAGGCATGGGTTGAGAGTTATGAGATGGCAATGGAGATGGCAATGGAGATGCTTGATACGTCCAAAACGTATCTATAATTTCTGCTTGCTCCATGCCACTTTTGGGTGATATTGCTATGATATTCATACACTTCCATACAATTTTGATCATATTTGGACTAACTTACTAATCCAGTGCACCCCAGTGCCAGTTTCTGTTTTCGGCTGTTTTTGTATTTCAGGTTTTCACGTTTCGAGAACTGCCCACAAAAATCCAGAAAAATTATATAAAAAATCAGCGATCCGGAAACAACAGTGCGTCCGAAGGGCAGCCTGGGGGGGCCACCAGGGCTCCAGGCGCCCTGGCGGCGCCCCCACCCCCCGGGCCGCGCCGGGGGGGGGGGGGCGCCTGGGCCCCCCGAAGCCCGTCCGATGCCCCCCTTTGGCATATATTTAGAGGGACCTCCGAAACCCTCAGAACAGAACTTCTTTTCGCGATCCCATCTCTGTTCCGCCGCCGCTGCCGCTTCCAAGATCGGGAGCACCAGGAGAACTCTTCCCGGCACCCTGCAGGAGGGGAGGATCACCACCGGGAGCTTCTCCACCACCATGGACGCCTCCCGGATGACTCGTGAGTAGTCTCCATTGGACCATGAGTCCATGACCAGTAGCTATGTGATGTTCTCCTCCCGTTCTTGTGCTTCACTAATTAGTCCTCGTGAGCTGCCCTACATGATCGAGGCACCTATGTAATCCTTATGCTGTTGCTATGTTGATTTTGCTGGGATCCTATGGATTATGAGATTATGTTCAGATTGATCTTGAGTAATATATTTGATTCACCTCTTTTATATTTTAGTTCATAAGTAATTCTTGCATGTTCTCTGTTGTTATTTATTGCTTTGGCCGAGTAGTAGGTAGTGACTCCAAGAGGGAACGTTATGCTTGATTGTGGGTTCATGCCCCTCGATGACTAGCTTGAGTGACACAAACATGAGTCTAGGGGATGTGCTGTAGCCACAAGGGGGGAAACAACGGTGCTTGTGCCCGCGGGTGCAAGGATTGTTTACTTTACGCAAAGTTCTTTTAATGCAGTTGTCTGTTGCATTGAGTTTACACTATGGGTGGGACTCGCAACTTAATACCAGCGAGATGTTCTGGATAGATATCTCAAGGTGGATAATTAGTAGTAGATATTGATGGATTTCGGTCTACTTACTTTGGCGTACCGCCCATGCTTTGAACCTCAACCTTTCTTGCAATGTAGTCAGCATTGGTTTGCGTTCGTGGTCCTGTCAATTGCCCAGCCGTAATTTGTTCACCTCACATAGCTGTTTTATCGTCTTTTGGGAGAGAGACATCACTAGTGAACATCATGAGACTCCGGTCCTTATTACCATCATTGATCACATCCACTATTTACTTTCCGTTATTACTTACTGTTGCAAAAACTATCTATCACTACTATCATTGCTTTTAATCCTTTGTGAACTACAAGGCCGGAGGGATTGACAACCTCTCTGTACTCGTTGGGAGCAAAGTTATTTGTATCTGTGTGCAGGTCCACGTTGATTGCTACTATTCTGGCGCCGTAGCAATTGACACCTACTTGTTGAACCTAGGAGTCTCTGGGGATTCGATCCTTGGCATCTTTGCTAAGGGAAAACACTTCTACTTACTGCATCTTACACCTTCCACTTGGGGTAACCAACGAGGGGTTCGAGGCCCATCAAGGAGTATTTTCTGGCGCCGTTGCCGGGGACTCCACTCTTCAGGATAGGGGAGTTGCATGCTATCTTTTACCTTTGCTTTTTAGTCTTGTTAGTTTACCTTTCATTTTTTCTTCAGTACCTTTTATCGAAAATCACAAAAATAGTTATCTTGCTTGCTTGCTATTATGGGTTCTACCAAAAACACTAAATGGGAGGAGTACACCCCTACTTCCATTGCCCCAATTATCACTGACGGGATTTACAGAAGTAATAAACCTTGTGATTATACTAGTTTTGACGGAGAGTTATGCCCATGGCATGGTCTTCCAGGAAAAAAGTATGAGCCTCAGTTTAAAATTGCTCCTAAGCTTCCCCAAACTTGGGAAGATGTTAAAACTCTTATAATAGAGAGTGAATTGAAGAAAGAGGATGACACTACAATTCTGCCCACTAATGATAAAATTGATTTTGATAATTGTAGTATTTCAGAAGTTGTCACCTTTCTACAAGGAATGGCTAAAGATCCCAACACTAGCACGCTTAATCTTGCCTTCACAGAGCATATCACTAATGCTCTCATCAAAGCTAGGGAGGAGAAACTTAGAGTAGAAGCCTCCATACCTAGAAAGCTAGAAGATGGTTGGGATTCTATGATTAAAATTAAGATAAACAACTTCTCATGCTATGCTTTATGTGATATTGTAGCTAGTACTTCCATTATGCCCAAAAGACTATATGATATTGTAGCTAGTACTTCCATTCTGCCCACTAATGGAAGAATGCTCCAAGAGAGCCAGTAGCGGACAAAATCGACTCCACTTAAACCGTTGGCTACAAAAGCCCTGAGCTTTGAAAGCTGGGGGGCATATCGAGCCCGGTCTTGGGCACTCAAACGATGCGGGAAAGGATGATCCGCTGTCAGACGGTAAGAGCGATAACCCGGCAGTGGATTCTCTCCTTCTGGTGAAGTATCAACACAATAGAACCAAGTTTGGTTCCAATCCTTGGGATGGCTATGAAGGGTAGCATGAGGAAAGCTAACATCCTTCCTCTTCTGGATACTCATTCCGCCCAGTTCAGTATTGGGTCCGTCATGAAATTCAGTCCGGCGATTCAGATGGAAGAAGTCCTGGAATAACTCTACAGATGGCTCTTCTTGCAGATAGGCTTCTGAGAAAACTTGGAAATTGCAGATGTTTGATATGGAGTTGGGGCCAATGTCTTGGGGATGGAGCTAAAACTCTGCCAATACATCACGGAAAAACTTTGACCCTGGAGGGTTAAAGCCCCGGGCCAAGTGATCAAAGAAGACAATAATCTCCCCCGCTTTAGGCTGGGGAGGACACTCTTTCCTAGGAGCCCTCTAGTGCAGAACCTCCTTGGGACCTAAAGCGCCAAATGAGGCCGCCTTTTCTAAATCATCCTCGGTAATCCAGGATGGGACCCAGTTGCAAGCAACAAACTGTTTGGCCGCAGAAGTCATCTTTTTCAAAGGGGGGACGCTGAAAAATACAATACAAGACCCGGTTTATGATCCACGCAAATATAAACCGGCGTGTTCTATGAAGGCATTGATCAAATTGGCGGTTTAAGCAGGGGACTAATGGTATCTAATTGTCTAGAATAACTATGAATATAACAGCTACCAGATAATGAAGTTTGAAAGGAACAAGTTAAACCGCCAAACACAAGCAGGTGAGGTGCAGATATAAAGCTAAACCATCGGCACAAGCATATGAGGCGCAGGTTTAAAGTTGAACCATCGACAAAGGCAGATGAGATGCAGATCTAAGGTGTGAGAAACAACTTTCACATGATCAGTAGAGAAATATGGATCTACAGCGTATGGAAAACTCAAGATAATTCAAGTCATATTCGTAAAAAGGCAGCGAAGGTTTTTTACAGATCCAGTCTAGCTAGCAGTATTGAGGGAACTAAGATTGTAAAGACGGAGCGGAGTTATGCATACAAAAGTCGACCTAAAAACTTTAACATATACGACTAGGAGCTACCTATAAGGATGGCAATGGGTCGGGTTTGGATCGGGTTGAACTGTATCAAATCCATATCCATATCCATCAAAACAGTCATTGTCCACCCATGAAAAAATCCATGGGCGAAAACTTATTTCCATGTCCAAACCTGATGGATATCCATATCCGTTGGATATCCATGGGGTCCTCTCACGACATATACATAAGCCATAACATAATGTGCACATAAGTTGTTGCACCCATGCATCAATGCACGTGTGAATAAGCAGAGACGGAGGGCTCGAGGGATACAAAGTTGCGTTGACGTAGGCCAGTGGTGTTGGCTGTTGAAGTGCTCCACCATACATGGAGATAGCAGCTGATAGTGTCGACCATCTCTCGGGATGCAGGAGGAGCTAGAAGAGGATACATCGCTGATATTTAATGATGAGTCATTTAAAAACAACATAAAAGGATCAGAAGGGGGTTGAAGTAATATTAAGGCGGGGATTGAATGTCACCTAATAAAAGTTATGGTGGGGATTGTGCAATTTGCTTTGAATATTTTAGATTATAATGGGTGAAATTACACTGGGACATGTGACTATGGGGTAAGGACAGCAGAATATTGCCATGAAGTCATACTATCGGGTCGGGTTTGGATATATCCATGGATACAAGATTATGTCCATGTCCTACCCACGAGTAATCGGGTCGGGTTTGGGCGCCGCCCATGGGCGCAAAAGCATATCCAAACCCTGTCCATACGGGTCGGATATCCATGGGTATCCATGTCCACGGGTAAAATAGCCATCCTTAGCTACCTATGGGGATGAACTATGAAGAACGGAGGTTCATCTGTGAGCTCCCGTGAAACCCTAGAGCTAAGATCTACGGGGAAGAATGAGTAACGCACCTGAGGAAACGGAAGCGGAAGGACGGCGGCGAATCTCTGGACACGCTCAGGTTGATGCAGCTGTCGGGCTTGATGACGACAACGAGCTCGGCGGACGGCGGCGGGGCTTGAGCACTGGAGGTCAGAGGAAGAAGAAAGCGAAGGGGAATAAATAGATGGCCCTCGGCCCTATTTATAGGCCGAGGAGATAAAAACGGCAAGCGCGGGAATCGAGGAGACCAAAAATCGGATATGGATGGTGTTGTCACCTCGATCTTCGGAGCTTTAATAGGTAAAGGTAAAAAACATGTACAGGCATTAAATGCGCGGATGGCGTCACGATAGTTTAAAGTGACTTGAAGGGATGACGTCATGCCGGTTTACCAAGCATACTGAAGCTGCAGAAAGGAAAATCTGTACAAGACTTTGGAGATTGACATGAACAGGTTCAAATCAATCTGGGGCCTAATGTCAGGGATATTACTACCAGGTATAAACCGGCCAGGAGGGTCCGGTTTACGTTATCAAGATTATATAATTAGAAGCCCAGCGGAGTATGGAATAGAAGATTATAGCCCAAGAGGCTTAGTGCCCATGTGTTAGGGCCCATGATTTGTAAACCGTCATACTATGTAACTTGGGATGTAAGATAGAAAGAACAAAGACCGAGGCGGACACGTTTACGAGCCGGCATTGGGATTCTATAAACCGGACCGGGCGTCGCCTCTATATAAAGGGACGACCCGGCGACGGTTTAGGACAGACAACAACAGCTCGAGACATAGGTAAAGCGAATTCGCTCCCTGGTCATCGAAGCCCAAGCAATACCGCACCAAACTAGACGTAGGCTTTTACCTTCATCGAAGGGGCCGAACTAGTATAAAATCCTTGCGTCCTTCATCCGCTTTGACCCCTTTAAGCTAACCCGTAGCGAGGGCCTGACGACTAAGTCCTTTCACTAGGACATATGTCGTGCTAAATCCACGACACATGCCTTGCTGTCCCTACTGTCACTGGGAAAGGTGTAATGCCCAGTATGATACTATACCTCCTACGTGTCGAGGCACGACTTAAAGACAAAATCTCATAGTAGAATGATCTCAAGTATGGTATCTTTGCACAACTCATGTAAAAGAGGGGATGAAAATGTAAAAGAGTAGTTGGCTTACACTCGCCACGTCACACAATGTAATACATTAACATACATCATCCAATAACATCAGAGTCCGACTACGGACGAAGATCCAAATGAAAGATACCATAAATAAAGCAACACAAGGTCTCGATCATCCTAGTAAGAGCCCTACTGATCCTCTGGGTAAGACACGTAGTATCGCCCACGTTCTTCATCGAACTCCCAATACAACTCTGAACCACCAGCTGTGTAGTTCTCATCCGTACCTACATCTGGTGTTGTGTAGAATCTGTGAGCCAGGGAGGACTCAGCAATCCCGTTCCCGGGTAGCAATACTATCAAAGCCTTGGGTGCGGAAAAGGCTCGAAACAAGGTTGGAGCAGCACTAGCACTAACTTACGGGTTTAGAGCGAGGAGAGAAACAAGTGCCAACGATCGTCAAAGTGATCACGAAGTGATCCTAACTAAGCACGACAAACATAACCCCACCGTGTTCACTTCCCGAACCCCTTCGGAAAGCGACCGTCACGGTTACTCACGCTGGTAGTGTATTAAGAACATAGTGTCAAGTTCTCTACAACCGGATATTAAAAAATTCCCATCTGCCACATAACCGCGGGCACGGCTTTCGAAAGATCAAACCCTGCAGGGGTGTCCCAACTTAGCCCATCACAAGCTCATGATCTGCGGAGTCGCAACTCCAAGGTGGGAAGACCCGAGTATTCTCGGAATCCCGTGCTCAAGATATTGCGACATAGGTAAAACTAATCCAGCAAGACCTCCTGGTGTGCCGACACCCTGACAGTAGCCGTGCGTATCTAGTCTCAAGCCACGACCGGATGAGCACAGCGTGGTGACCAATACCCAAGTTTCCAAGGGGGGTACCGCAAATGACTCTAGGTTAGACCAACACTCATGAGGAGCACTGGCCTGGGGGTTGTTTATTAAGTCCTCGGGGTAGCTAGTCCCTATGCAAGTTTTTAGTTATTAGGCAAATGTAAAACCAAAGTTGGGCCTTGCTGGAAAAGCTTTAGCGCTAAGCGGGTTATCGAGGGGGGGGCATAAACCCCAACCATGTTAGGGACGCAAAATCAAGGAACATAACACTGGTTTAAACGGTTCCTAGGGTGGCATGAGTGGAACAAAACACCAAGAAAGAGGCTTAGCCTTCCACCCATTACCAATATATAGATGATTTAGTTTAACAGATTATATATTGTGATATCCCAACAATAACTTAATCATGAAGCAAGAATCTTCAAATCTTCACCTGCAACTAACAACGCTATAAGAGGGGCTGAGCGATGCTTACGTAGCCAAACAACGGTTTGCTAGGTGGGTGGTTAGAGAGGTTCATGGCAACAATAGGAGGCTGACAAACAGACATAAGCATCAAGGCAATATCTAAAGAGAGAGACATCTAGCATAGGCAAAGATAGTAGTGATATCTGGGTATGGTCATCTTGCTTGTTGATTCCACGGAGGGATCATAAGACGGCTCCTCGTACTCAGTCTCGGCAAGATCCTCGAACTTGTTCTCAGCTCCCGGCTCTACTCAACACAAGAACACAACACGGCACAATATCAAACACGGTGCAATGTACAATCAACATGATGCAAGTATTATGTGTGTATGCATGTGGAAGCACTTGAGCCTAAGGAGATGATGAAGGAGAAGGCATCATCTTGGAAAACCAAGCATGCCACTGGATAGAGGGTAAGATTTCGGTTGAAATCGATATAAAGATCACCGGAAATGGACGCACGGTTTGCAAATGGCAAGCAAAACAATATTCAAGCAAAACTACTGTTTACAGCAACATGGCATCTTTGGAGCAAGAAATAATCATGCTACAGCACCCAAACATGGAAACAAAGGACATGGATGTGAAATAGACATGATGCTTAACAAGCATGAACTTAGAACACACCCAAAAACCTACTGGAAGACAATTAACCAAGCATGGCAAGTTGCAATAAATTTATCGAGACTTAATCAAAATATGGGAAGGCAAAAACATCAACACGATGCTTCCTTCGGAGGCACAAAATAACAAGCATGTCAACTCTACTAAGTATATAAAGATCATGGACATGTAATAGACATAGAATGCATCAAACAACTCCATTGGGGCAACTCCATAGGAGGCATGGATCAATAACAACAAGCTTCACCAAATTGATCATGCTGATAAAAATCTGACAGGTAAATTTATAGCAACTTGAGAGCAAGAAATAAATAAGCTACAACACGCCATATGTGCAAATAAGGGCATGGATGTATAGAGCATAACACGGACAACAAGGAATGATCATTTGACATACTAAAACATGCATGGATTGGAGTGAGGCATCAAGCAAACATGGCATCAGGTTTAACAGATTCCAGACTTGGCAGTTTTTTCACTAAGTATAAAACAGCAACATTGGCATGGCATGTTTACAAGCTTGTTTAAGTCACCTCAAGGCATATCATGGAAAGTGGATTGCACCACAGCAAAGACCATATGATTGTGCTTCTAAAACATATTGACATGTGGCATGAAGACAAACACATCAATAGCAATGAGCAAGTCAAAACAGCATCTCACAACAAGTTTCAGCACTTAACAGCCACATGCACTTTTGCAACAGAGATTAACATGGCAATATGACACAGAACATGAATGCTACAGCAACCATCATGTAGAGCACTTCACAATGAACATTTTGACATATCATATGCTCCATTTGGACCAACATGCACAAAGTTATCAACACCACAAGCATGCAACAAAATTAAAGGTAACAGCAGTTTTAAACATATAGCACTCTTGCAACGATGATTAGGTCATCAAGATGAACTCAAACAATCATGTCATAGTGGAACAAAACGAAGATCATATCACAACGAACATTTTGACATATTATATGCACCATTTGGATAACCACACAAAAAGATACAGGCACTCAAAGATGCACACAAATTTACAACTTCCAGTGACTTAGTGGAAATTGTATACCTCCCGAAAGTCAACGGGATGGATCCGTGCGGGACGGAGGGATCCGGGCTGCGGGACGCGTTTGGATCGGGGGACGGGTGGATCTCGTCCACCCCGACCCGATCTGGATCTGGCCGGCTCCGGCAAGGCGGCGGCGGCCGAAGCGGAGGGCGGAGGCAGCGGTCCGGCGAGGGAGCGGCGGCCGGCCGGCGAGGAAGCGGCGGCGCCGGTGGGCGGCAGCGGAGCAGCACCGCGGGTGGCTCGCGGCGGCGCCGGTGGGATGCGCGGGGCGGAGGCCGGCGGGATGCGCGGGGCGGCGCCGGCGGGAGGAGACCGGAGGAGTGGCCGGCGGCACGCGGCGGAGGGCGACCGACGGCAGCGGTGGCCGGGCAAGGCGCGAAGGCGCGGCGACAGAGACGGGTCGGGCGGGCCCCGCCTGGGCCCGGCGGGCCGGCGGTGCGAGGAGAGAGAGGGAGACTTCGGATAGATCATGTGGCGCTCTGCGATTCGCTGAGGGGCGGCGGTTGGACGTGTCCGGCCATCGGCGGACGTGTCCGGCGGCGCGGGAAGCTCGGATCTAGGGTTTTGCCCGAAAAATGGAAGGGATGGGGCTGTTTTATAGGTAGAGGGAGCTAGGAGTGTCCAAATGGGGTGCGGTTTTTGCCCACACGATCGTGATCCGATGACCGAGAGGATGGGAGTGGTTGTGCTGGGTTAGTGGGCTGTTGTGGAGGGGGTCTTGGGCCAAAAAGAAGAGGAGCTTTTAGCCCACTAGGTTAACCGTTGGAGTATCAAATGAACTCCAAATGCGATGAAACTTGACAGGCTGCCTACACGTACCAAAACAACATCGCACAACAAGTCTCACGTCATGCCGGGAACGTTACACGGCCACACACGAAAGAAGGACTCGGGGGTGCCACGGCACGTGTGTGAGTGTCGGAACTCGAAACGGACAACGGGAAGAGGCAAGCGGGACCGGGTGCAAGTGACAACACTAATGCAATGCAATGCACATGATAACATGACATGGATGAAATGCACACACGCACGCGACAAAACGAAGAAACCCGAAATGAAAGAAGAGCCCAGAATGGAATTGATGAAGTCAACGTTTCATATATTGCCATAAATGGAAAGTATCACATATGGGGTGTTACAAACTCTCCTCTACTACAAAAAGATCTTGTCCCGAGATCTAGGAATGGAAGAAGGAAGGGTACTCGGAACGAAGGTGATCTTCTCGTTCCCACGTAGCTTCTCGTTCGGTATGGTGTGACCACTTCACTTTCAAGAACTTGATGGACTTGTTGCGGGTTTTTCGCTCAGTTTCCTCAAGAATAGCAACAAGGTGCTCACGATAAGACAAGTCTTGTTGAAGATCAATCTCCTCGAACGGAATGGTGCGTTCAGGTGTCTTGAAGCACTTGCGGAGTTGAGACACGTGAAACACATCATGAACATTTGCAAAGTTGGAGGGAAGCTCAAGTTGGTAGGCTAGATTGCCTCTCTTGCCAAGAATCTTGAAAGGGCCCACGTATCTCGGAGCAAGCTTTCCTTTGATACCGAATCTCTGGGTTCCTTTCATAGGAGAAACACGGAGATAGACATGGTCTCCAATGTCGAAAGCCAAATCACGATGCTTGCCGTCATAGTGACTCTTTTGGCGCGATTGAGCGGCTTTGAGATTCTCACGTATGACTTTGCACATTTCTTCGGCTTCTGAGATCAAATCATTGCCAAGAAGTTGACGTTCACCAGTCTCGGACCAGTTGAGCGGGGTACGACACTTTCTGCCATAGAGGATTTTAAAAGGAGCTTTGCCGGCACTTGCTTGGAAGCTGTTGTTGTAAGAGAACTCGGCAAACGGGATACAATATTCCCACTTCATACCGAAAGAGATGACACAAGCTCTCAGCATGTCTTCGAGGATCTGGTTCACTCTTTCGACTTGACCACTAGTCTGAGGGTGAAACGCAGTGCTGAAGCGAATTTTTGTGCCCATGGCTGACTGAAAGGAATCCCAGAACTTGGATGTGAACAAACTTCCACGGTATGAGGAGATGACTTGACGAATGCCATGCAAAGAAACAATTCTGGAGGTGTATAGCTCTGCTAGTGAAGCTGCGTTGATGGATTCTTTGACGGGAAGGAAATGAGCTACTTTAGTTAGCTTGTCAATCGCTAAGAAGATAGCATCACTCCCCTTCTTGGACTTAGGAATCCCAGTGATGAAATCCATTTCAATGTGATCGAATTTCCACCTCAGGAATAGGTAGAGGTTGAAGGAGACCGGCTGGACGTTGATGCTCTGCCTTCACTCTTCTGCAGACATCACATTCATTCACGAATTGGGCAATCTTCCTTTTCATTTGAGTCCACCAGTATGATTGCTTGAGGTCTTGGTACATCTTGGAACTTCCGGGATGAATCGAGAGGAGGGAGTCATGTGCTTCGTTCATTATGAGCTTCCTGAGATCACCCTTGGGAACCACAATTCTGTCCTCAAAGAACAAGGTGTCTTTCTCATCAACGCGATAGCACTTGTACTTGGGAGTACCCTAAGCAATACCATGTTTCACTTTCTGCACAATAGCATCACTGAGCTGGGCCCCACGGATCTGATCTTCCAAGGTAGGAGCAACTTGAAGATTTGCAAGAAAGCCTTGCGGAACAACTTGGAGGTTGAGCTTCCTGAATGATTCACAAAGTTCAGGCTAGAACGGTTTGAGAAGGAGACTGTTGCAATATGCCTTTCTGCTTAAGGCATATGCAATGACATTGGCCTTGCCGGGAGTATAATCGATGCTTGGATCATACTCTTGAATCATCTCAACCCAACGAGTCTGGCGAAGGTTAAGGTTTGGCTGTGTGAAGATGTACTTCAAACTCTTGTGATCGGTGAAGATGTCCACTTTTCTGCCCAACGGAAGGTGTCTCCACGTGATCAAGGCATGTACAACTGCTGCTAGCTCGAGATCATCTGTGGGGTAATTCTTCTCATTTGGTTTCAACTGACGAGAAGTGTATGCCACAATCTTATTGTCTTGCATTAGAACACCACCAAGTACTTGCAAAGAAGCATCACAAAATACTTCATAGCGCTTGGACTCATCCGGAGGAGTAAGAACCGGAGCAAAAATGAGCTTCTCTTTGATTGTTTTGAATGCCACGTCACAATCAGGAGTCCAGGAGTACTTGACATTCTTCTGCAACAGGTTGGAAAGAGGCTTGGCAATCTTGGAGAAGTTCTCAACGAACCTTCTGCAATAGCTAGCGAGGCCAAGGAAGCTTCGGAGTTGCTTGACATTTTGCGGGGGTTCCCAGTTGACAATAGCTTCAACTTTCTTGGGGTTCACAGAAATACCCTCGGCAGAGATGATATGGCCAAGATATAAGCTAGACTTTATCCAGCCAGAATTCACATTTGGAGAACTTCGCATAGAACTTGTGTTCACGTGTCCAGGACCAAACGGAGGTGCTTGGCATGGTCTTCTTCATTCTTGGAGAATACCAAGATGTCATCCAGATAGACGAGAACAAATTCATTGGTGTAGGGGTTGAATATGAAGTGCATCATCCTTGAGAAGGTGGGTGGAGCATTTGCGAGGCCAAAAGACATGACCGTGTATTCATAGGAGCCATAGCTTGTTCTGAATGCGGTCTTGTGAATATCCTCTTCACGGATACGAATCTGATGGTAACCCATCCGGAGATCGAGCTTCGAGAACACCTTTGCTCCTTTGAGCTGCTCAAAGAATTCATTGATATTGCGGAGCGGATACTTGTTCTTTATTGTCTTCTTGTTCAATGGCCGGTAATCAACGCAAAGGCGTTCCGTGCCATCCTTCTTCTTGACAAATAGAACACCACAGCCCCAAGGAGAAGTACTAGGCCTGATTAGACCCATACGCTCTTGCTCATCAAGTTGTTTCTTCAGCTCCTTCAATTCATCAGGGGAAAGCTTATACGGACGCCGACATGCTGGCTCAGTACCGGGCTCGAGTTCAATGACGAATTCAACTTGATGATGCGGAGGCATGCCTGGAAGCTCTCCAGGGAAAACATCTTCATACTCATTGACCACCGGAATCTAAGAGATGGCATTAATCTCGCCCTTGTCATTGAGAAAGAATAGATGATTGTGTTATCTCAAGAGGCGAAGATAATCACGTCTTCGTCATGATGAGTAAGCTTGACTTCCTTATTTGCACAATCAATGTTTGCATCATGCTTGGAAAGCCAATCCATCCCAAGAATAAGATCAATGTCGGAGTTGCCGAGAATAACCGGAGAAACCAGAAAACGGTAATAGCCCGTATGAATAGATACATCCGGAACAAAGTTGTTGGAGTTTATTAGCAAACCCAGAGAAAGCACAGACATTGGACTAGGCAAAGCTTGCAATGGCATATCATGTGACAATGCAAAAGGTCTTGACATGAAAGAATGTGATGCACCTGAATCAAACAAGACATTTGCAGGAATAGAGTTAACTGGAAGGTTACCAAGTATCACATCTAAAGACTTCTCTGCTTGAGATGCATTCATCAGATTCACTCTTGCAGTCTTCGGATTGTGCTTGACAATAGCAGTGCTGACAGGTGGAGGAGGCGGAAGGCGCCTTGGGTTGGGACACTTGTTAGCATAGTGACCCTTCTGGCCACACTTGTTGCAAGTCACTTCTGAGAGAGGACGGTGATAAGGACCACTCGATCTTGAAGCTTGAAACTGAAGCTTCGACTGATTGCTTGGGTTGGGTGGGTGGGAGAAACCACGGCCACCTGAGTGCTTGTTGTTGCTTGGAGGACGGATCACTGGAGGAGGCGGTAGCCAAGACTTCTGCTGCTTGGCAACCACTTGGGAAGAAGAGGAGGAGTGAACAACATCTCTGATCCTCTTTTTGGAAGCTTCACACTTGAGCTGAGCTGCCTCTTGCTTAAGAGCCATATTGTAGAATTGGTCAAATTCATCCGCCTCGAACAAGGTGAGAGCTAGTTGGAGTTCATCCTTCAGACCACCACGAAACTGATAAATCTTGCTCTTGGCATCTAGGATGTCTTGCTTGGCATAGCGAGCGAGATTCTGGAACTTGACATTGTATTGGTAGACGGACATGGTGCCTTGCTTCAGGTTGCGGAATTCCTCACGCATGCCTTCAATGTCACTAGTTGGAATGTGGTGAGAGCGGAAATCCTTGCAGAAGTCGGTCCACGAGATCTCACGTCCACCTCTGGAATCTTTGTACTGTTGTCACCAATCAGCAGCTTGAACTTTGAGTTGGAAGGCGGCAAACTTGACATAATCCTCAGGTCTCACGTTACTGCATTCAAAGTGCTTTTTGATGTCTGTTATCCAGTCTTCAGCATCTAGCGGATCCACACAGTAACTGAACGACTTCGGTTGGTTTGCCAGGAATTGGTTGAGGGTAGCAAAGTGAGGTTGATTGAACAGATTGCCTCGGCCTTGGTTCCCATGACCACCTTGATTTGCTTGGTTGGCTTGAAAGTTCTGCATCATTTGCATAAGCATCTGGGTGTTCTGGTTGGTCGCTTGAATAATTGCTCTCCAGGCCTCACACGAAGGAGGAGGGGAAGGAGGACGATCAGGAACACGCTCTTCTTCACCCTCTGGGTTAGCGTTGGGAACCTTCTTAGAAGCCATCCTGAATGAGATGACAACTATTAGCCATTGATTGAAATATATATGCTGAATCAACGTCTAGAATTGCAACATAAGTCTTCAGAAAAACATTCGAAAGAAAATGAACGAATGTATTCCACAGTTTAGTGGTACAACAATCTTCTCGAGAAGCCACTTGGGAGAACAAAAGGTAAACAAAAACAACAAGGAGCAGATAGAACAAATACAAGATAGAAGTTTCATTCCACATGTTCGTGCTGAAAGCTCATGGAAGGTGTTACAAAAGGGTTTTGCAATCCCCGGATCAGCACAGCCAAGGACCCTTTAAGATGCAACTCCCGATTGGAACAACGCCCATAAAACCTCTTCACTCAATGTTGAACCCCAAACTTCATATCATGCACTCGTTTGAAGAATGCCTACGAGCTACTAGAAGAACCCACCTATTAATTTCCGAAGGTTTCCGGTTATGCAATCGGGTGTTGGGGATACAGGGGAAGCACCGCGCACTCAACTCTAATCCTACATCCAGCGGTATCCATCCTTCAACACATAACCAGTTGTTTTTGGAAACCGTTTACCTCGGACCTTCGAAATGCATCTTCTATACAAGCTATGGCAATACTCCCGAGCTACCTCCCTAGTACTGGGTGATGTCGGGGTTATCTTACCACTAACCGCATAGAAGAGTTTTCGATGTTGGTCGTCTTAAGTATTCTAGAACTGATGCGATAGATTTGTGACGACAACACCTCGGAGCTCAACTCCCCGGGACACTGCCACAACCCCTAAATGACAGGAGGCATCGAGAACAATGTTCTCGTCACAAAGATATCGGAACAATCCAAACAATACTCGCGTGATCCTAAACAAAAATTAGTGAATTTTTTAGAGTAGAAGAGATAGAACATCGTCACGAGTCCTCACTAGAGTGATAAACGGATGAGGAGTGAAAAGAAATCCTACTCTCCGATATATATATATATATATATATATATATATATATATATATATATATATATATATATATATATATAGCCGGTCTATTCTCATAACATTATGAGAATAATATTCTCATAACACTTCCGAACTGCATTGCAAAAATGCATTGGAGAACTATGCGCACTGCTTCCGTCTTCTGCTGTGCACCACATAGAGGTGCAGCAGGAAACATTCATCTAGCATCGTTTCTGGCTAGTTTCACTGATTTGTACTGGTTTATTCGCGCTTGCGCTGATTTAATTTGCGGTTAAGCACTGAATTCTGCGAGAAAACAACGGAAATCATTGGATTTTGGCGGATCTGCGTCCGTTCGTCTGCCTTTCTCTGTTTCTCTGTTCTCCCCAGTGCGGATCGAAATTGCTGCGTTTGGTTTGTAATGTTCTATTGTTTTCGACATTTACGGGCTGCTTTTGATCTATCCGTATAAATTGGAGCGGATTAAGTTGTTATTTTGGAAGAATTTTAAGTTTTCTGTCCACGTTTTTTTGCGGCACGACTGGCTCTGGTCGTTTATCAAAAGATGTTCTTTGAGTTTTTTTGCATTGTATAGTTGTTAGAACTGCATCGCATGCTGTGTGTTTCGTCTGTGAATCGCGGTCAAGAGCGGTGGACTGCAGTAATATGCAAAGGCGTGTTGAATTTTTTGTAGTGCGGCGAACTGCATTAATATGCAATGCGAGCCACGGTTGCGCGGGGGTACTAGTTTGATTAGTTTTTTTTTTTGCTTTTGTCAAGCGCGGTGGACTGCAGCAATATGCAATGTGGAATGCATTTTGTTATGTAACCGCACTGCTTTATTCATCGTTTTTTTTGTGTTGTTTGTTTTACATATATATATACTGGTGGGTCAATTGGCTCCCCTCCCACCTTATCCCTGGCGGCTCCCACCTCATCTTATCCGTGGCGGCGCCACTCCTGCTCGATCTGTTTTTTCTCCCAACCAGATCTGTTTTTCGCCTGGCAATGGATTGCGCGTGCGGCTGCCTAGCAAGGGTGGAGCCGATGCTGGAGACATGCGTTTTTTCTGAAGGTTTGGTTCTGAACCAGAAGCAGCGGCACATCGCTCTCTGTTCTATTCTATATTCTTCAGGTATTGGATTTCGGGCTCCATTCGTCCATCAGTTGACTAACGATGATGTCAGTGTTTCATGGGTATGTATTTCTCGGACATTCTTTTTCATGTGTTGTTTGTAGTTAACGCTACCTTAATTTTTGTAGGAGTATTAGTTTTCTGAAGAAAATTTTTTTGCTACCAAGTATAAGCGAACTGCTTTTCCCGTAGTAGTTTTTTTATGAACACTGTAGGAGCAGCAGCAATGTTTGTCTAGTCAATATTATTACGTGTTGACATCAATATTTTTGTATGAAAGATTGTAATCTTTTTCTTAGTTGTTCTTATATTTTTTTCTGCTCTTGTTGTTTTTCTTTGCAGAAATTCCCTTCTGGTCTAGTGAGGGTAACAGAAAGCTGTGTTAATTTGGTGTTGGTCAGCAAGAATGGATATCATGATGTTGATGTTATGTATTCTGTTGGATCTGATGATTGTTTGGTTCTCAAAGATGGCTGGAGGGAATTTGTGGAGGAAGCTGGTCTTCAGGCAGGGGATGCTGTGATGGCTATGTTTTTTAGGCATGCAAAGTGTTTGGAAATCAAGTTAAATTTGCTTTAGATCAGTCTCGCTTGAGCAGCAGCAGCATGAGACATTTTTGTTGTAATAATCTGACATTTTTTTGCGTGGCTTCTAGTGTTTTTTCTTTATGAGAATTCTGAGTATAAGTGAACTGCATTTTTACACATAGTCTTTCATGTGCATCCTATCAGCAGCAGAAGTTTCCTTTTTTTTAACCCACAGAGGGAACTAGAGTTTTTTAAATAAAAGAGCACTGCATCAACCTTCTTAACAGGGAGCAGTTTTGTGAAAGAATAGTCTATGTGAACTGCTCTGATAGTTTTGTTTTTTTATGTGTATCCTAGATGCAGCAGCAGTTTTGAAGCAATATACATACTGAAAACATACTACGGAGAACTGCATATATTTGATAGATAGAAACCACGGTTCTGCGGTCATAATTAACATAGTGCATCATCAAGCAAACTAACGCAACACAAGCAAACATTGTCCCAAAGCAAACTAGAACGAAAGCAAACTAATCTACATACGCAGAGGAAACTAAATCGAGCCCTTGCGACAGGAATCGTTGGGTTTCAGCATCTGTCCTGATTCACCAGTTCCACCCGTTGGAGTTGGAGGTGGAAGTTGATCCGCCCTTGCCCCACCCCATCCTGGAGGACCTCGGGCGCTTCCTTGTCTTCTCTGTTTCAGCGCGCGCGAGGCCTTTCTTCATGGTGCTGATTCTGTTCCATATCTCGAACGCAGCGTAGGCGTCCTTGGCAGCATACTCGACGTGCTTGGTGCTGAGAATGGAAGTCCACAGGCTGTGGTCGTGGTCTGTCATCTTCGTCTTCATGTCTGCGTACTCGTCGTCGATGATGGCAGCAGCTACATCGCCCAGCGAGTCCAGTGGCTTCGTTCCATCAGGCACCCTCCAGTTCGTCTGGATGTCGACGAAGTTGGCGACGTGGAGGTCGCTGGCTGCGAGCTTCTGCTTGTCCTGCTCGATGGCGAAGCCAGCGAACTCGAACCTAGGGAAAGTGAACCGCAAGTTATACCTTTCGGAACTGCATACACGGGCATATAGAACTGCAAAGCGTACTCGGCAGAGAGAATTGCTTACCTTGGGTCGTCGAGGAACCTGTCGAAGGGGACGCATCTCTTGCCCAATGTACCACATACCTGGAAAACAAGCACTGGCTGGTACTTGCCGATGGATAGTTGAACCACGGCCGCCCTGCGGTGGTCGGGTGTGTACTCCACGTCGATGCCGACGATCTTATGGCGGCGCCGCTGGAGAAGTGTCTTGAATTCTTCGACGTACGTCGCCATGGCGGCGACGTCGGTGGTGTAGACCACCTTCAGCTTCGTGTTCCCGTGCGCATGCACGGCGTCGTAGGTCCTGCTGAACCCCATTGATGCAAAGAGGACGAAGAGGAGGAGGAAGGCGCAGCGTCGTGTGTTTTTGTGCGGACGGCCTGTTCGATGGAGCGCGGGATTTAAATGGGAGCGGCAGCAACTTCTGCCGAGGACACGATCTCTTCTCCCAACCGTGTAGGCGATCGTGGGTTCGTGACGATCCTGGCGTTCGTGCGGCGTGCAACCGTCGGGATAGAGGAGGGGCGGGGCGCGGGCGCTTCGGGCGATAGTGGGCGCATTTATTTTAGGGCAGGCGAACCGAATCGTCCGCCGTAAGCGAACTGCATCGCTTCAGAAGCGTAATCGTCCGCCGTAAGCGAACTGCATCGCTTCAGAAGCGTAATCGTTTTTTGTTTACATTTTTTTGCACTAAGCGCACTGCACTGTGTACTCGAAGGTTACTGCACTGAAGCTTTTAAATGCACCACGCACGCACTGCAGTGTATTTGTTTATCCTAGCCTGACTCTACATTTTTTTTCTTTTCTATCTGCTTTTCTGTACCGATTCACGTTCATGGTCAGATTCTATACGAGCAAGAGAACTGCATTTCTTAAAATGACATTCCGATGTCGGGTTTTTCATACAGAAGAGAACCGCATTATGAGAGTGGAATTCTCATCTTATTTTCTTTTTTCATATAGAAGAGAACTGTATATTATTACACGATAACGATATATATAAATGATGAAGTTAATATGTTTTTTTTAAATGCAAAAACTGCATATGTGTTTTGATCTACGCCCTTTTCCTGGTGCTTCTTCGCAGATTGTGCACTGCATTTGTTTCAACGTTTGTTGTTGCTTCTGTCTTGCTCTTGTTGTTCGCGTTACCCCTCGTAACGGGACCGTGCGACCGCGACGCTTGCCTACACGCTGGATTATGCGTTCTGTCTCTCCCCTTCGTTTTTGATGATGGTTCTTCGATTTCTTCATCTGCTTCTTCTTCTTCCTCGTCTTCTTCTTCTTCTTCCTCATCGTCCTCCTCGGTTTCATCAGCTTTGCTCGCTTCCTCACTCTCTTCTCTGTCAGCATCTTCCTCGTCATCTTCTTCGTTATCTTCTTCATCTTTCTCCTCTGTTCTATTTGGACAAGTTCTCGCGTTATGCTTCTCTCTCTTGTTGCAGACGCTACATAGTCTTCTCTTTGGCGTATCATCTTGTTGGTCAGCTTGGTGATTTGTGGTGGCATTTTCAGCCTGGATTTGTTTCAGCCTCTCCTCACATGTTCTTGAGTTGTGTCCGGCAATCTTATTGCATGATTTACACATCCTTACCCCCAGTGGTCTTCCATCGCTGTCCAGTTCCGGCTCAGGCCTGCTATTTTTTCTAGGGCTTTTTTCATTTGCTGCAGCTTTTTTATTGGCTGATTTGTTCTCTTTCTTTCTCCCTTTTGTGTTCGAAACAGGCGGGGGAAGAATTGTGTCATCCATATTATGAACCGCATCATCAGCAGCATGTTCCTGCTCCTTTCCTTGTACTTCACCCCGCGCATCCATTATCTTTTTTGCCTCTTCTTCTTCTTCATTTATTACGTTCACTTCTTGTATGAGTTTTCTCATCCCAGCTAAAGCTCTGTTGTAACCTCTATCCGACTTGACACCTCTGTTCGCCAGGTCCATTGCAGTTTCTGCAAGTAGTCTCCTACGGCAGAACATCGAACTCCCATCCGGAGCAGTTTGCTCATAGTCTCTGCGGTCAAAAGTTGGATTTTGGCGTGCGTTCCGTGTGTATCTCTTCAATATGTACTGTTCAGGTATCTTGTCCACCCACAGCTGATCCAACATGCAAATGATGTGCACGCAGAACAGGCATGCAGCAAAAGAAATTTTTTGGGTTACTCGTACCAGCAAACTTCACATAAATAGGCAACATTTTTTAATTTTTTTTGGTTTTGTGAACTGCATTATAAATAGGTCATGTGTCTGCTGCTTTAGTGAACCTCACTATATATTTTTTTTGTTTTTAATCTCTTTTTTTTTGCTACGAGCAATAAGTGAACTTCATTTTGTTTTACACGTGCTTATTTTTTTTCCTGTATCACTTACATGTGTGTGTCCACAGCTTGCATTCGCATTCGTAGATACCGTTCGTCACATCAGCAAGCACCTGGAACTCGTGTCTTGCCCAATCAAAATCATCAGACCGGTTGTAGTGGCGCACCGAATATTTCGTCGGGTTGTCAGTGGACTGCTCCGATCTGAAGGCTGTGCTGCGGTAGTGCGTTTGCTTGAAGTCAGCAAAGACCGCCCTGGTGTAAATCTTGGAGAGCTGAACCTCGAATCCAAACTAAGTAGTAGTCTTTATCTCTGTGTGTGAAACAAAGAAAACCAGTTAAGTGGTTGTCTTTTTTGCAGCAAAAATCAAGAAAGCGAGTATTTGTTTTTATTAATTGCTGATCCATCTCTGAAAAATTTGTTCTGTTTTATATACCTCGTTAGCTATGGTCTCCGCGTGCTCGATGCCCTTCCTTGTCTGGATGCACCTGTCCACCTGGGACGCAAAGATGTGCAGGTCGTGTCTTTCCTTGACAAAGTTCCTCTTCAAGATCCGGTTCATGCTTTCACTTCTCTGTGTCGAAGTCATCCGTGCAGAGAACACCTCCTTGTAGTAAGCCGATATCCATTCTTTTCTGTCTGCCCACAGCGCCTTCATAATCTCATCATTTTGCAGGTTATACTTTCCCATGAACTCACGCCAAGCGCGTTCAAACTCTGATGGCATCAGTGGGTGGTTGAGAACGGAGGTCAGCTCATCCTTGAATTTCTCATAGGCTTTGTACAGCAAGGACAGGTGATCCTTGTATTTTTTCAGTATATGCCAACGGCATAACTTGTGCAGCGTGCCTACGAGCGCACTTTTTATCGCGGCATCCATGGAGGGGCATTGATCTGCATGTTTTTGAAAAGAAAAAACAAGCATCGAGTTATTGAGAGAACTGCATATCCTTTTTCTGCTTTTTTTCCTTTTTTTTCATTGGATGTAGGAAATGTACTACAAAACTTTGCAGTGAACTGCATTGTTATTTAATTTCACTCTTTTTTTTCAGGATACCTGTGAGTATGCAGATTGGCCGCTTGTTGTTCATGCAACGCAAGAACATCCGGAACACCCACTCAAAAGTCGGTATTGTTTCGTCTCTGATGAGAGCCACAGCGAATATTGTACTTTGGAGGTGGTGGTTGACTCCAACGAAGACGCCCAGAGGCATGTGGAACTTGTTGGTCTTGTATGTCGTGTCAAATGTGACACAATCTCCAAAATTTTCATACGATCCCCTGCAGCTGGCGTTCGCCCAGAATATGTTGCGCACACGGTTATCGACATCTTTGTCGTAATCATAGAAGAACTCTGGGTTTATTTGCTGCATTTTCTCAAAGAAAGCCAGGAGTTTCTTCACATCGTCCTCTGTTTCCTCCCTCGCGAATTGGTGCTTCCTGCAGTTCGAAATAATAATATACTTGCAGCATTAGGGACATACAGAAAATGCACAAAGCGAACTGCATATAATAGACGAGATATCGTTTTTTGTTTTTAGTGAACGTACCTGTTCACCCAGTCACGGCTGGTGCGCCCCATAAAGTGCAGTCCTCCTGACATCCTCGACAGGGTTGACATCATCTACGTGTGCGTGAGGTTGTCGCTCTGCATGTCCTTCACTAGTTTATCGAGCAACGGGTCATCCGTCTTATGCGAGTGCATGTGCAGAAGCATAGCCGGGCTGTCAATCATCCTGTGGTTGTGATTGAGCTCAATCTCTGCTATCACAAACACATCATTTATTTTTTTCAATCTCATCCCCGCCTTGCAGCCAGTCCTCTTTGATGTTTTTTCCCGCTTTCTGTCATAATCAGTGACAGTTTGTTTGCTTCTGCCTTCCTTTGAGCACACGATGTATCTGTTTGTTCTGTATCCGCCGTTTTTGCGTGTGCCGAAGCCTGCATGCCTCGCATACGTGTTGTAGAATTCTCGCGCCGCATCTTCTGATGTGAACTGCATACCTTTCACAGGCACAAGTTCTTGGAGCATGTTCTCATCCTGCACACATACAACACGGAATGTTTCTTTTTTTTTGTTAATGAGAATGCACAAGCTGAAACTATGCGTAGTAACTGAACTGCAGTAGTCAGGCAAGGATGCTTACGTGCGTGTACTGTTTTTCTTCTAACGGTGTTTGCAGCTCACCGATGTTTATTGGGCATGGAGGGGTGACAACAGACCTGTGTAATTGAGGATCGCGAGGAGGCAGGAGTGTGGAGAACTTTACTTTTTTGGTTGCCTGCGGCCCTCCTTGATTATGCTTCCGATCTTTTTGTTGGGCAGTAGGCGGCCTTGGTGGAATTCCACTGTCCCTTTGTAGACGAATCGTTTGCACATGGATCTGCCAAACTTGCTGGGTTTCAACATCGGCTTCTGGAGGTGCTATATCATCCGTTCTGATCTGCTGACCAAATGTTTCAAAGACACGCGTGTACCTTGGCTGCATAACTGTTATGATTTGCTCCTCGTCATCATCCTCTTCATCATCATGTTTCTGCGCGTGTTCACCCATGAAGACCAGATCATCGTCGTCCTCCTCTTCATCCTGCGGTTTTTTTGTCTCACTGCCTTCTCCATCTCGAATGATGTTTGGTTCGCTGTTTTCATCTTTATCCTCTTCATCTTCCTCCACGGAGTAGGCAGTTCTGTTTGTCGTGTTAAAGAAACCCATAGGTAATTCAGGTGTTATCCATCCAGGCATCTCCCACTCTTCTCTTGCAATGCAGTTCAGGGGCTCAGTGTCGTAAATGATTCGAGGCATCTTCTGTTTTTGAGGCATAGCGAATTCCTGCAGGTTATTAAGCCAAAGCTTTTTTTTATGCATGTCAACAATGAAATGAACTGCATCTTTCGTTCTATACATCATTATATTTTTGCAAACAGTAAGAATTTGCACTTTCAATGTGTCATTCTACAGCAGGGGCACTGTTAGTTAACGTGAAGAAACAATTCACTTCAGCACTAGGAACAGCGATCTACTTTTTTAGTCAATGTGGACTGCAATTTTCATCCATACAGCGTCTTTTATTTTTTCGAACTATCCTTTTCTGATTTTCTACTTTTTGGAGACACATGTTACTGCAGTCGACGCAAGATGGGGGACTGCATGTGTATAAAAACGGCACTGCAAACTGGATGGGGGGGTTGGTATGTTGATTTTCTTACCTTGTATGCAGTTCCCTCCTTCTGCAGATGCAGCTCTTGCTGCTGTTGTCGTGCAGTCCACCTCCACTGCAGGAAATCATGAGCTTTTTCCACCTTGGCCATTGTTGCGGGAGAAGGCTGGACGTGCACCATTGCAGTTCGCATCCATGACGAATGTGATGTAGTAGTCAACGTTGCAGTTCGCTTCCCCCTGTCATGCATGGCTGAGGCTGGATGCTTCAGGGGCGGATCTGCCAGGTGTTGTTGGGGCGAAGGTGAGGTGCGGCGTCGCTTCCTAAACGCCGCCGCGGAAATTTCGCCCCCGACGGACTGCATCGCCGGCCGCTTTGGCGGGCGCTCCGCTGCCGCTACGAGGCGGGGGGAGGGGGGTGGAGGTGAGGTGCAGGACGCCGGCCGCCGGCCGCCGTGCGCTCGGCGCTAGGAGGCGGGGGAGGGGTGGGGAGAGGACGCCTGCCGCCGTCCGCCGTGCGCCCCCGCGCTTGGATGCGGGGAGGGGTGGGGGAGGACGCTGTCCGCCGGCCGGCGTGCGCTCCGGCGCTAGAAGGCGGGGAGGGGAGGGGGAGGACGCGGGGCGCCGGCCGCCGGGGCGCTCCCGCGCTAGGAGGCAGGGAGGGGTGGGGGAGGACGCCGGCGTCGGGGCGCTGGCGCTAGGAGGCGGGGAGTGGAGGGGGAGGGGTGTTATGAGAATAAGGCCTTTTGTTAGGAGAATAAGGTCTTAAGGGGTGTTATGAGAATAGACTCAAAACATTTTCATCTGTGTGCCTAGACTCAACCGTCAACGATTCGATCAATCCGGGGGACTCCAAGGTCGGAGAAGGCTCTGATTACCAACTTGTAATGCCCAGTATGAGATTATACCTCCTACGTGTCGAGGCACGACTTAAAGACATAATCTCATACTAGAATGATCTCAAGTATGGTATCTTTGCACAACTCATGTAAAAGAGAGGATGAAACTTTAAACGAGTAGTTGGCTTACACTCGCCCAGTCACACAATGTAATACATTAACATACAGCATCCAATAACATCAAAGTCCGACTACAGATGAAGATCCAAATGAAAGATACCATAAATAAAGCAACACAAGGTCCCGATCATCCTAGTAAGAGCCCTACTGATCCTCTAGGTAAGACACGTAGTATCGCCCACGTTCTTCATCGAACTCCCAATACAACTCTGAATCACCAGCTGTGTAGTTCTCATCCGTACCTGCATCTGGTGTTGGGTAGAATCTGTGAGCCATAGAGGACTCAGCAATCCCGTTCCCGGGTAGCAATACTATCAAAGCCTTGGGTGCGAAAAAGGCTCAAAACAAGGTTGCAGCAGCACTAGCACTAACTTATGGGTTTAGAGCGAGGAGAGAAACAAGTGCCAACGATCGTCAAAGTGATCACGAAGTGATCCTAACTAAGCACGACAAACATAACCCCACTGTGTTCACTTCCCGAACCCCTTCGGAAAGCAACCGTCACGGTTACTCACGCTGGTAGTGTATTAAGAACATAGTGTCAAGTTTTCTACAACCAGATATTAACAAATTCCCATCTGCCACATAACCGTGGGCACGGCTTTCGGAAGATCAAACCCTGCAGGGGTGTCCCAACTTAGCCCATCACAAGCTCACGGTCTGCGGAGTCGCAACTCCAAGGTGGGAAGACCCGAGTATTCTCGGAATCCCGTGCTCAAGATATTCCGACATAGGTAAAATTAATCCAGCAAGACCTCCCGGCGTGCCGCCACCCTGACAGTAGCCACGCGTATCTAGTCCCAGGCCACGACTGGATGAGCACAGCGTACGGTGACCAAAACCCAAGTTGCCAAGGGGGTACCGCAAACGACTCTGGGTTAGACCAACACTCATGAGGAGCACTGGACCGGGGGTTGTTAATTAAGTCCTCGGGGTAGCTAGTCCCTATGCAAGTTTTTAGTAATTAGGCAAATGTAAAACCAAATTTGGGCCTTGCTGGAAAAGCTTTAGCGCTAAGCGGGTTATCGAGGGGGGCCCATAAACGCCAACCTTGTTAGGGACACAAAATCAAGGAACATAACACCGGCTTAAACGGTTCCTAGGGTGGCATGAGTGGAACAAAAACACCAAGCAAGAGGCTTAGCCTTCCACCCATTACCAATATATAGATGATTTAGTTTAACAGATTATATATTGTGATATCCCAACAATAACTTCATCATGAAGCAAGAATCTTCAAATCTTCACCTACAACTAACAACGCTATAAGAGGGGCTGAGCGATGCTTACGTAGTCAAACAACGGTTTGCTAGGTGGGTGGTTAGAGAGGTTCATGGCAACAATAGGAGGCTGACAAATAGACATAGGCAACGAGGCAATATCTAAAGAGCGAGACATCTAGCATAGGCAAAGATAGTAGTGATATCTGGGTATGGTCATCTTGCCTGTTGATTCCACGGAGGGGTCGTAAGACGGCTCCTCGTACTCAGTCTGGGCAAGATCCTCGAACTCGGTCTCAGCTCCCGGCTCTACACAACACAAGAACACAACACGGCACAATATCAAACACGGTGCAATGCAGAATCAACATGATGCAAGTATGATGTGCGTATGCATGTGGAAGCACTTGAGCCTAAGGATATGATGGAGAAGGCCTCATCTTGGAGAACCAAGCATGCCACTGGATAGAGGGGATGATTTCGGTTGAAATCGATATAAAGATCATCGGAAACGGACGCACGGTTTGCAAATGGCAAGCAAAACAATATTCAAGCAAAACTGCAGTTTACAGCAACATGGCATCTTTGGAGGAAGAAATAATCATGCTACAGCACCCAAACATGGAAACAAAGGACTTGGATGTGAAATAGACATGATGCTTAACAATCATGAACTTAGAACACACCCAAAAACCTACTGGAACACAATTAACCAAGCATGGCAAGTTGCAATAAATTTATCCAGACTTAGTCAAAATCTGGGAAGGCAAAAACATCAACACAATGCTGCCTTCGGAGGCACAAAACAACAAGCATATCAACTCTACTAAGTATATAGAGATCATGGACATGTAATAGACATAGCATGCATCAAACAACTCCATTGGAGCAACTCCATAGGAGGCATGGATCAATAACAACAAGCTTCACCAAATTGATCATGCTGATAAAAATCTGAGAGGTAAATTTATAGCAACTTGAGAGCAAGAAATAAATAAGCTACAGAAGGCCACATGTGCAAATAAGGGCATGGATGTATAGAGCATAACATGGACTAGAAGGAATGGTCATTTGACATACTAAAACATGCATGGATTTGAGTGAGGTATCAAGCAAACATGGCATCAGGTTTAACTGATTCCAGACTTAGCAGTTTTTTCACTAAGTATAAACCAGCAACATTGGCATGGCATGTTTACAAGCTTGTTTAAGTCACATCAAGGCATATCATGGAAAGTGGATTGCACCACAGCAAAGATCATAGGATTGTGCTTCTAAAACATATTGACATGTGGCATGAAGACAAACACATCAATAGCATGAGCAAGTCAAAACAGCATCTCACAACAAGTTTCAGCACTTAACAGCCACATGCACTTTTGCAACAGAGATTAACATGGCAATATGACACCTAACATGAATGCTACAGCAACCATCATGTAGAGCACTTCACAATGAACATTTTGACATATCATATGCTCCATTTGGACCAAAATGCACAAAGTTATCAACACCACAAGCATGCAACAAAATTACAGATAAAAACGGTTTTAAACATTTAGCACTCTTGCAACGATTATTAGGTCATTGAACATATAAACCCTGAAGAACTGCTAGGAAGGAGAAAGGCCTCCACGTCGCCCCCTAAATCGCTGTGAACAGTGATGTGCCACCGCCCGTAAATTTCATGCCCCACCAAGGGCTTTTTAGTAATTTCACATACAGGCGTACAGGTGTATAAAACTCACCCGCTGCAATGGAGAAACCCTAGCCGTCGCCCGCCCCCGCGCGAGAGCGACCTAACCCGCATCCCCCCGAGCCCCCTTGTCGCCGCCACCCCTCCCCTCTGCCTCGTGCCGTATCCGCCTGCCGCCGCCACCGCTCTCCTACCTCCTGGCTTCCTCCTCCTCCTCTCCATCAGCGGCTCACCCCACAGCCCCTTCTCCACTCACGACCAATGGTTGGGGAGGCGGGGTCTTCTCGCTGGGGTGGAGGAGCAAGGAAGGGCTGGGAGGCCGGTGGTGGGGGAGCGTGGGATTGGCCGATTCCCGCAGACCGGTGGGTAGGAGCCGCACCTATCCATCAATCCCCTCTCCGCCTCTAGCCTCGCATCCCTCCTCCCCTGCCCCCGTTCATGACGATGAGCGATACGGCTGCATCCACTAGAGTAGCATATGGGCCACTGCAGCCACCGCTGGGAGCGGGCGCCGCCTCTCCTCTCCACCTCCAGTGACTGGCGCGGTGTAGGGAGCACCGAGCGCCGCCAAGGCGTTCGCCCTCGGCGATTTCGACATCCGAGTCCGAGCCAAGGTAAGGAGCTCTGTGGTGTTTCTCCTCCTACCTCAAGATCCAATTTTTCTCGTGCGCCTCCTCCCACGTCGATCTACTCCGCTAGGTGCCTCTCACTCCTCACGCCTTGTGGCCCTGCCAGGAGTGGCGGCGCAAGAATGACGATGCTGCACGAGATCGAACCAGAGGGATGTGATCCACCCTGTCCAGAGGGTCATTTCGGCGTGTGGTTAGGGCAATGATCTGCGTGCTCTTCCATGGTATCAATTTCGTGCCTCCAATGCCTATGTTATCTACTCATCTATTCATGCTTTCCTCTTCTTATTTCGTTTTCATCTTCTGGTTTGCTACTTTGTCTTCTGATGTGCATTTGTTCCAAGGTGAGCGTCTCTCTTCCTCCCATACTTTTGACCTGCTCGATAAAATGTCTATGTGGCTGCAAGCTATTTTCTTCCTTGGGTTAGGTTCCTTTTTGTTTCTTGACAAACATGTGAATTTTTCTCTGGAAAAATGGGTGGTGAAGAGGAGAGGAATTGCTTGATATGTTTATGCAGCATGAAATTTCCAAAGTTAGTTTACAACTTGTTAGCCGATTTTGGTTGTCTCTGCTCCAATGACTGAAGTTGGATAGACATACTAATATATGTTGTATTTCTTATAGTGAACATCTTTATGATGGATTGTGAAGGATCAATGAAACTTGAAAGAGGTTGTGGCCATATGTTCAGCTTACACAATTACCGAAATGAGCATCATGGTTCGATCAATGAAATCACATTTCGTTAATTGTGTAAGCTGAACCATGATGCTAATCTGAACAATTTTCTCTGTCTTTTTCCCATGAGATCACATTCTGGTAGTTGCATAACCTAAACCGTGCTGCTTTCCTATTACTGATGTAGTCTCTAATGAAATTGTGAGATAATGTAGTTAAGCTCAGTTTCTTCTGTTTCAATAAAACAGAGATTGGTAGTCGAGTAAGTTGAACCATGATGCTTTCTTGCTGCAGATGTGGTCTCTAATGGAATTGTGGGATAATTTAGTCAAGCTGATCTGATGGGTATCCACTCTCAAAAATCACATGAGGCGTTCAGAAAAAGGTAGGGTGCTATTAGAAATTGGCATGTAATGTACAGATTCAGTCAGATGACTGCCTCAAAATTTAACTGTGACACTACAGATTTTCTGAGTTTTTTGCTTCTAAAATTTCCTACAGGATTTATGCAAGGTTTGTTTATCTCTCCTTGTGTTCCAAATTTCAGTTTCACATTTTCTAGCACTGACATTTCTTCTCAAAATATTTTTTGTTGCTTTGGTGGATAAGCATACTTGAAGGTAGTATTCCACTATTGCTGACATTTTTAAGTTAAATTCTAATTCAGTTTCTACAAAAGTATGGTTTTTGAGTATCATTTTTTTACTAGAAGGTACTTATGCCATTGAATGGACTGAATACTTTTTTTGTTCACAAATGTAGTAAAGCTTCAGGTCATGATCAAACCTGCAGCACATTCACTATTTTGACTCATAAAACGCATCTATGTTAGTACAGTTAATAACAACAATTGCAATTTAATCAACAAATGTTGTATATGCTTGTTACAGTCCATGCTCTTTCTCTTAATTAAGGCATGCCTCTAACAGCGATGAGGATCTGCTACACACTTACAATTCATGCTGCCAACAAACGGATGGTGTTGCCCATTTCTTTGGCTTCTTCACCTCATGCTCTTGCCGCTGGCCTTGGAGTTTCCATGCTATTCCGGTTCCTTCTACTATGTGTTGGTGCAACTCGCATCTCCCTTTGTGGTAACATGTTAACTGCACATGTAGCGTGTTACCATCTCCACTCAAAGATCGTTTTCTCCATGTTTATCTACCGGTAGGTGATAGCTTGGTCGTAGCAACACAAATGCGTAGATTTTTTCTTTTTTGTGAATTAACGCAAATGCATAGTTGTGAGAATGCCATTGTCACTAATGTATAACGCTTCCATCCCTAATACAAACCTCAAGTACCTCGCTGTTTTGACTTTAGAAAAAACATTTGCTTGCCCAGGATACCTTTCTATATAATGCTCTTTTAAATTGGGAATTACCAAAAAATATTAGTTATTAACTCATTTTTCTATGCTCTTTTGTAGTCACTAGAATTTGACTTGAACACTGTTATGATGATTGATATGGTCATTTTGTTACACAATAGTTCTCTCATGGTGTTTTCTGTTAGTTGTGTTGCCCATTGCCTGTGACCCCGAGGAATGATGGGCTAGCTTTTGTTGAAGGTCTCCATGTTGCAAATCAAGCCAGAACCACACAGTAGCTCCTTCTTCCCCGTTTCGATGGCTCTGGATTTAAGGTCTGAAATCAAGGTATGGTCTATATTGGTCAGCTCTTGTTTAGTTGCTTGTTGTTACTCTGTTGTATTTGCTAGGGCATGTTGCCTATTAGGCTGTTATAGTAATATAGTTACGAAATGTAATTTAGAAGCTGGTTTGGACGTGTTAAAATGGTGCAGCGGTGCATAAAAGTTTGGCCACTACCCACTGGATTTGTAGGTGTGTGTGAAACAATTTGTTAAGCAGGGGTTTAGGTTGTACTTTGCGTGGGAAACAATTTCTCCAATATGTTTATCTGCTTGTTAATGTATTTTGATACTATTTTCTTGATGAGCGAGGTTCTCTATATAATATGGCAAGTTGTTGGTATGATTCCGAAGGCAACACTGATTTTTGTCCCTGCTGATTTGTGGACAACAGAGAAACAATGTGAAATAGTGTGATCCCCCTATCGGGGTATTTTTGAAGCTTCGTTATGCTTCCTTTCCCCCCTAACAATCTGTAATCTAGCCATGGGTGCATCAGGTACTAGATCATAGGAGAAACTTGAGCGCTCGCTCATGAGACATCAATTTCGCTCACATATATCATGCTTTCACACTAACAAATAAGTACTTGGGCATTGGCTCTATTATATATTATGTGCCTTAATTGTAACTGATAAGCACGCTATTTTATAATACCAGCATCATTATTCAGTTTTCATATCAACATTTTTATTTCAGGTTCATGTGCTATAGTCTTGTGAAATGATGGTATTTGTTTGCTTTGTTGGTCAGTTCTTGATTGAAGATTGAATCTTCCTTCTCTCTAGATTTTTCATCGGCCATAACACATTTGCGGCGACACACCGGAGTCGATTTAGTTTACTAGCAACATTGCAAAGGCAAGGTGATTGCCAATCTGACAATTGACTGCACATTTTCCTATCCTTGGGCTGCTCTTTGATTCAGAGTAAAATCAGGTTCTTAATTTATAGATAAGGGGCTGCCATATTTCTCTCGTCAACTAGAAGAGATATTTAGTACAGATCGATACCAAACATTCACGTTCATCAGGATCTGCTAAATGTGCAATCATGATGCTACCAGCCCCCTGTAATGTCATTTGTCTCTCATCAAGTAGAGAGAGATTTAACAAAAAATATAAGGAAAGCTCACATATATGCACATGTGTACGCACACATTAGTGGTCCAAATGCTCTTTATATATAGAACTCGGTTACCAAACTTGTTATATGTCCCATCATCTTTACTCGGCCCTTGGCTAACACTATTACATATTGTATTTGAATTTGCAGAATGGAAGTACAATAGTAAAAATCTTCTGTGCACTCATACTACGTCTCATGTTGCAAGCCGTAGGAACTACCAATGCTCAATATCCACCAAAAGATATGCAGCAGAAACAAGATCTGTATCAATGTTACATTCAATACTGCCATGTTGCTCCACAAAGGTGCATCCGGCACCAAATGTGTATCTGAAACAGTTTCAGTTGATTATTACAAAATAGATGACAAAGCTGCTATAGAAACTACAGATAAATGGGAAATTCATGCAACACAGATGTTAGATATTACTACAATCAGACGAGGAGGCTTGAGCAGCAGCCAGCTGAATAGGCATCTGATGAAATTCCTAACAGATAATTATAGGAGTCACGCACACACGGCGCGCGCTCACACGCACACACAATGGTTACCAATACCTTACAATACCCACATAATACTCGGTCTTAATTGCCTTCTTGAGCCATGGCCGCAAGGGCTCATCTTTGATACCGATGACACATGCAACGATAATCAAACACTTCGTATCTTAGTTTTTGTAAGCTGAATGACCAGAGCTCTCTATATGATGCATCATTGCCTATGTAGCTCAATCTAACGCCTTTCTTATAACTCTATGTATGAACATCATATCTAAGTTTCTATTTATAAATGCTTCAAGAAATTTATGATCGGTCTATAACTATTGTTATGTGAATGGTATGAATATTTGGTTCACTCTCGCCCTTTGCGTCATTGGCGCCACGCGCGCTTCGTGTGCTGCCTCGAGTCACGCGGCCACTACTTCCGCGCCGAGGCGGAGGCCGCTGCCACTCTCTACGCCCTCCATTGCGTGCTCTCGCCGGTGGCGTTTGCAAAGCCTTGTCGCGGCGTTGCAAGTTTTGCCCCCCTCCTCCCCAAGGGCAAGGTGAAGGAAGGCATCTGTGTGGTTCTTCTGCAGCTCGTAGCGAGGATTGTTGTGTCCATCCTGCACAACAATGCCAAGAAGTCCTTCTCGGAGACGTAAGCCACGACGCATGTTTCTGCCATGATTTCCTTCGGTTGGATTTTGTGGATTTAGGTGTTGAAAAAATATGGGCTATGGATGCAGGATTAAGGACATGTACCTGTACTACAACAAGAGATCTGGGCTGATTCTTTGTGGCTTCAAACTTGAAATGTTTGTTTGGAAGTTAGTTTAGTTTTTTTATTATGGATTCACAGCTTCTCACATGTATCATCCTCTTAGACCTTTAGATTTCCAAAGAAACTAAATGAAAGATATGGTGGTATGGTCTCAATAGTATAACTTAAAGCCTTCCATGCTTTATATTTCTCTGAAATTTGCTCTTGAAGAATCCGGTGAGAAAAGGCGGCTTCCAAGCAGAGGATGCGGGTGTTGGCCACATTTGGTTTTTGACTTGGATGTCTAAATATTCTCACAATACTTGGCTTCCTTTCGCCTTTTGCGCCATTGGCGCAACGAGTCATCTAGTCAAGATGAACTCAAACAAGCATGTCATAGTGGAACGAAATGAAGAGCATATCACAACGAACATTTTGACATATTATATGCACCATTTGGATAACCACACAAAAAGTTACAGGCACTCAAATATGCACACAAATTTACAAATTTCCAGGGACTTCGTGGAAATTTTATACCTCCCGAAAGTCAACGGGGCGGAGGGATCCGGGCTGCAGGACGCGTTTGGATCGGGGGACGGGTGGATCTCGTCCACCCCGACCCGATCTGGATCTGGCCTGTTCCGGAGCTCCATCGAAGGGGGATCCATCACGGAGGCCTTCATCATCATCATCGCCCTCACCATGAGTTGTGAGTAGTTGCCCACAGACCTTCGGGTCCATAGCTAGTATCTAGATGGCTTCTTCTCTCTCTCTGGATCTCAATACAAAGTTCTCCTCGATCTTCGAGGAGATCTATTCGATGTAATCTCTTTTTGCGGTGTGTTTGTCGAGATCCGACGAATTGTGAGTTTATGATCAAGGTTATCTATGAAAGATATTTGGTTGTTCTCTGAACTTTTTATGTGTGCTCATAATTTCCTTGCAAGTCTCTTCGAATTATTGGTTTGGTTTGACCTACTAGATCTATAGTTCATGCAATGGGAGAAGTGCTTGGCTTTGGGTTCAATCTTGTGGTGTCCTTTCCCAGTGACAGTAGGGGCAGCAAGGCACGTATTGTATTGTTGCCATCGAGGATAAAAAGATGGGGTTTACATCATATTGCTTGAGTTTATCCATCTACATCATGTCATCTTTCTTAAAGCGTTACTCTGTTCGTATGAACTCAATACACTAGATGCATGCTGGATAGCGGTCAATGTATGGAGTAATAGTAGTTGATGCAGGCAGGAGTCGGCCTACTTGTCTCGGACGTGATGCCTATATACAGTGATCATGCCTAGATAGTCTCATAATTATTCGCTCTTCTATCAATTGCTCGACAGTAATTTGTTTACCCGCCGTAGAATATCGCTATCATGAGAGAAGCAACTAGAGAAAACTATGGCCCCCGGGTCTATTCTCAACATATCAATCTACATCTACTTTACTTTTACCGCTTTTATTTGCTGTTTTATTAAACCAGAAATACCAAAAATATAAACTATCATCTCTATCAGATCTCACTCTCTTAAGTGAGTGATGACCCACAAGTGTAGGGGGTCTATCGTAGTCCTTTCGATAAGTAAGAGTGTCGAACCCAACGAGGAGCAGAAGGAAATGATAGGCTGTTTTCAGTAAGGTATTTCCTACAAGCACTGAAATTGTAGGTAACAGGTAGTTTTGTGATAAGATAATTGGTAGCAATTGACAAACGGTAAAAGTAAATAAGGTGCAGCAAGGTGGCCCAATCCTTTTTGTAGCAAAGGACAAGCCTGGACAAACTCTTATATAAAGGAAAGCGCTCCCGAGGACACATAGGAATTATCGTCAAGATAGTTTTCATCACGATCGTCTGATTCGCGTTCGGTACTTTGATAATTTGGTATGTGGGTGGACCGATGCTTAGGTGCTGCCCTTACTTGGACAAGCCTCCCACTTATGAGTAACCTCTAATGCAAGCATCCGCAACTACAAAAGAAGTATTAAGGTAAACCTAAACATAGCCTGAAACATATGGATCCAAATCAGCCCCTTACGAAGCAACGCATAAACTAGGGTTTAAGCTTCTGTCACTCTAGCAACCCATCATCTACTTATTACTTCCCAATGCCCTCCTCTAGGCCCAAATAATGGTGAAGTGTCATGTAGTCGACGTTCACATGACACCACTAGAGGAGAGACAACATACATCTCATCAAAATATCGAACGAAGACCAAATTCACATGACTACTAATAGCAAGACTTTTCCCATGTCCTCCGGAACAAAAGTAACTACTCACAAGACATAATATTGTTCATGATCAGAGGGGTATTAATATGCATAATGGATCTGAACATATGATCTTCCACCAAATAAACCAACTAGCATCAACTACAAGGAGTAATCAACACTACTAGCAACCCACAGGTACCAATCTGAGGTTTGGGTACAAAGATTGGATACAAGAGATGAACTAGGGTTTTAGAGGAGATGGTGCTGGTGAAGATGTTGATGAAGATAGCCCTCCCCAAGATGGGAGAGTTGTTGGTGATGACGGCGGTGACGATTTCCCCTCCCGGAGGGAAGTATCCCCGGCAGAACAGCTCTGTCGGAGCCCTAGATTGGTTTCAGCCTCGGTTCCGCCTCGAGACAGCGGTGTCTGGTCCCGAAAGCCTCCTCCTGATTTTTTCCAGGTCAAAACGCTTCATATAGGAGAAGATGGGCACCGTGGGCCTGCCGGCTGGCCCTCGAGGCAGGGGGGCGCGCCCTGGGAAGGGGGTGCGCCCCCCACCCTTGAGGCCAGCCGGTGGCCCCTCCCGTGCGTTTCTTTCACCAGATATTTTTTATATTTTCCGAAACGATGTTCTGTGGAGTTTCAGGGCTTTTGGAGTTGTGCAGAATAGGTTTCTACGGTTTGCTCCTTTTCCAGCCCAGAATTCATGCTGCTGACATTCTCCCTCTTCATGTAAACCTTACAAAATAAGAGAGAACAGGCATAAGTATTTTGACAAAACATGTATAAACAACCCATAATGCAATAAATATCAACTTATAAGCATGATGCAAAATGGACGTATCAACTCCCCCATGCTTAGACCTCGCTTGTCCTCAAGCGAAAGCTGATATCAAAAAATATGTCCACATGTTTAAAGATAGAGGTGTCGATAAAAACAATATACGGACATGAGGGCATCATGATCATTCTCATAACAGCAACTTATATAAATATAGTCATATGATTCTTATGCTAAAGTAACAATTCATCCACAATGTGACGCCCCCGATTTGACCGTACACTAATCATGCACGCAAATGTGTACGACCAAGATCAAGGACTCACTGGAAGATATCACAACACAACTCTAGACACAAATTAAAATAATACAAGCTTTATATTACAAGCCAAGGGCCTCGACGGCTCGAATACATAAGCTCGAATACACAAGAGTCAGCGGAAGCAATAATATCTGAGTACAGACATAAGTTAAACAAGTTTCCTTAAGAAGGCTAGCACAAAACAACATGATCGAAAAGGCAAGGCCTCGTGCCTAGGACCTCCTAACTACTCCTGGTCGTCGGCAGTCTTCACGTAGTAGTAGCCTCCATCGGGGTTGTAGCAGTCGTCAAGTGTGGCATCTGGCTCCTGGACTGTACCATCTGGTTGCATCAACCAGCAAGAAGAAAGAAGGGGGAAAAGGGGGAGCAAAGCAACCGTGAGTACTCATCCAAAGTACTCGCAAGCAAGGATCTACGCTACATATGCATCGGTATCAATGAAAAGGTGTAGTATCTGTGGACTAAGCTGCAGAATGCCAGAATAAGAGGGGTAGAAGCTAGTCCTATCGAAGACTAGCATCTTCTGGAAACCACCGTCTTGCAGCAACAAGGGGGAGTAGATTAGTATATCATAAGTCATATTTATGTTGTTGTTCCAACGCTCCGAGATCCTTTCTCGACTCCCGAAGCAACATATCGAAACAATGCCTCAGCATCCAGTTCTAGTTGTAGCGATCGGGATACAACTCCAAGTGTCCGTTACCGTAGGACAGGCTATCGATAGATGTTTTCTCCCCTGCAGGGGTGCACCAACTTACCCAGCATGCTTGCTTAACTCCGGCCGGACACACCATCAGGTCATGCCCGCCCTCGGTCAAACAATACGCCGCAACCCGACCTAGGCTTAATAGAGAGGTCATGCACGTCGGACTAAACCCTATGCTCCCAGGGGTCATGGGCCAATCGCCCCGGGAACTCCTGCACGTTGCGTGGGCGGCCAGTGAGCAGACCTAGCAACCACCTTTAAAAAGGTAGGAGCCTAACCAGTCCAACCCGGCGCGCGCCGCTCAGTCGCAATGACGTCAGTTAAGCTTCGGCTGATGCATATGACGCAGATCGCCCATACTATGCCCACGTGTTGGTTAGCGCTATCAGGCCAGAGGCCCCTTGGATCAAATATCCAAACCGTTTAGTGTCTTAGGAACGCACGGTAACGAGCAAAGACTCACGAAAGATGTGACCCCATCGCCTCGTCTCGAGAACTTGCGGCAAGGGCGAGTGCCCGGCCACGCCTCATAATTATCTCGCGGGCACCTTCCAGGTCAACCCAACTACACATCACTCGCAATTAAGCTCGCGCGGGTACCCCTCAGGGTCAACCCGTCTTTAGTAACCAGGTTCAGTGTAAAGTCATAGTAACCATAGTAACTGTGTGTCTGACACCAAAGGGAAACCTGAGGAAATCACCCTCGATGGAATTCCACCTGATGTTTATCGTCAAGGTGAACGAAAGAGGAGTCACCCTCGAGGTCCACTCTTGAGGAGTTGCACGACAGTGTCGTTATCGAGAGTGGAGAAAGAGGAATCACCCTCGATGACCACAACCGATGAACTAACCTACAAGGTTAACATCAGAAGTGCTGATGAGGTCTCATCCTCGGCACTCGATAGTAACCCAGTAGTGTCGAGCAACTAAGGGGAAAGTGATGTGCGGTGCCGGGTCCTGGTCTTCGATCCTGTTGATCGGGTCTTCTGATAATCCAGCGGGGCAGTCGGGACAAGGTAGGGGGTCACTGGTGGATCTCTAACCAGCCTATACTAAGCAGTTTAGTATAAACATGTAAGGTATGAGAGCAGTATCACAACAGGCTATGCATCAGAATAGGATCATACAAAAAGCAGTAGCAGTTCTAATGCAAGAATAAGAGAGAAGAGAATGGGCGATATCGGAATGATCAAAGGGGGTTGGCTTGCCTGGTTGCTCTGGCAAGAAGGAGGGGTCGTCAACACCGTAGCCGATCACCGGGGCATCTTCGGCCTCGGGGTCTACCGGAGAGAAGAGGGGGGAGAAGCAATAAATACAAAGCATACAGATGCAATAAAGAAGCACGGCAAGTTAACACGTAGTGCTAGGGTGCTCTAACGCGGTGGTACACGGTACCGACGAAGGGGGGAATCACTCGGGAAAGTATCCCCGGTGTTTCGTGTTTTCGGACAGATGAATCGGAGGGGGAAAGTTGCAGGTTCACTATGCTAGGAACGTGTGGCTGATGAACGGAACGCGTATTCGGATTCGTCTCGTCATTCTGAGCAACTTTCATATATAAAACATTTTCATCTGAGTTACAGATTATTTTATATGATTTTCTAAAGTTTAAATGATTTTCTGAAATTTATTTAATTAATTTAAATCAACATTATCCAGAATAGTAAGTGATGACGTCAGCATGATGTCAGGGTGATGTCAGCGGAGTCAACAGTCAACTATGACTGGTTGACTGGTCAAAAGAGGCAGTGGGGCCCACTGTCATAGACTATAGCTAACTAACCTAGATTAATCAGACTAGTTAGACAGGTTAATTAAATTATTAAGTTAATTAACCTAATTTAATTAAGTTAATTAATATGTTAATTAATTAATTAAAATTTATTTACTATTAATTTTTTACATATTTTTTAAAAGGTCGCTGGGCCCCGCCTGGCAGTGGGCCAGGGGCTTAGCAGGGCGGGCTGTTTAACGGGCGTTTGGGCACGGGCGCCCGCACCCGAGGCCATGGCGGGGCGCCGGTGGGCAGCAACCGCAGCGAGCCAGCCGCAGCTGCCGGCGGCGGCGGGCCGCGTGGCCGCATAGTGGGAAGGATAGGGGGCGCGGGCTCCCGGCGAGGTCGCCGGAGCCGAGCGCCGGGCGGCCGATGCGGGCGCGGCCGACGGCCAGGGGGCGCGCGGCGCGGCAGCTGTGTGGTGTAGGGGCGGGCGCGGCGCGGTAAGGGAGGTGGCTCGGTGCGGCGAGCGGCCGACGGCAGCAGGCGAAGGCGTGGTAGGTTGCAACAGGGCAGGCGTAGGCGGCGCGGAGGCCTGCTGTAGTCGCGGAGATGGCGGGGTGGGCCGCGGTCGTGGCAATGGGCGCCAGCGACGGGCACCAGCGTCGGGCGCAGGCCGGCCAGAGGGGACGGGGCCAGCAGCAGCGGCGAGCGCTGGTGGCGGCGCGGACCTGTCGCAGCGCGGGCACTGCCTCGCGTGGGCTTATGCGCGCTGCGGTCAGGGACGGGCTGGAGCAGAAGGCGCGGGCGCGAAGCGGGGAGGGGAGGAACGAGTGCGGTGCCTCACCACCGATGCAGGGGAACAGGGCGTCGAGGCTCGGTGGAGTCCGGCGAGGAGGAGACGAGGACGAGGTGATGGAGGGCGGCTCCGGCGAGCACCGTCGAGGTGCAGGGCGCGGTCGTCAGGGCGGTTACGGGGCGGCGGCGTCCAGCGAGCCCGATCCAGATCGGGGTGGAACGAGGGACCGAGCGGGAGAGAGGGAAAGGGGATCGGGGGAAAATTGGGATTGCTTAGTTAGGTCACGGGGAGGGGGCTTATGTAGGCCAAAGGCGTGGGCCGGTCTGGCTGGGCGATGGCCCAGTTGGGCCGAGAGGGGGGGGTCTTTTCTTATTTTCATATTTTACTATTCTGCTTGTCCCTTTTCTTATATATTCTTTTTGTTTCAATTAGTTTAGGACGCTTCAAACATTTTGCAAAAATGTTGGCCCACCACCAATATTAACAAAAGAATATTTGCCACAAGATGAATACTTTTAGTTTTCATGTTTGAGAAATTTTGAATTTCACTCACAATTTGAAATTTGAATTTAACTAGAATTTGCAAAAGATAATGACCGAAGTGATTAAGCATTGTTTTAGCAAAATGATTAGCTTAACCCCAAGGGTTACTGTAGCATCATTACACCGGGGTGTTACAACTCTCCTCCTCTAAAAGAAATTCTCGTCCCGAGAATTAAGAGGTAGAAGGAAAAAGGTCGGGATACTCTGCCCGAAGATTATCCTCGCGTTCCCAAGTAGCTTCATCTTCAGAATGGTTTGACCACTTGTCGGGGAAACTGACCGCCCACGAACACCTATGGGACCGGGGCCCCTTCTACGTTGCGGTAAGGGAGCGGAGGGAGCGCGGAGAGCAGATCGAGGAGCACACGCGGGCCGTTTACCCAGGTTCGGGCCGCGCGGACGCGTAAAACCCTACTCCTGCTTTGGTTGTATTGAGTTCTTGGGCTCGGGAGCTTGAAGATCTACAGTACCAGCTACACCGAGCGAGGGAGTGAGCAAGTTTCTGGGATCCAACCCCCTCTACGTTGTGCATGGGCCTCCTTTTATAGCTCAAAGGGGTCACCGACAGGTGTCAACGTAGAGGAGGGTAGAAATGTAAAATCGGTGGTAGTTGTAACAGTGCATGAACAGTATATGAATAGTGGTCTTCACCTAACTCTGACGGTGGGGGACAAGTGCATTGAATGCCCGTCGCCGTCGCCCCAAAAGTGTCCGTCCATGCGTCTCCGTTCGCCACGGTGATGGCTTTGCCACCGTGGCTCGCCAGCGTGTCCCTCAGGCTGCACAGCCATCTGCCACGTGCCCCTGGAGGGGCCCCAGGGTGACGCGTGGCCCGATGAGCTGGAGCGCAGGCACACAGCGTAGGCTTCCCCCGGCAAGCACCTTGCCGGGGTCGCAACTTTGCCGGACCCGAAAGTTTGCCGCTCTCCGGGTCCTGCCGGGGCGCATGATGCGCCGCGATATCTCTTCTTAAGGTGTCGTTCTTTGGCCTTCCTAGCAAGCACCTCTTGCCAGGGTCTTGTGCTGAAAAGATATCCTTGAGCCTGGTGCAGCCTTTCCGGCAAGCTCCTCTTGCCGGGGTCTTGTCTCTTAACTTGAATACTTTGTTCTTGAATGGCCTAAAGGGGTCTAGAGTGGGCTTTGCCGGGCGCGTGGTGAGCCAGACCATGGGACGCTGCTACTGCCTGTGCACAAGTCGGGATACTAAGGTACCCCTGCCTTAGTACACCGACAGGAGCCCCCGGGCCTGGGCCACACACGGTGCCGAGCGCTGTTGGGCCAGGCCTAGAACAGTGCACGGGCACACGCGGCCCACGGCGCGCCGTTTCCCACTCCAGATTCGCCGCATCCCTCCCCAACGGCACGCGTCGATTGCGGCGTCGTGGGAGAGATCGTGGCCTGCTTCTTTAATGAAAAATGCGAAACGTCCCCCACTTCCCCCTTAAAAGCAGAGGAAGCAGGGGCAGTTTCCCTCCATTACATTCATTGCGCCTTGAATCTCCAGAAACCCCCGCCGCTCTATGCCTCCCCTCAGGTCGACAGAGAGCCGAGCTCCTCCCTTCCTCCGCCGTCCCCAGCATCCGCGGCGCCATCGACCTCCTCGCCTCCCTCCTCGCCGCCCCCGCCATGGCTCCGAAAAGCGACAAGGCGAAGAGCGACAAGGCGAAGAAGGAGAAGTCCGAGCAGGCGGCGAAGCTGGCAGCCATGCGGAGAAGGAGGGTGGTCTTCCCGCCGAGGCTCGGCGCGAGGGAGCTGCGGGACAAGTATTACTTGTTCTGGGCGAGGGAGACGAAAGCTCATCCCCGCACCAGAGTCCTCCCCACCGTCGCCGTCGACATGTTCCCGGGAGGTTACTACTATTTCGCTGCATTCTTCCATTGCGGTCTCTGTCCTCCGTATTCGGAGTTCTTCTGTGATGTGATGAACACGTACGGACTCCACCTCTTAGATTTCACCCCAAATGCCGTTCTCACCTTGGCCGTTTTCGCACATCTGTGCGAAAACTAAGTCGGAGTCCACCCAAATGTAGCTCTTTTCCGCCACTTCTTCACGCCTAGAGTAGAGTCCGGATCCCCACTCTTCGGCGGTATCTCCTGGATCTTTAGGCTGAACAAGAAGGAGGCGTACTTGAAAGGAGAGCTTCGCGGCAAGTGGGAGGAGTGGAGAGCCGATTGGTGCTGGGTTCTGGAAGATGCGCCCGAGCCGTTTACCTCGCCGCGCCAGACTGCAATAGTGCGCGGCAAGGATTGGAGCGATTTGGCCCCGAAGGATGACAAGCTGCAGATTGCCCTTACTAGGATCCTCCGCCTCCGGGCTGCCAACCTGACCGTGGGTGAAGTTGGGGCCGATTTCCTCCGCCGCCGCATTGCCCCTCTGCAGGAAAGGAAGAGACCCGCTTGGGAGTTCGGCAACGCGGCAGACCGCATGAGGCTGCGCCCCGGTTTGAACTATAATTTCACCGTCTTGGAGCTGAAAGGGATGGTCCGGGAGCTGTTTAAGCATGACCACAAGCACCCGGAGTGGTTCAGACCGTCGGAAGGAGTAGTTCCTCTGTGTAACAATACTGCCCTCAGTGCCATCCACGCGGCAATGCCTGAGTGCGACTCCCATGGGGTCGTCCCCACTTGGCTGGTGCCCTCGGCGGAGACCGTGCAGGCCTTCTTCTACAACCTGGTCGAAAAGCCACGCAACGCCGAGGAAAAGAAGGGCCTCACCCGGGAGACCACCGACCGGGATGTAGCACACATTGCCTCCAGAATGGAGGAGGCCGCCGCAGCTGCGGCTGCGGGCGAATTTGGATATACTGTGGACGAAGCAGAGGCAGCGGACGCAGTGAGCCAAGCCGAGGAGGCGGAAATCCTCAAGCTGCTGAAGATTGCGCCCGAGGAGTTTGCCGGGGAGCCTGCCGGGAAGCCTGCCGAGACGAGCGGGGCTGCCGGGCAAGGCTCTGAGTCTGGTGAGCCCGCCGAGGAGGACGCCGAATCGGGCGATTCCGACGAAGACTCGGGCGGGTCACTGAACCTCGACGACGACGCTTCCTCATCCTCGGAGAACTCTCCGCCACCACCAAGCCCTCCGCAACAACAGAAGAAGCGCCTCCGCAAGGCAGCTGAGACGATGAGGCCACAGGCGCCTCGACAGCAGCCGAAGCGCCTTGCGACGCATGCCACCACGACGAGCGAGGTCGTCAAGGAGGCGCCCCGTGCCCGAGCGACAAGCGGAGGGGGATCTTCCCGGAGTGGCTCTGGTGCCCCTTCTGCCCCTCGGTCCTCGGCGACGACTGGTGCTGGGTCTTCACAGCCCGCAGCCCCGGAGCCCGCCAAGCGCCCGAGGGAGCCTTCCCCTCCAGTTCCTCGCGCTGGAGCGCGCCAGGCGGAGTTTGACTTCTCCGCCCTCAGTTCCGACGACGAAGAGGAGGAAGAGTAAGCACTTGTAATTTTCATTTCCCTTGATTTTGTCTTGATCTCTCTTGCTTGGTTCTGATCTTGTTTTGGCTTCCAGGACCTTGACCCAGAGGATGGCGAAGAGGGCCAAGATCCCTGTGGTTGACATTGAGGACGACGAGCCCGTCGCGGCGACAGGTGACGCGCCAGCGACTAGCTTGCCGGACCAGCCTGTTGCTCCGGGGAGCAGCCCCCAGCGCAGCCCCCAGCGTAAGTCTGGTATTTAATTTTCTGCTCGACGGGCGCGCTTGAGGTTATTATCTTTATTGACGTTTTGTTGTCTTGTGCAGAAGTGGAGCCGCAGCCACAGGAGCACCAGGAGGTCGCCCCCGACGAGCCGCCTGTTCCACCCTCCCCGCCAAGGATGAGCTCCCCGGCGAGGGACAGTGCTCCGCCAAGGACGGGTACTCCGCCAAGGGCGAGTACCCCGCCAAGGGCGAGCAGTCCGACAAGGGTGAGCACCCCGCCAAGGGAGGGAGCAAGCGGCCCTCCGCCAGCGGGGGTCACTACCATGCCGCCAAGGGAGAATTCCCCGGCGAGGGGCCCCGTTGTTGAAGAGGCCCGCGAAGGTAAACCCTTGTAATTTCTTCTTCTTGGATTCTTCTTTTTTGGATATTTGCTTGACAAATCTTTCTTTTCTTTTTCTTCTGTTGCCAGACCCGCCTGCCCCGGAGCCGATGGAGACGGAAACCATTGCCGAGGAGGAGGTGCGCGGCGAAACTGGCGATGGCACCACCGCGGAAAGAATGGCCGGCGCCGATGAGCCAGCCGCCGAGGAGACTGCCCCGACCGCTGACGCCGCGGCTGGGGAAGGGACCGGCGACCATACTGCTGGCCCTGAGGCCGCAGGAGCGCCGGACGCTGCATCGGCCGCCGACCCTTCCGCCTCTGCGGCTGGGTCGGGTGTTTATCTGGAGGCCGCCAACGGGGTCTTCATCCAAGTCCCGTGGGCCTCCTCATCAAGGGCACCTGCGGAGGGGGAGGCCTTCGACGGAGAAGTTCTCGCCTCCGCCGGGCTGAAGGTTGTCGATGTGCCCAGCAGCAGCAACGAGCCCGAAGAGGAGCAACTCCTGCGTCGACTCCTGGGTTTGTATCGGGCCAGGCAAGCCAAGCTGGAGTCCCGAGAGGCTCTAGCTGCCAAGGCCGGCGTTGATTTGGAGAAGCGTGCTGTGGAGCTTCGTGCCGCCAACCAGGCGGCCCTCCGGAAATTGGCGGAGGAGCGCGAAGAGCTTGCCGGGGCGCAGCAAGCATTCGTCCTCGAAAAGGCCGAGGTCGAGGAGCAGCAGCGACTGGCCACCGAGGACCTATCTCGGCGGGAGGGAGAACTCAACCAGCGGAAGGTCGACCTCGACAACCACGAGGACGACCTCACCGCTCGTGAGCAAGCCATTGGCGGGGCTCTGCAGGAGGCGAGGGACGCCGCTTCTGCCGCAGAGACCGCCAAGAGGGATCTGGAGGCCAGGGTGGCGCAGATGGAGTTGAACTTGAAGGCGAGTGAGGACAGGGTCACCGCGCTCAACGTGGCGCGGGAGAAGGACGCTCACACCAACTCGGAGCTGCAAGTCCGCCTCTCCGAGAAGGGCAAAGAGCTCAACGACGGCAAGGATTCCATCGCCGACTTAGAGCTGAAGGTTTCCACTCTCACCGACTCGCTTGACGCCGCTCGAGACCGCGAGACGAAGCTGAAGGACGATCTCCGCACTGAGAGGCTCTTGCTGGAGAGCGCCGCCGTCTCGCAAAACAACTTCCAGCGGACGGTGGAGCAGTGGACTGATGATCTCGTTGCCTCCGCTGCCAACATAGACATGGAGATGGTGGCGTTGAGGGCGGAGCACCTCGCGTACTCCCCCGACGAGAGCCTCCCCCACAGCGCCAAACTGAGTCTGTTCTTCAGGGGAGTGGCGCCGGCTCTCGCGCGGCTACACGAGAAGATCCCCGCTCAGCTGGCTGACGAGGCGCGCCGGCTTTGCATGGGCACTATGGAGCGGGTGTTGTCGAAGATCGTCTACCGCAACCCCGGGATCAACCTCGTCAACGTCCTCCGGACCCTGCCGCCTGAAGCTGACCAGGAGGCGTTGAAGGCGCAAGTTACCCACATCGTGGCCAAGGCGGGCAAGATCCAGAGGGTCGATGGAGACCGTAGGACTAGGCTTCCTTCTTCCCGCTTCCTTTGCCGTTGTAGATTAAGTCATAGGTAGTAGTTGGTTAGAACAGCGGCAAGTTATCTCTGTAATATATACTTTTATTTTGGGTAATCAATGCAGTGTTATCTCCCTTGCTTTAGTCCCTTCAGTTTGTATACTTTCCACCCTTCGCTTTTAGGGAACTTGCCGGCAAAGGGACCCTTGCCGCGAGCGCTGAGTGCGGGACTCTTAGCAGCCTGCTGGCAATGCCCTCGCCGGCAAGAAACCTTGCCGCAGCTAGTCGCAGCACACTTAGGTTGTTGAGCGAACTCGAAAACGAAGTAAGGGCGCGACACTTATCGCAGCTCACTTAAGCCATTGAGCGTGCTCGAAACAAAGTAAGGGTGCGGCTAGCCACGGGTAGGTTCCTCCGCGCACAGGTTTTCCATACAAAGTGTGGATGTTCAAGGAAGACAACTAAGAATTTGAAATTTTTAAATTGCTCAAACTTTGGCAACTTAGCTTTCATGAATTGTTTGCTTCCCGGCAAGGCTTCTCTTTCTTGAACAGCACTTGGTCCGTACCTCTATCTCCTTCCCCCCCGGCAAACTTGTGCGCGAGGAACTCTTCTTCTGTTTAAGAGAGAAAGGAAAAGAGGAGGAAACACAAGTTTGGAGCCTTGCAGCTTGTTATTGCTTACCGAGGATGTGTGCTGCACAAAGTGTCAGATGATACATGCAAGTAAAAAGAAAAGCATGAAATGACAAACAGTGCGAAGCACAAAAGTTTTACTGATGCACGGGATCTGCGCCCGGCTTTGTACAAAGGTTTACATGCAACAGCGGCAAGACTTGTACAAAAGGTGGTTGCCGGAGCGGATCACGGCAACCGCGCCTTATGGGTGAAACTTGCGAAGATGCTCTATGTTCCAGGAGTTGCTCACCGGTAAGCCCTCTTCGGTCTCAAGGCGGACAGCGCCGGGCCTTGTGACTTGTCTCACCCGATAAGGGCCTTCCCACTTTGGCGTCAACTTGTTGGAGCCCTTGGCGGACTGAACGCGCCGAAGAACAAGGTCGCCTTCCTCGAGACTCCTGGCCTTGACCTTGCGGCTATGATAGCGACGCAAGGCTTGCTGGTATCGAGCAGCTCGTACAGCAGCCTGGAGACGTTCCTCCTCGAGGAGCAATGCATCATCTTGCCGCAGTTGCTCTTGCTCGAGCTCGTCGTAAGCGAGCACTCGAGGAGACCCGTATACGAGTTCCGTGGGGAGAACTGCCTCTGCTCCATAGACAAGAGCAAAGGGTGTCTGTCCGGTGGCTCGATTTGGTGTCGTCCTGATTGACCAAAGAGCCGCCGGCAACTCCTCTATCCAGTTTCTTCCGCACTTGTGCAGCCTGTCGAACGTTCTTGTCTTTAGTCCGCGCAGCACTTCAGCATTTGCCCTCTCCGCTTGACCATTGCTCCTTGGGTGAGCAACAGAGGCGAAGCAGACCTTGGCGCCAAGGTCTTGGACGTACTGCATGAAGGTGCGGCTTGTGAACTGTGTGCCGTTGTCGGTGATGATCCTGTTAGGAATCCCGAAACGGCAAACAATTGACCTGAAGAACTTCACTGCCGACTGTGCTGTCACCTTTCTCACTGGTTCCACTTCTGGCCACTTTGTGAACTTGTCGATTGCTACGTACAAGTACTCAAAGCCCCCGACGGCGCGGGGAAAGGGGCCGAGGATGTCGAGCCCCCAGACCGAGAAGGGCCAGGACAAAGGGATCATCTGGAGAGCTTGAGCTGGCTGGTGAATTTGCTTGGCATGGAACCGGCAGGCTTCACACATGGTTACTTGTGCAGTTGCATCTTGGAGGGCTTCTGGCCAAAAGAACCCTTGCCGGAACGCCTTCCCGGCAAGTGCTCTTGCGCCAATGTGATGGCCACATATGCCTCCGTGTATCTCCGCCAACAGCTTCTGTCCATCTTCCCTGGAAATGCACTTCAACCTGACACCGTTGAGTCTTCTTCTGTACAGTTCATTGCCAACGAACTGGTACATACTTGACTGCCTGGTAATCCTCTCTATCTCTTCTGGTTCTTCGGGAAGTTCTCCAGTTTGAAGAAAACGGACGATTTGTTGTGCCCATGCTGGAGCCTGAGGCTCAACAACAAGGACTAAAGGAATCAGGGCTGCTGCGGGAACCTCGGCTTCTACGGTAAGAACCTGCGGCTCTGCCGGAGCTGAGGGTCCCCCGGCAAGCCTGCCGGGGCAAGGCTTGTCGGGAACGCCTGCTTCAACTGTACAGACCCTTGGGTCTCCAGGAGCAGACTGTTCCTCAGCATCTTGGTTGTTGTTCTTGGGGACCTTGGCGGCGGCTTCGGGAAGATCCGCCGGCAAGTAGTCGCCGGAGACCAACTTCCTCTTCTTGTTTTGCCCAACTGACGGTGTAACGGATGGCTGAGTTAGCTTGAGCACGAAGGTCCCTGGTTCCACAGGTAACTTCATTGCAGCACACTTTGAGAGGCCATTTGCGATATCATTCTGAGCTCTCGGGACATGCTCCATCTGTAGGCCTTCAAAGTGTTCTTCAAGCTTCCTCACTTCATCAACATAAGCTTCCATCAAAGGGCTCTGGTAATTCTTGTTTACTTGTCGGACCACCAATTGTGAATCTCCCCGCACAATCAGCTTCTTGATTCCAAGTTCGGCCGCAATTCTGAGGCCGGCAAGCAAACCTTCATACTCAGCAGTATTGTTTGTCGCTTGCTCCTTGGGAAAGTGCATTTGGACAACATACTTGAGGTGCTCTCCGGTGGGCGCTATGAGTAACACGCCAGCACCGGCGCCTTGCAACGAGAAGGCACCATCGAAGTACATTATCCACTCTTTGCTTGCTTCTTGGACGGGGATGCTTGTCTCTGGAACTTCTTCATCTGGTGTTGGTGTCCATTCTGCTATGAATTCTGCCAAAGCTCTGCTCTGTATAGTTGAAGTACTTTCGAACTTGAGACCAAAGCTCGACAGCTCCAGTGCCCACTCGACGATCCTGCCTGTCGCTTCTGGATTTTGCAATATCCTCTTCAACGGAAAGCGAGTGACCACTGTTATCTCGTGTGCTTGGAAGTAATGGCGCAGCTTTCTTGAGGCCATGAGGAGGCCGAAAAGCAACTTCTGCACCCCAGAGTATCTTGATCTAGCCCCCTGTAATAGGGAACTTACAAAATAAACCGGGCGCTGCACCATCTTCTTTCGCACTTCTCCTTGTTCCTGCGCAGACTTGTCCTTGTCGGGGCCAGAGCTTGTCGGGGAAGCCCCCTGCTTGTCGCTGGATGCACTTGCCGGGGATGTGGGTTCCTCATCTGCCTCCCTCTCCGCTACTAACGCAGCACTAACCACTTGATTGGTTGCCGCTAGGTACAGCAGCAACTTCTCTTGTGGCTTAGGTGCGACAAGTATTGGAGTGGAGGACAGGTATCCTTTCAAGTCTTGCAGCGCTGCCTCCGCCTCCGGAGTCCATTTCATAGGACCTGCCTTTTTCAAGATTTTGAAGAAAGGCAGGGCGCGTTCTGCAGACTTTGAAATGAACCTGCTGAGGGCAGCCACACAACCAGCAAGTCTCCTTACGTCCTTGACGCGCTTCGGGGCTTCAATCTGCTCGATGGCTTTTATCTTGTCGGGATTGGCTTCAATCCCCCTCTGTGACACGAAGAACCCGAGAAGCTTGCCGGAGGGGACTCTGAAGACGCACTTCTCGGGGTTCAGCTTGAGTTGTATCTGGCGCAGATTCTCAAAGGTTTCTTCCAGGTCTTGAATCAGGGTATCCTTGCTTTTGCTCTTGACCACTATATCATCCATGTAGGCTTCTACATTCCTGTGTATCTGTGGCTCAAAAGCAGTGTGTACTACCCTTGCAAATGTTGAGCCTGCATTCTTCAATCCAAAGGGCATGCGTATGAAGCAGTATGTGCCACATGGAGTAATGAATGCAGTCTTCTCTTCATCTTCCTCAGCCATGAATATCTGGTGGTAACCTGAGTATGCATCGAGAAATGAAAGCAACTCACATCCAGCCGTGGAGTCAACAATCTGGTCAATGCGCGGCAAGGGAAAAGGATCCTTGGGACAAGCTTTATTCACATCAGTGAAGTCTATACAAAGTCTCCACTTCCCATTAGCCTTACGCACGACAACTGGATTGGCCAACCATGTAGAATGGAGTACACCTCTAACCAGGCCTGCTGCTTCCAACTTCTTTATCTCCTCTGCAATGAACTCTTGGCGCTCCACAGCTTGCTTCCGGACCTTCTGCTTGACGGGCCGCGCATGAGGACAAACAGCAAGCTTGTGCTCAATTACCTTCCTGGGAACCCCGGGGATGTCAGACGGTTGCCATGCGAACACGTCGACATTCGCCCGCAGGAAGGCAACGAGCGCGCTTTCCTATTTGGGGTCGAGCGTAGCACTAATGGTGAAGGTACCACCAGTGCCGTCCTCCTTGGCGGACACCTTCTTGGTTGCCGGTGGAGCTGCCATTCCTTTCTTGCACTTGCCGGTGGAGCTCGATGGTGCGTCCTCGACGGCAGCGCAGCACTCCGAAGAGGTGCGTTTGCCGGAGTGGGCTCCAGAGCTCTTGCCGGACTTGGTCTTGGTCTTCCCCCCGGGAGCTTCAGCGGCAAGTGTATTGCTGTCTGCCGTGGCTGCTGCATCCCGGTAAATCTTGTCGGCGCAGATAAGCGCATCCTTCTTGTCGCCGGGGACAGAGATGACGCTTATCGGCCCCGGCAACTTGAGCATGTTGTACGCGTAGTGGGAAGCTGCCATGAACTTGGCGACCGCAGGACGGCCAAGTATCCCATTGTATGGTAATGGGATATCGGCAACGTCGAATGTGATCCTCTCCGTCCTGAAGTTGAGCTCTCCGCCAAAGGTCACTGGCAGCATGATCTTCCCCTTCGGCTTGCTCCTTCCCGGGTTGATCCCTTGGAACGACCCGGTTTCCTCGAGCTCGCTGTCGGGGATCTGCAGTTTCTTGATCACAGCGGAGGAGATCAAGTTGAGGCCGGCCCCGCCGTCAACCAACATCTTGGTGACCTTGAGGTTGCGGATAGTTGGTGAAACCAACATCGGCAAACACCCGACCGTAGTTGTGCAGTCAGGGTGGTCCTCAAGGTCGAAGATGATGGGCGTGCCGGACCATTTCAGCAGCCTGCGTGACTCGACGGGCGGCTCTGCTGCATTCAATTCCCGCACCCATTGCTTGAGTTGGCGGTGGGAAGTGTGCAGAGAGGCACCTCCGTCGACACACAGAACCTCTGTGGCCTTCTGGAACTCCTGCTCACTGTTATCTCCTTCTTCCATGTCCTCATCGTCGTCTTCGTCTTCGTCCTTGTCGCGGCCCCGGGGAGGCCTGTCTCCTTGCCGCTGCTTGGCCTTGCCGCGGCGTCCTCCCCGGCCATTGAACGGCCGCTTCTTGCTGGGCTCTCCCCCGCCTCCTTGGGCCTTCTCCTTGTCGCATCGCTCGTATTCAGCCTTCTGCTGCTCTACGAGGTACTCTACCCTCTTGCAGTTCTGGAGATCGTGGCCCTTGGTGCGGTGGATCTTGCAATACTGCTTGTCGGAGCCATCCTGCTTGTCGGCTGCCGCTACAGGGGCGGACTCCTTGCCGGAGCCACCAGCCTGTGCTTCTTGGCGGGAGCCTCCTTGCCGGACTGCTCGACAACCAGCACCTCCTTGTTCTTCTTCTTCCTGTTATTCCGCCGCCGGTTTTTCCTTGCCGGGGCGGCATCCTCACTATCTGTTCCTCCTGCTCCAGTATCCTCTCCGGGGAGTCTCCTCCCCTCCTCAGCGCGCGCACACTTGTCAGCCAGAGCATAAAGCTCGCTGACATCCCGGATCTTGGTCATCGCCATCTCCTCCCTCATCCGGCGGTTACGCACGTTTTGGTGGAATGGGCTGATAACCGCGGCAGGGTGGACATCGGGGATGTTGTGCTGAACGCGGCTGAACCTTTGGATGTACTTTCGCAGGGGTTCTCCTTCTTTCTGGGCAAGGATGTGGAGATCGCTCTCCTGGCCGTGGGGCTTGTGGCCGCCCGTGAAGGCGCCGACAAACTGGTGGCACAAATCCGCCCAAGAAGAGATGGAGTTCTCCGGCAAGTGCATAAGCCAAGACCTGACGTTTGGCTTAAGCACGAGCGGGAAGTAGTTGGCTAGGATCTTCTCGACGCGTCCCCCGGCAGCCTGCACCGCAATGGTGTAGATGCTGAGGAACTCCGAGGGGTGCGTCTTGCCGTCGTACTTCTCGGGTATGTCGGGCTTAAAGTTCTTCATGCTGGGCCACTGGACTTGCCGCAGCTCTCGGGTGAACGCAGGGCAACCTGCCGCGTACGGCAAGTCGCCTGGTTCACCGGGCGCGTGCATGTCGACAGCAGTCCCAGCGCGTTGATCGGACTGTCTTCGGGCTTCTCGTCGACGCTCGATGTGGGTTCGAGCGTCCTCTTGCCGCCTGTCGTCGAGGACTTGGCGCTGATCACGGCGAGCCCGCGGATCCGACGACGCCGTGGAGTCGTCGTCGACGTTGATCCGGCGGGGTGGCGATTTCTGCTTCCGCGGCGGGGAGTGCACAGTAGTTGCACCCCCGGCGGTCTTGTCTCCATCGGCCTTCGCTTGGTCAACTTGCCGCGGCCGTGATGTTGCCGGCTGCTGCGGCGTGTCGTTGTTGGCGAATGCGATGAGACTCTGGATCGTAGCCCTCCAGTCTTCGGCCTTGTCCGCCGCTGGAGGGAAGTCGAGGAGCAGTTGGGCTCTTGCTAGAGCTTCTGCTGGAGAGGAGGGAAGCGGCGGCGAGCGGTGCGAGGAGCGAGATATGCTCGGACTTCTAACAGGGTTAGAAGGAGCAGGGTCCCGCCCCGGCGACCGCGCCTTGCTCGTACCAGCGCGCTGGCCTTGAGCCTCCCGCGACCCGCCGGCTTGTCCGCGCCCCAGCAAGCGTATGGTACCTCCGGTACCACGTCGCTGCTGGTCCTGCACCTCCTGAGAGGGGCGTGGTGCGTGGACGGACGCCGAGGTCTTGGAGTTCGCCCGGTCGTCCGTCTTGTCTTTAGACTTGGCGGCGCCGCGAGTGTCCTCGCCGGCGTCCACCCCTCCGCCAGCGTCTACCCCACCAACCGTTGGTTCTGGTGGTGGCGGGATCGACGCAGACGGGCCTCCGACCTCCGAAGCCTTCTTCTTCGGAGGCATGTCGATGTAGTCGATGAGGTTGATGAAGCTGGAGAGGTTGTGAAGGTTGCGCCCGCGTGAGCGCCGGATCAGGTTCGCACAACCTCGACGCCCCCTACCTGGCGCGCCAAAGATGTCGGGGAAACTGACCGCCCACGAACACCTATGGGACCGGAGCCCCTTCTACGTTGCGGTAAGGGAGCGGAGGGAGCGCGGAGAGCAGATCGAGGAGCACACGCGGGCAGTTTACCCAGGTTCGGGCCGCGCGGATGCGTAAAACCCTACTCCTGCTTTGGTTGTATTGAGTTCTTGGGCTCGGGAGCTTGAAGATCTACAGTACCAGCTACACCGAGTGAGGGGGTGAGCGAGTTTCTGGGATCCAACCCCCTCTACGTTGTGCATGGGCCTCCTTTTATAGCTCAAAGGGGTCACCGACAGGTGTCAACGTAGAGGAGGGTAGAAATGTAAAATCGGTGGTAGTTGTAACAGTGCATGAACAGTATATGAACAGTGGTCTTCACCTAACTCTGACGGTGGGGGACAAGGGCATTGAATGCCCGTCGCCGTCACCCCAAAAGTGTCCGTCCATGCGTCTCCGTTCGCCACGGCGATGGCTTTGCCACCGCGGCTCGCCAGCGTGTCCCTCAGGCTGCACAGCCATCTGCCACGTGCCCCTGGAGGGGCCCTAGGGCGACGCGTGGCCCGATGAGCTGGAGTGCAGGCACACAGCGTAGGCTTCCCCCGGCAAGCACCTTGCCGGGGTCGCAACTTTGCCGGACCCGAAAGTTTGCCGCTCTCCGGGTCCTGCCGGGGCGCATGATGCGCCGCGATATCTCTTCTTATGGTGCCGTTCTTTGGCCTTCCTGGCAAGCACCTCTTGCCAGGGTCTTGTGCTGAAAAGATATCCTTGAGCCTGGTGCAGCCTTCCCGGCAAGCTCCTCTTGCCGGGCTCTTGTCTCTTAACTTGAATACTTTGTTCTTGAATGGCCTAAAGGGGTCTAGAGTGGGCTTTGGCGGGCGCGTGGTGAGCCAGACCATGGGACGCTGCTACTGCCCGTGCACAAGTCGGGATACTAAGGTACCCCTGCCTTAGTACACCGACACCATTGTACCTTGAGGAACTTGGTAACCTTCCGGTGGGTTCGACGTTCAGCTTCTTCAAGAATGCGGATCGGATGCTCTTTGTAAGTGAGATCATCTTGCACTTCAATCAGTTCCGGATCCACTTCACGTTCCGGATCCTTGAAGCAACGATGAAGTTGCGACATGTGGAAGACGTCATGGACGTGTGAGAACTGAGGTGGCAACTCCAATTCATAAGCCACCAGCCCACGACGGGCGAGAATGTGGAAGGGACCAATGTAGCGCGGAGCTAGCTTGCCCTTGACTCCGAACCGATGGGTACCTCTCAAAGGAGTGACACGCAAATAAGCTTGTTCACCAGGTTGATAAGTTGAACCCCAGTGATTCCGGTCATAGTTGCTCTTCTGGCGGGACTGGGCCGCCTTGAGATTATCCCGGACAATGCGAACCTGCTCTTCAGCTTGTTGAATAATGTCTGGACCAATGAGCGTCCGTTCCCCAGTTTCTGACCAATTTAGAGGGGTTAGGCACTTACGTCCATAAAGCACTTCAAAGGGTGCCATCTTCAAGCTGGCTTGATAACTGTTATTATAAGAGAACTCCGTATAAGGGAGAGATTCTTCCCACTTCTTGCTGAAAGAAATAACACAAGCCCGAAGCATGTCTTCAAGAATTTGATTGACTCGCTCGACTTGGCCTTGGGATTGGGGATGATAAGCAGTGCTCCAGGTAATTGGAGTTCCCATTGCCTCTTGGAAACTATCCCAGAATTTTGAGGTGAAAATATTGCCACGGGCTAAACTGATCTCCTTCGGAATGCCGTGGAGTGGCACAATTCTGGAGATATACAAGTTTGCTAATTGACTAGCAGTGATTGTCTCCTTGACTGGCAGAAAGTGAGCAACCTTCGAGAATTGGTCGATGACGACAAAGATAGCATCATTACCTTTCTGAGACTTGGGAAGGCCAGTGACAAAGTCCATCTGAATCTTATCCCACTTCCATTCAGGAATCGGAAGTGGTTGTAAAAGTCCAGCTGGTTTCTGATGTTCAGCTTTGACGCGACGACAAACGTCACATTCTTCGATATACCGAGCAATGTCTTGTTTCATGTTAGACCACCAGTACTTCTGACGGATGTCTAGATACATCTTAGTACTTCCCGGATGAATAGAGAGAGGGGTGTCATGTGCTTCTTTCATCACCTTCTCAGTCATAAGCTCGAAGCGGGGTACCACTATGCGATCTTTGAAGTACAAGGTCCCATCTTCACCAAGTGAGAAATCTCTGGATTTCTCTAAGGCAAGATCCTTTTTCATCAGATCAACGTGAGCATCTTTGGCTTGAGCAGACTTAATTGCTTTCAATAGAGTCGGTTCCAAAACAAGGTTATTCAGAGAACCATGTGGAACTAGTTGAAGGTTCAGCTTGCAGAGCTCTTCATAAAGGCGGGGTTGAGCTTTATGAACCATGTGGTTACTACAATACGACTTGCGGCTCAGGGCATCGGCCATGACATTAGCCTTGCCTGGGGTATAGGAAATACCCACGTCATAATCTCCTATAGCCACCATCCACCTTTGCTGGCGGAGGTTTAGATCTGGCTGAGTAAACAGATACTTCAGACTCTGATGATCGGTGAAGATCTCGCAACAATTACCGAGAAGGTAATGTCGCCACAGCTTCAATGAATAAATAACCGCTGCAAGCTCGAGGTCATGAACCGGGTAGTTTTCTTCGTGAGAACGCACTTGACGAGAGGCATAAGCAATCACCCTGCGCTCTTGCATTAGGACACAGCCTAATCCTTGACGTGAAGCATCGCAATATATGACGAAATCCTTCTGAGAATCCGGAGGAGCAAGCACTGGGACAGAAGTCAGCTTGTCCTTGAGAGCCTGGAAACTTTCCTGACATTTTTCTGTCCATTCAAACTTAACGCCTTTGTGTAGCAGATTGGTCAGTGGCTTGGAGATCTTGGAGAAGTTCTCAACGAAACGACGGCAGTAGCTGGCGAGTCCGAGAAAGCTTCTGACTTGCTTGACATTCTTGGGAGGGGTCCAGTCTAGAATAGCCTGAACTCGCTCTGGGTTGACGGAATACCATCCTTGGAGATCGCATGACCAAGGTAGGTTACTTTGGGTAGCCAGAACTCACACTTAGAATACTTGGCATATAGTTGATGCTCTCGAAGCTTTTCCGGAATAAGACGAAGATGTTCAGCATGTTCTTCTTTATTCTTCGAATATACCAGGATATCATCCAGATAGACCACGACGAACTTGTTGAGGTAATCCATGAATATATAGTTCATCAGACGAGAGAATGTCGCTGGAGCATTGGTCAAACCGAAGGACATGACGGTGTACTCCTAAGAACCATAACGAGTGACGAATGCGGTCTTTGGAATATCCTCTTCACGAACACGGATCTGGTGGTAACCCAACCTCAAGTCGAGTTTAGAGAAAACTGATGAACCAGCTAGTTGATCATACAGATCGTTGATCCGAGGAAGTGGATATTTGTTCTGAATTGTAGCTTGGTTGATAGGACAGTAGTCTTGGACCAAACGGTTCGTGCCATCCTTCTTCTTCACAAAGAGAGAAGGTGCTCCCCAAGCAGAGGAACTTGGACGAATGAATCCACTGCGAAGAGACTTTCCGATTTCCTCCTTAAGTTCAAGGAGCTCAGGAGGTGGCATCTTGTAAGGTCGTTTGGCGATAGGAACGGTGCCTGGTTTCAGGTCGATGACAAATTCAACAGCCCGTGTAGGAGGTATGCCTGGGAGTTCTTCTGGAAAGACATCTTGGAAATCGCGAACGACTGGAATCTTCTCAATGCCCTCAAGAGGTGCTGCGTTCAACGCATTCAATGCATAAAGTCGTGCCTTGGCATTTTGAACAACTTGAGCATGGTAGCTTACTATCTCATTCGATGGATGTAGGAGATGAACGACCTTGGTGGCGCAAACAATAGAGGCAGTATGTGCTTTCAACCATTCCATTCCTAGAATGAGATCAATATTAGAAGACTCCAATATAATGGGAGAAACATGGAATTCCAACCCTTCAATTTCAACGGGGACGTCGCGACCAATCATGGTGGTTCGACACTGACCCGCAGGGGCGCGTACCACTATCGGAGTGTTCATGGGCTCTCATCAAATGTCGTGTGCGTAAGCAAAAAATTCTGACATGAATGAATGTGATGCTCCTAAATCGAATAACACAGAAGCCGGTACTGAGTTCACGAGAAGAGTACCCATCACAGTAGCAGGCTGGTCTTGAGCTTCATTCAGATCGACGTGGTTAGCCTGAGCACGACCATAAGGTCTGGCATTTTTATTGCGGGGCTGATTGTTAGGGCCAGCTATAGGGAGGGCCAGCTGGTTCTTGCTCTGACTGCAATCCCTAGCACGGTGACCTGGATGGCCACATCTGAAGCACAAATCACCATTGGGATTGGGAGCAGGAGCTCGGGGTGGTGCAGTCCGGAGAGGATGCCTCGATGGTGGAGGGGGCAGACGTGGAGCAGCATAGGATGGTCTTGGAGGAGGAGCAGTTGGACGATACATGTTGTGGGGGATCCAAATCCGACGCTTTTGTGCAGACGGGCCAGAAGATGAGCCAGCGTCACGGTTGCGCCTGAGGGATCCCTGGTGTTCCTGAAGACCAGTCTCAACCTGAATAGCCTTGTTCACCAAGGTGGCGAAGTCGGCAAAGTCATGAGCGAGAAGTGCTAGCTTGATATTAGGGTGAAGTCCATCACGAAACTTTTCTTGCCTGCGAGCATCAGTAGCAATGTCTTCTTCAGCGTAGCGGGACAAGTCCAAAAATTCTCGCTGATAAGCATCTACAAACTTGCTGCCTTGGATGAGGTTGCGGAACTCTCGCTTCTTCCTGTCCATGATTCCCTGAGGAATGAAGCGGGCACGGAAGGCGGCTTGGAAATCCGGCCAAGTGATGACCGTTCCAGCAAGTAGGGTACGCCTGTGGCTGTCCCACCATTGAGCAGCGGGGCCCTTCAGATAGTATGCCGCAAAGGTGACATAGTTGGCAGGGGCTACATTAGCAGACTCTAACTCGAAAGCGATGTCACGGAGCCAATCATCAGCATCCAGTGGTTGAGTTGAGTTGCGGTAGACGACAGGGTTGAGTTGCGCAAAGTCTTGCAGAGTTACTGGGGTTGGCTACTGATTCATATTTGGGCGAGGAAACTGAGCCATCACTCCTTCCATGAAATGGCGATTCAGCTCAAACTGTTGCATCATTCCTGCCACAAATTCGGGCGGTGGTGGAGCGTTGCCACCACGGCCACGACCACCTGGTCTAACCATCCTTCTAACATGTAACAGGGGTAGTTCAGCATTGAGCATTTGCAAAGACAAAGAATTATTCATTATCTAACATGTAGAATGAACGAGGTTCGACGGGTACCACATAGTAGTCGGCAAGATAGAGAGGGGTACTTATTCAATATACTAACCTAAGGAATAACTATGGCTTATCCAACTTTGGGGTGAATGTGGTCACGGGATCCTAATGTTAGAGTTAGTAAATTCGATTAACCCAAATAGAAGAGAGTTCAGAGCCCCAGAGTATAGACGAGGAGTAAAAGATCCTAATACCACCCAATTGGCGACGTTGGCCCGTAAGCCACACAACCATGTTAGTAAAACGGTTTTTCAAAGACTAGACTCAACTTCGGCCAAGGAGTTGGAAAGGGGGTTCCTGCAGGCAGTCGGCTCTGATACAAGCTTGTGACGCCCCCAATTTGACCGTACACTAATCATGCACGCAAATGTGTACGACCAAGATCAAGGACTCACTGGAAGATATCTCAACACAACTCTAGACACAAATTAAAATAATACAAGCTTTATATTACAAGCCAGGGGCCTCGAGGGCTCGAATACATAAGCTCGAATACACAAGAGTCAGCGGAAGCAATAATATCTGAGTACAGACATAAGTTAAACAAGTTGCCTTAAGAAGGCTAGCACAAAACAACACGATCGAAAAGGCAAGGCCTCCTGCCTGGGACCTCCTAACTACTCCTGGTCGTCGGCGGTCTTCACGTAGTAGTAGCCTCCATCGGGGTAACAGCAGTCGTCAAGTGTGGCATTTGGCTCCTGGACTCCACCATCTGGTTGCATCAACCAGCAAGAAGAAAGAAGGGGGAAAAGGGGGAGCAAAGCAACCATGAGTACTCATCCAAAGTACTCGCAAGCAAGGATCTACGCTACATATGCATCGGTATCAATGAAAAGGGGTAGTATCTGTGGACTAAGCTGTAGAATGCCAGAATAAGAGGGGAGAAGCTAGTCCTATCGAAGACTAGCATCTTCTGGAAACCACCGTCTTGCAGCAACAAGGGGGGGTAGAGTAGTATATCATAAGTCATATTTATGTTGTTGTTCCAACGCTCCGGGATCCTTTCTCGACTCCCGAAGCAACATATCCAAACAATGCCTTAGCATCCATTTCTAGTTGTAGCGATCGAGATACAACTCCAAGTGTCCATTACCGTAGGACAGGCTATCGATAGAAGTTTTCTTCCCTGCAGGGGTGCACCAACTTGCCCAACACGCTTGATTAACTCCGGCCGGACACACCATCAGGTCATGCCCGCCCTCGGTCAAACAATACGCCGGAACCCGACCTAGGCTTAATAGAGAGGTCATGCATGTCGGACTAAACCCTATGCTCCCAGGGGTCATGGGCCAATCGCCCCGGGAACTCCTGCACGTTGCATGGGCGGCCGGTGAGCAGACCTAGCAACCACCTTTAAAAAGGTAGGAGCCTAACCAGTCCAACCCGGCGCGCGTCGCTCAGTCGCAATGACGTTAGTTAACCTTCGGCTGATGCATATGACGCAGAACGCCCATACTATGCCCACGTGATGGTTAGCGCTATCAGGCCAGAGGCCCCTTGGATCAAATATCCAAACCGTTTAGTGTCTTGGGAACGCGCGGTAATGAGCAGAGACTCACGAAAGATGTGACCCCATCGCCCCGTCTCGAGAACTTGCGGCAAGGGCGAGTGCCCGGCCACGCCTCGTAATTATCTCGCGGGCACCTTCCAGGTCAACCCGACTACACATCTCTCGCAATTAAGCTCGCGCGGGTACCCCTCAGGGTCGACCCGTCTTTAGTAACCAGGTTCAGTGTAAAGTCATAGTAACCATAGTAACTGTGTGTCTGACACCAAAGGGAAACCTGAGGAAATCACCCTCGATGGAATTCCACCTGATGTTTATCGTCAAGGTGAACGAAAGAGGAGTCACCCTCTGTCGGTGTACTAGAGTAGGGGTACCCTAGTATCCCGAACTTGTGCACGGGCAGTCGCAGCGCCCCACGGCAAGGCTTGCTGGGTGGCCGCCAAGGTCCTCCGTGGTTCCTTTGGAGCCATTCAAGAACAAAGTATCCAAGCCAAGGAGACAAGGCCCCGGCAAGAGGAGCTTGCGGGGAAGGCCACTCAAGGCACAAGACTACTCAAGGCGCAAGACCCTAGCAAGAGGAGCTTGCCAGGAAGGCCAACCAAGGCATCTCAAGAAACTTGCCGCGACGTGCCACGCATCCCGACAAGGCCCGGTGAGCGACAAGTGTGATGGCCTGGCATATTATGGATGATAGACTACTCATATCAATAAGGAATTCCTTCTTTTCCAGGAGCCCATTCGGATAGAACTCCAAAGTTAAGCGTGCTCAGCTTGGAGTAGTTTCAGGATGGGTGACCGACCGGGAAGTTGCTCCCGGGTGCGCACGAGTGAGGACAAAGTGCGCAGAAAAGACTAGTATTGATATGTGAGGCCAGTCTAGATCCCGCCAGGAGTAACGACCACCGGTGGGTGTGTCCGGGGCGTTACAAGTTGGTATCAGAGCCGACCCTCGTGGTTACACGGATGTTTGCGGACAGTTTGCAGTCATGTTGTGCATGACGTTTGTGAACCGTCGTGGCACACGGCATGGCACATGTGCTGTCCTGGAAGCACAGACGGTTGTGCCAAGAGGGAACGTTCCTGTGGCCCGACGAGGACGTCGGTTCCTCTGAGTGAGGGTGTATGTGATGGCCTGGCATATTAGGGATGATAGACTACTCATATCAATAAGGAATTCCTTCTTTTCCGGGAGCCCATTCGGATAGAACTCCAAAGTTAAGCGTGCTCAGCTTGGAGTAGTTTCAGGATGGGTGACCGACCGGGAAGTTGCTCCCGGGTGCGCACGAGTGAGGACAAAGTGCGCAGAAAAGACTAGTATTGATATGTGAGGCCAGTCTAGATCCCGCCAGGAGTAACGACCACCGGCGGGTGTGTCCGGGGCGTTACAACAAGCTCCCGGAAGCAACAACATAGCGACCGCGGCAAGCTTCCACTCAATACCCGCGCTCCAGCACATCCACCCACGTGTCGCTCTGGGACCCTTCCAGGCGTACGTGGCGGGAGGCTGTGCAGCCAGGGGTACGCGGTGGCAAGCGGCGCTGACAAGGTTGCCATCGTGGCGAACGGTGGCGCCCCTGACTGCCCCTTTTTGCACTGTTTGGGCGACGTCGATGGGCATTTAATGCCCTTGTCCCTTGCCGTCAGGGTTAGGTATGGAACGCTGTACAAGTAGGTGTACCAACTACACCACCTTTCCCATTTTTTACCCTCAACTGCGTTGCCACCTGTCGGTGACCCCTTGAGCATATAAAAGGAGGCCCATGCGCAACGTAGAAAGGGGTTCGAACACTCTTATGCTCGATCTTGTTAGCTGCTGAAGTGTACTGTAGCTCTCAGCGCTCTCGAGCAAGAACTCAATACAAACCAAAGCAGGAGTAGGGTTTTACGCATCCGTGCGGCCCGAACCTGGGTAAACTGCTCGTGTACTTCACCTCGATCTGCTCTTCGTGCGATCTCCGCCCCCTGCCGTACCGAAAGGGGCTCCGTTCCCATAGGTGTTCGTGGGTGGATCAGTTTCCCCGACATCTTTGGCGCGCCAGGTAGGGATGCGTCGAGGTTGTGTGAACCTGATCCAGCGTCACACGGGCTAGATCTTCATCATCTTCATCAACATGCCGCCGAAGAAGAAGGCTTCGGAGGCAGCTGGTCCGTCTGCGTCGATCCCACCACCGCCGGAGCCAACGGCCGGTGGGGTAGACGCCGGCGGAAGAACGGACGTCGACGAGGGAACTCACGGTGCCGCCAAGTCCAAGGACAAGGCTGCGCTGCCCATCGGCGGCGTGCCGGCTCCCACGATGACCGGGCGCACTCCAAGACCTCGGCGTCCGTACATGCACCGCGCCCATCTCAGGAGGCGCGGGACCGGCAGCGTCATGGTACTCACGGTACCATACGTATGCTGGACCAAGATCAAGCTGGCGGATCTCGGAATGCTCAAGACCAGCATGCGCGCCAGCATGCCGGCACGAGCAAGGCACGGTCGCCTGGACGGGATACTGCTCCTTCTAACATAGTTAGGAGTCCGAGCATATCCCGCTCCTCGCACCGTTCGCCACCGCTACCCGCCACTCCAGCAGAAGCTCTGGCACGAGCTCAACTGCTCTTAGACTTCCCTCCAGCGGCCGACGACTGGAGGGCCACCATTCAGAGTCTCATCGCCTTCGCCAACGGCGACACTCCGCGGCAGCCGAGCACATCGCAGCCACGGCAAGTCAGCCAGGCGCGGGCCGATGGCAACAAGACCGGTGGGGGTGCAACCATCGTGCACTCTCCGCCCCGAAGGCCAAAATCACCGACTCGCCGGATCAACATCGACGACGACTCCACCGCGTCGTCAGATCCACGAGCTCGCCGCGATCAGCGCCAAGTTCTCCACGAACGACAGCAAGAGGACGCTCGTACTCGCATCGAGTGCCGAAGAGAAGCGCGACATCAATCAGACCAGCGCGCTGGGCCCACTGTCGACATGCAAGCGCCAGGGGGACCAGGCGACTTGCCGTACGCGGTAGGTTGTCCTGCGTTTACTCGTGAGCTGCGGCAAGTCCAGTTGCCCAGCATGAAGAATTTCAAATCAGATGTACCAGAGAAGTACGACGGCAAGACGCATCCGTCGGAGTTCCTCAGCATCTACACCATTGCGGTGCAGGCTGCCGGGGGGCGAGACGACAAGATCCTTGCCAACTACTTCCCTCTGGTACTCAAACCCAGCGTCAGGTCCTGGCTCATGCACTTGCCGGACAACTCCATATCTTCTTGGGCGGACCTATGCCATCAGTTTGTCGGCGCCTTTACAGGCGGCCACAAACCCCATGGCCAAGAGAGCGACCTTCATCTGCTCGCCCAGAAAGAAGGAGAACCCCTACGCAAGTATATCCAGAGATTCAGCCACGTACAGCCCAACATCCCAGATGTCCACCCTGCCGCTGTTATCAGCGCGTTCCATCAGAACATGCGTAACCGCAGGATGAGGGAGGAGATGGCGATGTGCAAGATCAGGGACGTCAGCGAGCTGTATGCCCTGGCCGACAAGTGTGCACGTGCTGAAGAGGGGAGGAAACTCCCCGGGGAGGATACAGGAGCAGGAGGATCTGACAGTGAGAATGCTGCCCCGGCAAAGAAAAACCGGCGGCGGAACAACGGGAAGAAGAAAAGCAAAGAGGTGCTAGTCGTTGAGCAGTCCGGCAACGAAGGTGGCGCCAAGAAAGCCCAAGTTGGTAGCTCCGGCAAGGAGACTGCCGCATGCACCAACTGCCAGGCTGTGGCGGCCGCCGACAAGCAGGACGGCAAAGACAAGCAGTATTGCAAGATCCACCGCACCAAGGGTCATGACCTCCAGAACTGCAAGAGGGTCGAACAGCTCGTCGAGCAGCAGAAGGCTGAGTATGAGCGACGCGACAAGGAGAAGGCCCAAGGGGTTGATGGAGGATCCGGCAAGAAGCGGTCATTCACCGGCCGAGGAGGACGCCGCGGCAAGGCCAAGCAGCGGCAAGGAGACAGACCTCCCCGCGGCCGCGACAAGGATGAAGATGACGACGACGACGAAGACATGGATGATGTTGAGACCAGGGAGCAGGAGTTCCAGAAAGCCACAGAAGTCTTGTGCGTTGACGGCGGTGCTTCTCTGCATACTTCACACCGCCAACTCAAGCAGTGGGTGCGGGAAGTTAATGCAGCAGAACCACCTGTCGAATCGCGCAAGCTTCTGAAGTGGTCCGGCACGCCTATCATCTTTGATATTGAGGACCACCCTGATCGCACAACTGCGGTCGGGTGCTTGCCTATGTTGGTTTCACCAACTATCCGCAACCTCATGGTCACTAAGATGTTAGTTGACGGCGGGGCCGGCTTGAACCTGATCTCCTCCGCTGTACTCCAGAAACTCCAGATCCCTGACAGCGAGCTCGAAGAGACCGGCACATTCCAAGGAATCAACCCGGGAAGGAGCAAGCCGAAGGGGAAGATCACGCTGCCAGTGACATTTGGCGGCGAGCAGAACTTCAAGACTGAGAGGGTCACTTTTGACGTTGCTGATTTTCCATTGCCTTACAATGGGATACTCGGCCGTCCAGCACTCGCCAAGTTCATGGCAGCCTCTCACTATGCATACAACATGCTGAAGATGCCAGGCCCGATAAGCGTCATCTCTGTCCCTGGTGACTAGAAGGATGCTCTTATCTGCGCCGACAAGATCTACCGGGAAGCAGCAGCTGCAACAGATCGCAAGTCACTTGCCGCTGAAGCTCCCGGGGGGAAGAAGAAGACCAAGTCCGGCAAGAGCTCTGATGCCCACTCCGGCAAGCGCACCTCTTCGGAGTGCTGCGCTACCGTTGAGGGCGCACCATCGAGCTCCACCGGCAAGTGTAAGAAGACGATGGCAGCTCCGCCAGCGACCAAGAAGGTGTCCGCCAAGGAGGACGGCGCTGGTGGTACCTTCACCATCAGTGCCACACTTGACCCTAAATAGGAAAGTGCGTTCATTGCTTTCCTGCGGGCGAACGTCGACGTGTTTGCATGGCAACCGTCTGATATCCCCGGTGTTCCCAGGAAAGTAATTGAGCACCATCTTGCCGTCTGTCCTCATGCGCGGCCCGTCAAGCAGAAAGTCAGGAAACAAGCAGTGGAGCACCAAGAATTTATCGCAGAAGAAATCAAGAAGTTGGAAGCAGCAGGCCTTGTCAGAGGTGTGCTCCATCCTACGTGGTTGGCCAATCCTGTAGTCGTGCGCAAGGCAAACGGGAAATGGAGGCTTTGTATCAACTTCACCGATGTGAATAAAGCTTGTCCCAAAGACCCATTTCCCTTGCCGCGCATTGACCAGATTGTTGACTCCACGGCCGGATGTCACTTGCTTTCATTTCTTGACGCATACTCAGGATACCATCAAATCTTCATGGCAGAAGAGGATGAGGAGAAGACCGCATTCATCACTCCATGTGGCACGTACTGTTTCATACGGATGCCTTTCGGTTTGAAGAATGTTGGTTCAACATTTGCAAGGGTAGTCCATACCGCTTTTGAGCCACAAATACACAGAAATGTAGAAGCATACATGGATGACATAGTGGTCAAGAGCAAAGACAGGGCAACCCTGATTCAAGATTTAGACGAGACCTTTGCAAATCTGCACAAGATCCAGCTCAAGCTCAACCCCGAGAAGTGCGTGTTTGGAGTCCCTTCCGGCAAGCTTCTCGGGTTCTTCGTATCTCAGAGGGGGATTGAAGCCAATCCCGACAAGATCAAGGCCATTGAGCAGATAGAAGCACCAAAGCGCGTCAAGGATGTACGAAGACTTGCCGGTTGCGTGGCTGCTCTCAGCAGGTTTATCTCTAAGTCTGCTGAACGCGCCCTGCCGTTTTTCAAAATTTTGAAAAAGGCAGGTCCAATGAAATGGACTCCGGAAGCGGAGGCTGCGCTGCAAGACTTGAAGAGGTACCTGTCCTCCACTCCAATACTTGTCGCTCCTAAGCCACAAGAGAAGTTGCTGCTGTATCTAGCGGCAACCAATCAAGTGGTTAGTGCTGCGTTAGTAGCGGAGAGGGAGGCAGATGATGAGTCAGCAACCACGGCAAGCACATCCAGCGACAAGCAGGGGGCTTCCCCGACAAGCTCTGGTCCCGACAAAGATGGATCTACGCAGGCGCAAGAGGAGATACGGAAGAAAATGGTGCAGCGCCCAGTTTACTTTGTCAGTTCCCTCCTGCAGGGGGCTAGGTCGAGGTACTCTAGTGTGCAGAAGCTACTTTTCGGCCTCCTCATGGCCTCGAGAAAGCTGCGCCATTACTTCCAAGCGCATGAGATCACAGTTGTCACTCGCTTTCCGCTGAAGAGGATAATGCAGAATCCAGAAGCAACAGGCAGGATTGTTGAGTGGGCACTGGAACTGTCAAGCTTTGGCCTCAAGTTTGAAAGCACTTCAACTATCCAAAGCAGAGCATTGGCAGAATTCATAGCAGAGTGGACACCAACGCCAGATGAAGAAATTCCACAGACGAGCATCCCCGTCAAGGAAGCAAGCAAAGAGTGGCTGATGTACTTTGATGGTGCCTTCTCGCTACAAGGCGCCGGTGCTGGCGTGCTGCTTGTCGCACCCACCGGAGAGCACCTCAAATACATAGTCCAGATGCACTTTCCCAAGGAGCAAGCAACAAACAATACTGCAGAGTATGAAGGTTTGCTTGCCGGTCTCAGGATCGCGGCAGACCTTGGGATCAAGAAGCTCATTGTCAGGGGTGACTCGCAGCTTGTCGTCCGCCAAGTGAGCAAGAACTACCAGAGTCCGTTGATGGAAGCTTACGTTGATGAAGTGAGGAAGCTTGAAGAGCACTTTGACGGCCTACAGATGGAGCATGTTCCAAGAGCTCAGAACGACATCGCCGATGGCCTGTCAAAGTGCGCCGCACTTAAGTTACCTGTGGAACCAGGGATCTTTGTGCTCAAGCTGACTCAACCATCCATAACACCGTCAACTGGACAGAGCAAGAAGAGGAAGTTGATTTCTGGTGACTATTTTCCGGCAGAGCTTCCCGAAGCCGCCGCCAAGAAGGTCCCCAGGATCAACACCAAGAGTGCTGAGGGTCAGTCTGCTCCGGCAAGCCCTAGGGTTTGTTCCGTTGCAGCAGAGGCTCCCGACGAGTTTTGCTCCGGCAAGCTTGCCGGGGAACATCAAGCTCCGGCTGAGCCGCAGGTTCTCGCTGTAGAAGCGGATGTTCCCGCAGCAGCAGATGTGCCTTTAGTCCTTGCTGTCGAGCCACAAGCTCCAGCATGGGCACAGCAGATTGTCCGTTTCCTTCAGACAGGAGAACTTCCCGAAGATCCAGAAGAAGCGGAAAGAGTAGCCCGGCGGTCAAGTATGTACCAGTTTGTCGACAACACACTGTACAGAAGAAGACTCAACGGTGTGAAATTGAAGTGTATTCCCCGGGAAGATGGACAAAAGCTGTTGGCAGAGATACATGGAGGCATATGTGGTCACCACATTGGCGCAAGAGCACTTGCCGGCAAAGCATTCCGGCAAGGTTTCTTTTGGCCGGAAGCCCTCCAGGATGCAACTGCACAAGTAACCAAGTGTGAAGCGTGCCAGTTCCATTCCAAGCAGATACACCAGCCAGCTCAAGCTCTCTAGACGATCCCTTTATCCTGGCCATTTTCGGTCTGGGGGCTCGACATCCTCGGCCCCTTTCCCCGCGCAGCCGGGGGCTTTGAGTACTTGTACGTTGCAATCGACAAGTTCACAAAGTGGCCGGAAGTGGAACCAGTGAGAAAGGTGACCGCACAGTCAGCAGTCAAGTTCTTCAGGTCGATTGTTTGCCTCTTCGGGATCCCTAACAGGATCATCACCGACAACGGTACGCAATTCACGAGCCGCACCTTCATTCAGTACGTCCAAGATCTTGGCGCCAAGGTCTCCTTCGCTTCTGTTGCTCACCCGAGAAGCAACGGTCAAGCAGAGAGGGCAAATGCTGAAGTGCTGCGTGGACTCAAGACCAGAACTTTCGACAGGCTGCACAAGTGCGGAAGAAACTGGATCGAGGAGCTGCCAGTGGTTCTTTGGTCGATCAGGACGATGCCAAATCGAGCCACTTGACAGACACCTTTCGCTCTAGTCTATGGAGCAGAGGCAGTTCTCCCCACGGAACTCGTATACGGGTCACCTCGAATGCTCGCTTATGATGAGCTTGAGCAAGAGCAGCTGCGACAAGATGACGCGCTGCTCCTTGAGGAAGACCGTCTTCAGGCTGCTGTACGAGCCGCTCGCTACCAGCAAGCTTTGCGCCGCTACCATAGCCGCAAAGTTAACGCCAGAAGTCTCGAGGAAGGCGACCTTGTTCTTCGGTGTGTTCAGTCCGCCAAGAATTCCAACAAGTTGACGCCGAAGTGGGAAGGCCCTTATCGGGTGAAACGAGTCACTAGGCCTGGCGCTGTCCGCCTTGAGACCGAAGATGGTTTTCTGGTGAGCACCTCCTGGAACATTGAGCATCTTCGTAAGTTTTACCCGTAAGGCGCGGTTACCGCGACCCGCTCCGGCAACCACCTTTTGTACAAGTCTTGCCGTTGTTGCATGTAATCCTTTGTACAAAGCCGGGCGCAGACCCCGTGCATAAGTAAAGCTCATGTGCCCCGCACATCTTGTCAATTTCATGCTTTTTATTTTATGCATGTATTATCTGACACTTTGTGCAGCGCCTACCCCCGGTAAGCCATAACGAGCCCAAAGGCTCCATATCTTTGTTTTCTCTTCTTTCTTTTTCTCAAGGAAAGGAAGGTTCCCTCGCGCACAAGTTTGCCGGGGCGGGGAGGAGAAGATAGTGGTATGGACCAAACGACGTACAAGAAAGTTTCGCCTTGCCGGGAAGCAAACAACACAAAAGCTAAGTTGCCAAAGCTTGAGCAATCAGATTTTTAAATTTTTAAGTTATCTTCCTTGAACGACCGCACTTTGTATGGAAAACCTGTGCGCGGAGGAACCTACTCGTAGCTAGTTCCGCCCTTACTTTGTTTCGAGTCCGCTCAACAACTTAAGCGTGCTGCGACTAGTGTCGCGCCCTTACTTTGTTTCCGAGCCCGCTCAACAACTTAAGTGTGCTGCAACTAGTTGCGACAAGGTTTCTTGTCGGTAATGGCACCGCCAGCAGGCTGCTGACGTCCTGCACTCAGCGCTCGCGGCTAAGGTGCCTGCACCGGCAAGATCCCTAAAAGCGTAGGGCTAAAACATACAAAGGAGGGAGCCAAGTAAAGGGAATAACATAGAAATCACTACCCAAAATAGAGTTATATTACAAGATAACTTGTCGCAGCTCTAACAGATCGTTTTCATAACATGATTAGCAGCGACAAGGAAAGGAGAAAATGGGCAGCCTAATCTGCGCGATCGCCCTCGACCCTCTTGATCCCGCTCACCTTATCCACAATGGGTGCGACAAGGGCCTTGAGCGCCTCCAGATCAGCGTCCGACGGCAAGCTCTGAGGACGTTGGTGAGGTTGAGGCCCGGATTGCGGAAGGCCACCTTCATCAACACCTTTTGAAGGGCTCCCGCGCAGAGCTTGCGTGACTCGTCCGCCAGCTGCTTTGGGATCCTCTCCCGGAGACGCTGAAGGGCCGTCGCCACGCCTCTGAAGAATAGGGTGAGCTTGGCGCTGGGGTGGAGGTTCTCGTTGGAGGAATACCCGAGATACTCCGCCCCCAGCTGCGCCAGCTCCCTGTCGACATCCACGGCAGCGTTCACAAGACCCTCCGTCCAGTGCTCGATGGTCGCCCTGAAGTTGTTCTGGGTGACAGCAGCGCTCGCCAACAGCGCCTTCTCGGCCTTGACCTCCTCCTTCAAGGCCGCCTCCCGTTCCTTGGCGCCGTCCAGCGTCTTGGTCAAAGTGGTCAGCTTCAAATCAAGATCGGTGTTGGAGTTCTTGGCGGCGGCAAGCTCCTTGCCCTTCTCAGCGAGGCGAACCTGCAGCTCCGAGTGGCTGTGGGCGTCCTTCTCCCGCTCGAGCTTGAGTGCGGCGATCTCTTGAGCCCTCGCCTTGAGATCGGCCTCCAGCTGCGCCACCCTCGCCTCCAGCTCCTTCTTGGCGGTCTCAGCAGCTGCGGCAGCATCCTCTGCTTGCTTGAGGGCTCCGCCAAGTGATTACTCGCGCGCGGCAAGATCCTCCTCGTGGCTATCGAGGTTGATCTTCCGCTGCGCCAGCTCGCCTTACCGCGCAGATAGCTTCTCGGCGACAAGCCGCTGCTGCTCTTCGACTTCGGCCTTCTCAAGGAAGAAGGCCGTCTGCTCCTCAGCGAGTTGTTCCCGCTCCTCTGCCAGGGACCGGAGAGCTGCTTGGTTGAGGGCCCGGAGCTCCTCGGCACGCTTCACAATGTCGGCTCCCGCCTTGGCGGCCAGCGCTTCGTGGGACTCCAGCTTGGCCTGCCGAGCACGGTAGAGCGACAGCAGCTTACGCAGTAGCCGCTCCTCCTTAGGCTCGCCGCTGCTGCTGCTCGGCGCGTCGACAAGCTTCAGCCCGGCGGAGGCAAGTACTTCTCCGTCAAAGACTTCTCCCACGACCGGCGCCCTGGACATGGACGCCCATGGGAGGCTGATGAAGACACCGTTGCCGGCCTTCAAGTAGGCGCCTGGCTTGGGCTCTTCGGAGCCTGGGGCTGCGACAGCGGCGGAGGGATCGGCTGTCGGCGTAGCCTGGCGCTCCTGCGGCCTCAGGGCCGTCAGTGCGACCACCGGACCCCTCGCCAGCTACTGCGGCGGCAGCCTTGGCGGCCTCGTCGCCGGCGGGCTCGTCAGCACCGACTGCTTCTTCGGTGGCAGCGGCGTCGCCGGTGTCGTCGCACGCTTTCTCCTCGACAGCGACCTCTGTCTCCATCGGCTCCGCAGCGGATGGATCTGACGGCAGGAAAGGGGAGAAAAACAGTCAAGAAAATATCCAAAAAGAAGAATCAAAAGAAGAAAAGCCCAAGGGAAGTTTGAAGCAAGGGGATTACCTGCGCGAGCCGGCTCTTCGGTAGGGTTCCTTGCCGGGGAACTCTCCCTTGGCGGTGTAGTTGTAGTCCCCGCCGGCGGAGGGCCGTTGGTGCTGTCCCTCGTCGGAGAGTTACCCCTTGCCAAAGGGCTCGCCCTTGCCGGAGAGCTCCCCCTCGCCGGAGGACTCTCCCTTGCCGGAGAGCTCCCCCTTGGCGGCGTAGTTGAAGCAGAAGGCACGTCGGGGGCGGTCTCCGGGCGCTCCTGCTGTGGCTGATCTGCTCCTACACAAATCAACAAACAAGACGTCAGCAAAGATAGAACACCCACGCGCGCCTAACAGCGGAAAGTAAACCATACACTTACGCTGGGGGCTGCGCTGGGGGCTGCTTTGAAGAACAGTTGCCGGGTCCGGCAAGTTTGTCTCAGGCGCACCCCCTGCTGGCACAGTGGGCTCGTCCTCGATGACAATCACCGGGACCATGGCTCTCTTTGCCGCCCTCTGGGCCAGAGTTCTGAAAAAAAGGAACAGGTTCAGAGTGAGGCAAATGAGATACAAGAACAACAAGGATCTTACTCTTCTTCTTCCTCGTTGGAGCTGAGCGCGGAGAAGTCGAAGTCTGGCTCACGCCCGGCGCGAGGAGGCGGAGGAGTGGGCTCCCTTGGCCGCTTGGCGGGAGCAGTGGCGGTGGTCTGAGACGACCCCGCTCCGGCTGCCGCCGAGGCGTGAGGGGCGGCAGGAGCAGAAGCGGTGGTCCGGGAAGACCCCGCTTGATACGTCCAAAACGTATCTATAATTTCTGCTTGCTCCATGCCACTTTTGGGTGATATTGCCATGATATTCATGCACTTCCATACACTTTTGGTCATATTTGGACTAACTTACTAACCCAGTGCACCCCAGTGCCAGTTTCTGTTTTCGGCTGTTTTTGTATTTCAGGTTTTCACGTTTCGAGAACTGCCCAGAAAAATCCAGAAAAATTATATAAAAAATCAGCGATACGGAAACAACACTGCGTCTGAAGGGCAGCCTGGGGGAGCCACAAGGGCTCCAGGCGCCCTGTGGGCGCCCCCCCTGGGCCGCTCCGGGGGGGCGCCTGGGCCCCCCGAGGCTCCCCCGGTGCCCTACTTTGGCATATATTTAAAGGACCCTCTGAAACCCTCTGAACAGGACTTCTTTTCGCAATCCCATCTCTGTTCCGCCGCCGCCGCCGCTTCCAAGATCGGGAGCACCAGGAGAACTCTTCCAGGCACCCTGCCGGAGGGGAGGATCACCACCGGGAGCTTCTCCACCACCATGGACGCCTCCCGGATGACTCGTGAGTAGTCTCCCTTGGACCATGAGTCCATGACCAGTAGCTATGTGATGTTCTCCTCCCGTTCTTGTGCTTCACTAATTAGTCCTCGTGAGCTGCCCTACATGATCGAGGCACCTATGTAATCCTTATGTTGTTGCTATGTTGAGTTTGCTGGGATCCGATGGATTATGAGATTATGTTCAGATTGATCTTGAGTAATATATTTGATTCACCTCTTTTATATTTTAGTTCATAAGTAATTCTTGCATGTTCTCCGTTGTTATTTATTGCTTTGGCCGAGTAGTAGGTAGTGACTCCAAGAGGGAACGTTATGCTTCATTGTGGGTTCATGCCCCTCGATGACTAGCTTGAGTGACAGAAACATGAGTCTAGGGGATGTGCTGTTGCCACAAGGGGGAAAACAACGGTGCTTGTGCCCGCGGGTGCAAGGATTGTTTAATTTACGCAAAGTTCTTTTAATGCAGTTGTCTGTTGCATTGAGTTTACACTATGGGTGGGACTCGCAACTTAATACCAGCGAGATGTTCTGGATAGATATCTCAAGGTGGATGATTAGTAGTAGATATTGATGGATTTCGGTCTACTTACTTTGGCGTACCGCCCATGCTTTGAACCTCAACCTTTCTTGCAATGTAGTCAGCATTGGTTTGCGTTCGTGGTCCTGTCAATTGCCCAGCTGTAATTTGTTACCTCACATAGCTGTTTTATCGTCTTTTGGGAGAGAGACATCACTAGTGAACATCATGAGACTCCGGTCCATATTACCATCATTGATCACATCCACTATTTACTTTTCGTTATTTATTTACTATTGCAAAAACTATCTATCACTACTATCATTGCTTTTAACCCTTTGTGAACTGCAAGGCCGGAGGGATTGACAACCTCTCTGTACTCGTTGGGAGCAAAGTTATTTGTATCTGTGTGCAGGTCCACGTTGATTGCTAATTGCGCCGTTAGCAGTTGACACCTACTTGTTGAACCTAGGAGTCTCTGGGGATTCGATCCTTGGCATCTTTGCTAGGGGAAAACACTTCTACTTACTGCATCTTACACCTTCCACTTGGGGTAACCAACGAGGGGTTCGAGGCCCATCAAAGAGTATTTTCTGGCGCCGTTGCCGGGGACTCCACTCTTCAGGATAGGGGAGTTGCATGCTATCTTTTACCTTTGCTTTTTAGTCTTGTTAGTTTACCTTTCAATTTTGCTTTAGTTCCTTTTATCGAAAATCACAAAAATAGTTATCTTGCTTGCTTGCTACTATGGGTTCTACCAAAAACACTAAATGGGAGGAGTACACCCCTACTTCCATTGCCCCACTTATCTCTGACGGGATTTACAAAAAAATAAACCTTGTGATTACACTAGTTATGACGGAGAGTTATGCCCATGGCATGGTCTTCCAGGAAAAATGTATGAGCCTCAGTTTAAAATTGCTCCTAAGCTTCCCCAAACTTGGGAAGATGTTCAAACTCTTATAATAGAGAGTGAATTAAACAAAGAGGATGACACTACAATTCTGCCCACTAATGATAAAATTGATTTTGATAATTGTAGTATTTCAGAAGTTGTCGCCTTTCTACAAGGAATGGCTAAAGATCCCAACACTAGCACGCTTAATCTTGCCTTCACAGAGCATATCACTAATGCTCTTATCAAAGCTAGGGAGGAGAAACTTAGAGTAGAAGCCTCCATACCTAGAAAGCTAGAAGATGGTTGGGATTCTATGGTTAAAATTAAGATAAATAACTTCTCATGCTTTGCTTTATGAGATATTGTAGCTAGTACTTCTATTATGCCCAAAAGACTATATGATATGCTTAAATTGAAACCTTTTGATTCTTGTTCTTTTGGTAATGTTCTCGTTGATTCTTCCATAAAGAAACCTTTGGGGAGGATCGATGATGTTCTTATTGTTGTCAATGATAATTATGTGCCCGTTGATTTCACTATTATGGATATTGAATGTGATCCTTCATGTCCAATTATTTTGGGACGTCCCTTTTTGCGCACCGTTGGTGCTGTCATTGACATGAAAGAGGGTAATATAAAATTTCAGTTTCCTCTCAATAAAGGGATGGAACACTTCCCTCGTAAGAAGGTCAAGTTGCCTTTTGAGTCCGTTGTACGGGCTAGCTATTCTTTTACTCTTGATAAAACTTGATATTTGCATTATGCCTAGCTTAAAGGCATAAAAGAAAGCGCTTTTGGGAGGCAGCCCACATGAATAAATTTTTTGCTTTTGTTGTGTCTTGATGTTGTTTACTGCTGTAGCATCATCATTGTATCTTTGCTTTTCATATTTGTGCCAAGTATAGCCTCTGATTGCTAGAAAGTTCAAAAGTTGTGAGGTGCTGTCCAGGAAACAGATTCTGTCCTTGGATAGAAAAATTCGTATAAAATCACCAGATCATCTTTTTGGTCTGAATTTTTTCGACAGCGTTCTCTATATAATTGTCTTTCGTGCATCAGTTCTGAGTTTTTTGATTTGAGTGGCAGAAGTATCCCGAACAGGTCAATTACTGCCTGCTGTTCTGTTTTTCACAGATTCTGTCCTGTTTTGCCTTACCTTCACATTGCAAATTAAGAACTTGCTTTTTCTTTGCAAAAACCTTTTGGCAATCTTGAGAAACAGTAGAACTTCAAGAATATCCTTATTTCCAGCAAGGTATAATTATTTTATTAAGGGTACAAACCTCGCTAATCAGATTATGATGAGTTATGTATGAAGGGAGTTTTCAAGTGTGCGAGGGAAGATGATAAAAAGATTCAGGAATGTCAAGCGCTCAAGCTTGGGGATGCCCCCGTGCACCCCCAAGAAATATTCAAGGAGACTCAAGCGTCTAAGCTTGGGTATGCCCCCGTGCATCCCCTTCTCCATCAACATTATCAGTTCGTCTTTCGTTCCGCTATATTTTTATCACTTCATGTGTTATGTGTTATGCTTGGAGCATCTTGCTTTTAGTTTTCTTCTTAGTTTTTCATAACGAGTCGGAACCCAGCATTCCTTTATATGGGAGAGAAACACGCTCCACTTCTACCTAGAACATTACATAGAATTTTCATGTCAATCTATGCTGTGTGTGTTCTTTGTCTTTTAAATAGCTACTATCGTGCTTTGCTCTTAGTATTCATGCTTATCTTTTCAAGAGCTTTTATTTAGTTGGTTGCTTGAACTCTCTTTAATCATCATGCTCACCTTATTAAGAGAGTTTGCTTCCGTTGCATTGGTTAATGTGTCTATGATAAAGATGCTACTTGCATGATGGTGCTTAGTAGTTCAGGTTTTCTTTTGGTTAATCTCAAATAGCTGGGGGGTTCCCAATGTGTTATTGGAGTACCAACATGATTTGTTTGCCTATGATGTGGTATGGTTTAGTAATATCTTCCTTCGAGAATTTATTTTGATTGAGTTGGCGTATGCTCACGCATATTCAAGACTGTAAAGAAAGTCTGTCAAGCCTTGATGATCTTTTGTTTCTAAGTAGCGATATAACTACCATGCCTGATTCAATATTGCTTTGTCGCTCTACATGATTATGACCGTCATTGCTCTCTTAGTTGGTCGCTCCCAGTCTTTTTGCTAACCTCCACCTGTACTAAGCAAACTAACCATGCAATACATAGCTCATGGGAAAGTAGCCTAAAAACTATTGTGGTAAAGAATATGTTGACTATGTATCTTATTTCTTATGAGTTGCTTGCTGAGCGGTAACCATGCTTCTGGGGACGCCATCAACTGTCACACTTTTGTTGAATATCAAGTGAGTTGCTATGCATGTTCGTCTTGTCCGAAGTAAGGGTGATTTACCGTGGGTTGAATTAATATGCATATTGTTAGAGAAGAACATTGGGCCGCCAACCAAAGCCATGCATCATGGTGGAAGTTTTAGCTTGGACCTTAATCCTCAATCTCTTATGAGAACATGCTTATGCATTAAAGAGGAGTCCATCATCTATTTTCTATGTTGTCCTGGTATGGATGTCCTCAAGTTGAGATCTATCAAAAACGAGAAATCAAATGCGATCTATCTCCTTGGACCTTTGTACAGGTGGCATAGAGGTACCCCTTTGTGACACTTGGTTGAAACATATGTAATGCAATGATAACCCATGGAGATCCGAGATAATTATGACAAGGTGCGAGCACTATTAGTATTCGATGCATGAGGCTTGCAACTTATAGGATGTTTTATGCATGACACATATGAAGTACTACTACCGTTGACACAATTGCTTCCATGTTTTCAAAATAAAAAGCTCTAGCACATAAGCTTTCTTTTACTTTTATGTTAAAGCACCAACTACTGAGAGCATGATTGTCATTCTGATTATAATGTGCATTGTCCCAAAGTAGCATTGTCTTTTGCATGATTGTGATATCGTTTATTCTGAAATGATTGTATCTAGTCATCACTTAAACCTTGAAGGTGCCCCTGCACTTATGTTTTGCATCACTAAAGGGGGCAAGCTAGATATCACTTTGTCATATTTGCACATCATGTTCATTGCAAATCTTTTTGATGTTTCAGTTTCATATTGTAAAACTTTCAGTCATTTGTGATTTTCTCTTGAAGCAACTTAATTACTTTAGAATCATTGTCTCAGTAAGCTTTTGTCATATGACTATGAGAAAGTCCTATATGTTTAATAGCATGTCACCACAGAAATTATTCTTGTTATCATTTACCTACTCGAGGACGAGCAGGAATTAAGCTTGGGGATGTTGATACGTCCAAAACGTATCTATAATTTCTGCTTGCTCCATGCCACTTTTGGGTGATATTGCTATGATATTCATGCACTTCCATACACTTTTGATCATATTTGGACTAACTTACTAACCCAGTGCACCCCAGTGCCAGTTTCTGTTTTCAGCTGTTTTTGTATTTCAGGTTTTCACGTTTCGAGAACTGCCCAGAAAAATCCAGAAAAATTATATAAAAAATCAGCGATACGGAAACAACACTACGTCCGAAGGGCAGCCTGGGGGGCCACAGGGGCTCCAGGCGCCCTGTGGGCGCCCCCCCCCCCCCTGGGCCGCGCCGGGGGGCGCCTGGGCCCCCCGAGGCTCCCCCAGTGCCCTACTTTGGCATATATTTAAAGGACCCTCCGAAACCCTCAGAACAGGACTTCTTTTTGCGATCCCATCTCTATTCCGCCGCCGCCGCCGCTTCCAAGATCGGGAGCACCAGGAGAACTCTTCCCGGCACCCTGCCGGAGGGGAGGATCACCACCGGGAGCTTCTCCACCACCATGGACGCCTCCCGGATGACTCGTGAGTAGTCTCCCTTGGACCATGAGTCCATGACCAGTAGCTATGTGATGTTCTCCTCCCGTTCTTGTGCTTCACTAATTAGTCCTCGTGAGCTGCCCTACATGATCGAGGCACCTATGTAATCCTTATGCTGTTGCTATGTTGAGTTTGCTGGGATCCGATGGATTATGAGATTATGTTCAGATTGATCTTGAGTAATATGTTTGATTCACCTCTTTTATATTTTAGTTCATAAGTAATTCTTGCATGTTCTCCGTTGTTATTTATTGCTTTGGCCAAGTAGTAGGTAGTGACTCCAAGAGGGAACGTTATGCTTGATTGTGGGTTCATGCCCCTCGATGACTAGCTTGAGTGACAGAAACATGAGTCTAGGGGATGTGATGTTGCCACAAGGGGGAAAACAACGGTGCTTGTGCCCGCGGGTGCAAGGATTGTTTACTTTATGCAAAGTTCTTTTAATGCAGTTGTCTGTTGCATTGAGTTTACACTATGGGTGGGACTCGCAACTTAATACCAGCGAGATGTTCTGGATAGATATCTCAAGGTGGATGATTAGTAGTAGATATTGATGGATTTCGGTCTACTTACTTTGGCGTACCGCCCATGCTTTGAACCTCAACCTTTCTTGCAATGTAGTCAGCATTGGTTTGCGTTCGTGGTCCTGTCAATTGCCCAGCTGTAATTTGTTACCTCACATAGTTGTTTTATCGTCTTTTGGGAGAGAGACATCACTAGTGAACATCATGAGACTCCGGTCCATATTACCATCATTGATCACATCCACTATTTACTTTTCGTTATTTATTTACTATTGCAAAAACTATCTATCACTACTATCATTGCTTTTAACCCTTTGTGAACTACAAGGCCGGAGGGATTGACAACCTCTCTGTACTCGTTGGGAGCAAAGTTATTTGTATCTGTGTGCAGGTCCACGTTGATTGCTAATTGCGCCGTTAGCAGTTGACACCTACTTGTTGAACCTAGGAGTCTCTGGGGATTCGATCCTTGGCATCTTTGCTAGGGGAAAACACTTCTACTTATTGCATCTTACACCTTCCACTTGGGGTAACCAACGAGGGGTTCGAGGCCCATCACCGCTCCAGTTGTTGCAGAAGCACGAGGCGCTCCCGCGGCAACCGTGCTTGCCGCGGTGGAGCGTGTCATGCGGCGCGGTAGCTGTTGACCTGTCTGCCGCTCCGTTACGTCCCCGGCCTTGCGGAGACGCCTTCTTGGTGGAGCTAGGGGCTCCGCTGGCGGCGAGCTGCCTGAGGACGAGGAGGAGGAGGAGTCGATCTCCAGCGAGCCGCTCGTATCCTCAGCGGGCTCGCTTGGCTCAGCGACATGCGCGACAAGCTCTTCCTCGCCGGCAGGCTGTCCCGCGCCGAGAAACTCCTCTCGCTCGGCAAGGCTTGCCGCCTGCGCTGCCTCCACCTCCTCCACGGTGAATCCGAACTCGCCCGCGGCCGCGGCTGCCGCCGCCTCTTCCAGCCTAGTGGCGATGTACGCCATCTCCTTATCGGTGGTGTCGCGGGTGAGGCCCTTCTTCTCGTCGGAGCGAATCGGCACTTCTTCTAAGTTGTCGAAGAACTGCTGCACGGCGTCGTCGGCAGGCTCTTGCCAAGTCGGGTCAATTCAATGAGAGTCGCACAGCGGCATCATTGCGCGGATGCGGCTGAGCGCGGAGTTGTTGCACAGCGGGACGACCCCCCTCGGCAACCTGAACACTTCGGGATGATCGGGGTCATACTTGAACAGCTCCTGGAGCATCGCGTTAAGCTCCAGGACAGTGAAGTTGTAGTTGAGGCCCGGGCGCAGCCTCATGATATCCGCCGCATTCTCGAACTCCCAGGCGGGCCTCTTCCTCTCCTGCAAGGTGGCGATGCGGTGGCGAAGGAAATCTGCGCCAACTGCGCCTACAGTGAGCCCGGCAAGCCTGAGGCGTCGGATCCGGGCAGTGGCAATCTTCAATCTACTGACTTCCGGGGCCAAGTCGCTCCAGTCGTTGCCGCGTACTACTGGGGCTTGGCGCCGGGCGGTAAATGGCTGCGGGTTCTCCTCTACAATCCAACACCAGTTGGCTCTCCATTCATCCCATTTGCTGCGGAGCTCTCCCTCCAGATAAGCTTCCTTCTTCTGCGTCCTCGAGATCCAGGAGACTCCGCCGGATAAAGGCTCTCCTCTCTCGACTCGGGGCGTAAAGAAGTGGCGGAAAAGGGCTACATTGGGATGGACCCCGACAAAGTTTTCGCAGAGATGTGCGAAAACTGCCATGGTCAGAACGACGTTGGGGGTGAAGTCAAGGAGGTGGAACCCGTAGGTGTTCATAATGTCGCAGAAGAATTCAGAGAAAGGCGGGCAGAGCCCGCAGTAGAAGAACAAGGCAAAAAACGCATATCCGTTCGGAGCCATCTCACAAGCAACGGCTGGGAGTACCTTGGTGCGCGGATGCGCCCGCGTCTCCCCCGACCAGAAGAGGTAGAAGTTCTCCCTCAGCTTCCTCGCGGCAAGCTTGGGGGGGAAGACAGCCCGCTTCTTTCACAGCGCCGTGAGCCGCAGCTCCTCGGCCGACTTCGCAGTCTTCCCCTTCTCGCCTTTCGGAGCCATGGAGGAAGTGGTGAGGGAGGTCGACGGCGCTGGTGGTGCTGGTGGCGATGGGGGGTGGAGCGCTGCTCTCTTTCGGCTTTGGGAAGAAGGGGAGCGGCGGAGGTTTTCGAGGAGTAGCAACGGGCGAATGGACGAACTGCCCCTGTTTTCCCCTGCTTATAAGGAGGGAGGGGCGAACGTTCCGCATTTCCGATTAAAGAAGCCACCCACGATCTCTCCCACGACGCCGCAATCGACGCGTGCCGTTAGGGGAGGGCGCTGTGGATATGGAGTAAGATACGGCGTGCCTCAGGCCGCGCATGCCCGTGCACTGTTTTGGGCCTGGCCCAAAAGCGCTCGGCACCGTGTATGGCCCAGGCCCGGGGGCTCCTGTCGGTGTACTAGAGTAGGGGTACCCTAGTATCCCGAACGTGTGCACGGGCAGTCGCAGCGCCCCGCGGCAAGGCTTGCCGGGTGGCCGCCAAGGTCCTCCGTGGTTCCTTTGGAGCCATTCAAGAACAAAGTATCCAAGCCAAGGAGACAAGGCCCCGGCAAGAGGAGCTTGCCGGGAAGGCCACTCAAGGCACAAGACTACTCAAGACGCAAGACCCTGGCAAGAGGAGCTTGCTGGGAAGGCCAACCAAGGCATCTCAAGAAACTTGCCGCGACGCGCCACGCGTCCCGACAAGGCCCGGTGAGCGACAAGCTCCCGGAAGCGACAAGATAGCGACCGCGGCAAGGCGCTTGCCGCGGCAAGCTTCCACTCAGTACCCGCGCTCCAGCACATCCACCCACGTGTCGCTCTGGGACCCTTCCAGACGTACGTGGCGGGAGGCTGTGCAGCCAGGGGTACGCGGTGGCAAGCGGCGCTGACAAGGTTGCCATCGTGGCGAACGGTGGCGCCCCTGACGGCCCCTTTTTGCACTGTTTGGGTGACGTCGATGGGCATTTAATGCCCTTGTCCCCTGCCGTCAGGGTTAGGTATGGAACGCTGTACAAGTAGGTGTACCAACTACACCACCTTTCCCATTTTTTACCCTCAACTGCGTTGCCACCTATCGGTGACCCCTTGAGCATATAAAAGGAGGCCCATGCGCAACGTAGAAAGGGGTTCGAACACTCTTATGCTCGATCTTGTTAGCTGCTGAAGTGTACTGTAGCTCTCAGTGCTCCCGAGCAAGAACTCAATACAAACCAAAGCAGGAGTGGGGTTTTACGCATCCGTGCGGCCCGAACCTGGGTAAACTGCTCGTGTGCGTCGCCTCGATCTGCTCTTCGTGCGATCTCCGCCCCCTGCCGTACCGAAAGGGGCTCCGGTCCCATAGGTGTTCGTGGGTGGATCAGTTTCCCCGACACCCTCGAGGTCCACTCTTGAGTTGCATGACAGTGTCGTTATCGAGAGTGGAGAAGGAGGAATCACCCTCGATGACCACAACTGATGAACTAACCTACAAGTTTAACATCAGAAGTGTTGATGAGGTCTCACCCTCGGCACTCGATAGTAACCCAGTAGTGTCGAGCAACTAAGGGGAAAGTGATGTGCGGTGCCGGGTCCTGGTCTTAGATCCCGTTGATCGGGTCTTCTGATAATCCAGCGGGGCAGTCGGGACAAGGTAGGGGGTCACTGGTGGATCTCTAACCAGCCTATACTAAGCAGTTTAGTATAAACATGTAAGGTATGAGAGCAGTATCACAACAGGCTATGCATCAGAATAGGATCATACAAAAAGCAGTAGCAGTTCTAATGCAAGCATAAGAGAGAAGAGAATGGGCGATGTCGGAATGATCAAAGGGGGGTGGCTTGCCTGGTTGCTCTGGCAAGAAGGAGGGGTCGTCAACACCATAGCCGATCACCGGGGCATCTTCGGTCTCGGGGTCTACCGGAGAGAAGAGGGGGGAGAAACAATAAATACAAAGCATACAGATGCAATAAAGAAGCATGGCAAGTTAACACGCGGTGCTAGGGCGCTCTAACGCGGTGGTACATGGTACCGACGAAGGGGGATATCACTCGGGAAAGTATCCCCGGTGTTTCGTGTTTTCGAACAAATGAATCGGAGGGGGAAAGTTGCAGGTTAACTATGCTAGGAACGTGTGGCATATGAACGGACCGCGTATTCGGATTCATCTCGTCGTTCTGAGCAACTTTCATATATAAAACATTTTCATCTGAGTTACAGATTATTTTATATGATTTTCTAAAGTTTAAATGATTTTCTGAAATTTATTTAATTAATTTAAATCAACATTATCCAGAATAGTAAGTGATGACGTCAGCATGATGTCAGGGTGATGTTAGCGGAGTCAACAATCAACTATGACTGGTTGACTGGTCAAAAGGGGCAGTGGGGCCCACTATCATAGACTATAGCTAACTAACCTAGATTAATCAGACTAGTTAGACAGGTTAATTAAATTATTAAGTTAATTAACCTAATTTAATTAAGTTAATTAATATGTTAATTAATTAATTAAAATTTTATTTATTATTATTTTTTTATATATTTTTTTAAAAGGTCGCTGGGCCCCGCCTGGCAGTGGGCCAGGGGCTTAGCGGGGCGGGCTGTTTAACGGGCGTTTGGGCACGGGCGCCCGCACCCGAGGCCATGGCGGGGCGCCGGTGGGCAGCAACTGCGGCGAGCCAGCCACAGCTGCCAGCGGCGGCGTGCCGTGTGGCCGCAGAGCGGGAAGGACAGGGGTGCCGCGGGCTCCCGGCGAGGTCGCCGGAGCCGAGCGCCGGGCAGCCAATGCGGGCGCGGCCGGCGGCCAGGGGGCGCGCGGCGCGGCAGCTGTGTGGTGTAGGGGCGGGCGCGGCGCGGCAAGGGAGGTGGCTCGGCGCGGCGAGCGGCCGACGGCAGCGGGCGAAGGCGAGGTAGGGGAGCGACAGGGCAGGCGTAGGCGGCGCGGAGGCCTGCTGCAGTCGCGGCGATGGCGGGGTGGGCCGCGGTCATGGCAGTGGGCACCGGCGACGGGCACCAGCGCCGGGCGCAGGCCGGCCAGAGCGGACGGGGCCAGCAGCAGCGGCGAGCGCTGGTGGCGGCGCGGACCGGTCGCAGTGCGGGCGCTGCCTCGCGTGGGCTTATGCGCGCTGCGGTCAGGGACGGGCTGGAGCAGAAGGCGCGGGCGCGAAGCGGGGAGGGGAGGAACGAGTGCGGTGCCTCACCACCGATGCAGGGGAACAGGGCGTCGAGGCTCGATGGAGGCCGGCGAGGAGGACACGAGGACGAGGAGATGGAGGGCGGCTCCGGCGAGCGCCATCGAGGTGCAGGGCGCGGTCGTCGGGGCGGTTACGGGGCGGCGGCGGCCAGCGAGCCCGATCCAGATCTGGGTGGAACGAGGGACCGAGCGGGAGAGAGGGAAAGGGGATCGGGGAAAAAGTGGGATTGCTCAGTTAGGTCACGGGGAGGGGGCCTATGTAGGCCAGAGGCGTGGGCCGGTCTGGCTGGGCCATGGCCCAGTTGGGCCGAGAGGGGGGGGTCTTTTCTTATTTTCATATTTTACTATTCTGCTTGTCCCTTTTTTTATATATTCTTTTTGTTTCAATTAGTTTAGGACGCTTCAAACATTTTGCAAAAATGTTGGCCCACCACCAATATTAACCAAAGAATATTTGCCACAAGATGAATATTTTAGTTTTCATGTTTGAGCAATTTTGAATTTCACTCACTATTTGAAATTTGAATTCAACTAGAATTTGCAAAAGATAATGACCAAAGTGATTAAGCATTGTTTTAGCAAAATGATTAGCTTAACCCCAAGGGTTACTGTAGCATAATTACACTAGGGTGTTACACACAATATCAAGTATGCATCATAAACTTCATTGGAAACAAACAAACTTTGGTGTCGGTCATTGAAACAATTGCAATTTATCGTAACATCAGAAAGAGTCAATATAAGAGCTTTTCAGCAAGCCTACATACTCAACTATCATATAGTCTTTCACAATTGCTCACACTCACGCAATACTTATGTTTATGGAGTTTTAATCGGTCACAGAGAAAGATAGGGGCTTATGGTGTTGCCTCCCAACCTTTTACCTCAAGGGTAATGTCAACGGTAATAGATCATGAAAACTTACATCCAAGTGGGTATATATGTCTGGACCTTTCCAACACAATGTGCTTGCCAAAGGATAAAATGTAAAAGGGAAAGGTGGATTTCACCTTGACACTTATAAGACAAGAATAAAAGATAGGCCCTTCGCAGACTGAAGCAGAGGTTGTCATGTGTTGTTATGGTTGGATGCACAAAGTCTTAGCATAGAAGAACTTCGCTTTATATTGCCACTTGTGATAACGACCTTTATTATGCAATCCTTCGCTTTTATTACTTCCATATCACAAGATCGTATAAAGCTAATTTCTCCCATACTAATAAATTATACATATTTTAGCAGATTTGCAACATGACAAGTTACTTGGAAGGATCTTTCTCAATCCATAGGTAGGTATAGTGGAGTCTCATGGCAAAACTGGGTTTAAGGATATATGGAAGCACAAGTAGTATCTCTACTTAGTGCGAGGAGTTTTGGCTAGCATGAGGGGAAAAGGCAAGCTCAACATGTTGGATGATCCATGACAATATACTTTATTTCAGATATAAGAAGACATAACCCATTATGTTGTCTTCCTTGTCCAACATCAACTCCTTAGCATGTCATACTTTAATGAGTGCTCACAATCATAAAAGATGTCCACGATAATATATTTGTATGTGAAGCCTCTCTTCTTTTATTACTTCCTATTAATTGCAACGATGACCGAAACTATGTTTGTCACCTCCCAACAACTTTTATTTATCATACTCTTGTATGTGAAGTCATTACTTCCCATAAGATTGATATGATCTCTTTGATACTCTTTATGTTTTATTTCTTTTTAGCATGACCCGAGTGAGGAAATCAAGCCCTTGACTCAACACTAATCTTTATTATATAGCTCACGGACTCGATTACAAAGGATAAAGCTCACAAAGCAAAACCTCACAACTAGATCATGCTAACTTTATTCTACTAGATCAAGATACTACCAAAAGGATCGAACAAAGTAAATCGGTAAAGATAGGAGTGATGGTGATACGATACCGGGGTCACTCCCCCAAGCTTGGCAGTTGCCAAGGGGAGTGCCCATACCCATATGATTATGTCTCCTTCTTTGGGGTTGGTGATGATGGAGTTGCAAGTAGTGACGGGGGATCCTCATATATCGAGCGTAGGAGATCTTCCAGCTTGCGGATAATACCTTTGAGAGCAGCTATGTAATCCTTCAACAAAAGATTTTCACTTGTGAGATGCTTGTTGCGAATCTGAGCTAACTCAATCATCCTGAAAGCTTCTAGCTCAGTTGAGGTAAATATATTAGGAAGGGATTTAGAGGTGTCTTCTTCTCCCGCTGCCGGAGCCGGATCTTCCACCTCCATCTTGATCTTCTTCTCCTTGTGGACCTCCTCGGGTCCTTCTCTCTTCAGATATATCTTCATTAGCCAAGCATCGTTGCCTTCGTTGTTGGAGGAGGGAGACGACATGATGCCTAGCTTCACAAACCCTAGCAGAAAATAGCTCGAAACGAAAACAGAGGAATTCTGCGTGATACAGAGGTCAAAACCTTCGGGAGTATATATAATGATTTTTTCCCGAACACAAGGAGTAACCCACAAGAAAACGGAGTCCGGGGGACACACGGGGTGTCCTCGAGGCAGGGGGCGTGCCCTGTGAAGGGGGGCGCGCCCCCCACCCTCGAGGAGGCCCCGTGTCTCCTCCGGACTGCGGTTTATTTTTCTATTTTTCTAAATATTCCAAAACGGAGAAAAATTGTCTTTAGAACTGTTTTGGAGTCGGTTTACTTACCGTATCACATACCTCTTCCTTTTCGGAGGTTGAATCTTTCTGGAAAGTGTCCCTTATGTATTCCTTCGGTGTTATGGTTTCAATAATATTAGTTTCAACATTTATAGGATTACCTAAGACATAATGTTTGATCCTTTGACCATTCACCACCTTCGGATTTGTGCCTTCGAAGTTGTTGATTTTTATGGCACCGGAACGATAGACCTCCTCGATAATGTAAGGTCCTTGCCACTTGGAGAGAATTTTTCCTGCAAAAAATCTTAAACGAGAGTTGAATTGCAAGACATAATCACACGCTTTTGTATCCTTTTGTCATGCCATCTATTAACTTTTTCTTTAAATAGCTTGGTGTTCTCATAGGCTTGTGTTCTCCATTCATCGAGACAGCTAATGTCAAATAGCCTCTTCTCACCGGCAAGTTTGAAATCGTAGTTGAGCTCTCTAACAGCCCAATATGCCTTATGTTCTAGCTCAAGAGGTAAATGACATGCTTTTCCATAAACCATCTTATATGGAGACATACCCGTACGATTTTTGTATGCAGTTCTATAGGCCCATAATACATCATCTAGTTTCTTGGACCAATTCTTTCTAGACCTATTAACTGTATTTTGCAAGATTAATTTCAACTCCCTATTACTTAGTTCTACTTGACCACTAGTCTGTGGGTGATAAGGTGATGCAATTCTATGGTTGACATCATACTTAGCAAGCATGTTACGGAAAGCACCATGAATAAAGTGTGAACCACCATCAGTCATTAGATATCTAGGGACTCCAAACCTCGGAAATATAACTTCTTTAAGCATCTTAATAGAGGTGTTATGATCAGCACTACTAGTTGGAATAGCTTCTACCCACTTAGTAACGTAATCAACAGCAACTAAAATATGTGTGTACCCGTTAGAGGCGGGAAAAGGTCCCATATAATCGAAGCCCCAAACATCAAATGGTTCGATAACAAGTGAATAATTCATAGGCATTTCTTGAAGTCTACTGATATTACCAATTCTTTGACATTCATCACAAGATAAGACAAACTTACGGGCATCCTTGAAGAGAGTAGGCCAATAAAAACCGGATTGCAATACCTTGTGTGCAATTCTGTCTCCCGCATGGTGTCCTCCATAGGCTTCGGAGTGGCACTTGTGTAGGGTCTATTCCTGTTCATGCTCAGGCACACAACGTCTAATAATACCATCTACTCCTTCTTTATAAAGATGTGGGTCATCACAGAAGTAATGACTCAAATCATAGAAGAACTTTTTCTTTTGCTGGTATGTGAAGCTAGGAGGTATAAACTTAGCAACGATGTAATTAGCATAATCAGCATACCAAGGAGCAGTACAAGAAGTATTTATGATAGCTAGTTGTTCATGAGGAAAGCTATCATCAATAGGTTGTGGGTCATCAAGTATATTTTCTAACCTAGAAAAGTTATCTGCTACGGGGTTCTCGGCTCCTTTTCTATCAATAATATACAAGTCAAATTCTTGCAGCAAGAGAACCCATCTGATAAGTCTAGGTTTAGCATCTTTCTTTTCCATAAGGTATTTAATAGCAGCATGCTCAGTGTGAATAGTTACTTTAGAATCAACGATGTAGGGTCTGAACTTATCACAAGCAAACACGACTGCTAAATATCCTTTCTCAGTGGTAGCATAATTTCTTTGGGCACTATCTAGAGTTTTACTAGCATACTGGATAACATTCAATTTCTTATCAACTCTTTGCCCTAAAATAGCTCCTACAGCATAATCACTAGCATCGCACATAATCTCAAAGGGTAAATTCCAGTCAGGAGGCTGGACAATAGGCGCGGAGATCAATGATTTCTTAAGTATTTCAAATGCTTCTAGACAATCATCATCAAAGACAAAAGGAATATCTTTCTGTAAGAGATTAGTCAGAGGCCTGCAGATTTTGGAGAAGTCCTTAATGAACCTCCTATAAAACCCGGCATGACCAAGGAAACTTCGTATACCTTTGATGTCCTTTGGGCATGGCATCTTTTCAATAGCATCAACCTTAGCTTTTTCAACTTCAATACCTCTTTCAGAAATTTTATGTCCCAAGACAATGCCTTCATTAACCATAAAGTGGCACTTCTCCCAATTCAAGACAAGATTAGTGTATTCACATCTCTGCAAAACTCGATCAAGGTTGCTTAAGCAATCATCAAAAGAAGTTCTGTAAACGGAGAAATCATCAATGAATACCTCAACAATATATTCACAAAAGTCATAGAATATAGCCATCATGCATCTTTGAAAGGTAGTAGGTGCATTACATAAACCAAAAGGCATACGTCTATAAGCAAAGGTACCGAAAGGACAAGTAAAGGTGGTCTTTTCTTGATCCCCTTTTGACACAGGTATTTGAGAGAAACCAGAATAACCATCTAGAAAGCAGAAATGACTATGTTTGGATAACCTTTCTAGCATTTGATCAATAAATGGCAAGGGGTAATGATCTTTCTTAGTGGCTTTATTTAACTTACGAAAATCAATTAGCATCCTATAACTTGTAACTATTCTTTGCGGGATCAATTCATCCTTATCATTAGGGACAACAGTCATACCTCCTTTCTTAGGAATGCAATGGACAGGACTTACCCCCTGACTATCAGCAACTTGATATATAATACCTGCTTCTAGGAGCTTTAGTATTTCTTTCATCACCACTTCTTTCATCTTAGGATTTAACCGTCGCTGATGATCGATAACTGGTTTAGCATTTTCTTCCAATTTTATCTTGTGTTGCCTTATAGTGGGACTAATGCCCTTAAGATCATCCAGAGTATATCCAATAGCAGCTCGGTGCTTCTTCAGAGTTTTCAATAACCTTACTTCTTCCTGCTCTGAAAGGTTAGCACTAATAATAATAGGATATATCTTCTTTTCATCAAGATAAACATACTTAAGATTATCAGGTAAAGGTTTAAGTTCAAACACGGGATCACCCTTGGGTGGAGGAGGATCCTCTAGGATTTCAACAGGCAAGTTGTTTTTCAATACGGGTCCCTGTGTAAGGAATATTTCATCTATTTCCCTTCTCTCATTCATATGCATATCATTTTCATGGTCTAGCAAGTGTTGTTCTATAGGATCATTAGGTGGCATGGCAATAGAAGAAAGACCAATAATTTCATCTTTACTGGGTGGTGCCTTTTCAAGGGGTTGTCTACGGAATTTAGCAAAGTTAAAATCATGAGACGTATCCCCTAATCCAACAGTGACAATGTCTTTCACGTAGTCTATCTTGGCATTAACGGTATTCAAGAAAGGTCTACCAAATATAATGGGACAGAATGCATCTTGTGGGGAACTAAGAACAAGAAAATCAGTAGGGTATTTAATCTTCCCACACAAGACTTCAATATCTCTGACAATCCCAACTGGTGAAATAGTATCTATATTAGCAAGCTTAATAGTAACACCAATCCCTTCTAACTCAACAGGTGCAATATCATGCATAATTTCGTTATACAAATCGAGAGGGATAATACTCGCACTAGCACCTACGTCACATAAACCATGATAGCAATGATCTCTTATCTTGACAGAGATAACAGGCAAGCCTACTATAGGTTTGTGTCTATTTCTAGCATTGGGTTTGGCTATTCTAGCAGACTCTTCTTGGAGATAAATAACATGTCCATCTAAATCTTCTACCAAGAGATCTTTAACCATACCAACACTAGGTTCAACTTTAATTTTCTCAGAGGGTGTAGGTGTTCTAGTATTACTCTTACGAACTACAGTTGAAGCTTGAGCATGATCCTTTATCCTAACAGGGAAAGGTGGTTTCTCAATATAAGCGGTAGGAATAACAGGATCAACATTATAAGTGATAGTCTTTTCTTCAACTTTAATAGGTTCAACTACTTTTAATTCAATAGGGGGGTGGTATTTAAACCACTTCTCCTTGGGGAGATCAACATGAGTAGCAAAAGATTCACAGAAAGAAGCTACTATCTCAGAGTCAAGTCCATATTTAGTGCTAAACTCACGGAAAACATCGGTATCCATAAAAGCTTTAACACAATCAAACTTAGGGGTCATACCTGACTCCTTACCTTCGTCGAGATCCCAATCTTAAGAGTTGCGTTTAATTCTTTCTAATAAATTCCATTTGAATTCAACAGTCTTCATCATAAAAGAGCCCGAACAAGAATTATCGAGCATGGTGCGATTATTGGGAGAAAGTCGAGCATAAAATTTTTGGATGATCATCTTTCTTGAAAGCTCATGATTGGGGCATGAATATAACATTGACTTAAGCCTCCCCCAAGCTTGAGCGATGCTTTCTCCTTCGCGAGGCCAGAAATTATAAATATAATTACGATCACAATGAACCTGGTGCATAGGGTAGAACTTCTGATGAAATTCCAACTTCAGACGATTATAGTTCCATGACTCCATATCATCGCATAGCCTAAACCATGTCAATGCATCTCCCTTCAAAGATAAAGGGAAGACCTTCTTCTTGATAACATCCTCGGGCATACCTGCAAGCTTAAACAATCCACAAACTTCATCCACATATATTAGAAGTAAATCGGGGTGAAGTGTTCCGTCTCCTGTATAGGGATTTCCAAGCAGTTTCTCTATCATACCCGAAGGAATCTCAAAGCAAACATTTTCAATAGGTGCAATAGGTTGAGAAGCAACTCTTTGCTCTTCTGCTCGGGGTGAAGATACCCCGAACAAGCCCCTCAAAGGATTTTGAGCCATAGTAACAAGTGACAATAAATTTCAGCACACTATATAAATTTTTCCTTACCAAAGGCGCTTTACTCCCCGGCAACGGCGCCAGAAAAGAGTCTTGATGACGCACAAGTGTAGGGGATCTATCGTAGTCCTTTCGATAAGTAAGAGTGTCGAACCAAACAAGGAGCAGAAGGAAATGATAGGCAGTTTTCAGTAAGGTATTTCCTGCAAGCACTGAAATTGTAGCTAACATGTAGTTTTGTGATAAGATAATTGGTAGCAAGTGACAAACGGTAAAAGTAAATAAGGCGCAGAAAGGTGGCCCAATACTTTTTGTAGCAAAGGACAAGCTTGGACAAACTCTTATATAAAGGAAAGCGCTCCCGAGGACACATGGGAATTATCGTCAAGCTAGTTTTCATCACGATCGTCTGATTCGCGTTCGGTACTTTGATAATTTGGTAGGTGGGTGGACCGGTGCTTGGGTGCTGCCCTTACTTGGATAAGCCTCCCACTTATGATTAACCTCTAATGCAAGCATCCGCAACTACAAAATAAGTATTAAGGTAAACCTAACCATAGCCTGAAACATATGGATCCAAATCAGCCCCTTACGAAGCAACGCATAAACTAGGGTTTAAGCTTATGTCACTCTAGCAACCCATCATCTACTTATTACTTCCCAATGCCTTCCTCTAGGCCCAAATAATGGTGAAGTGTCATGTAGTCGACGTTCACATGACACCACTAGAGGAGAGACAACATACATCTCATCAAAATATCAAACAAAGACCAAATTCACATGACTACTAATAGCAAGACTTCTCCCATGTCCTCAGGAACAAAAGTAACTACTCACAAGACATAATATTGTTCATGATCAGAGGGGTATTAATATGCATAATGGATCTGAACATATGATCTTCCACCAAATAAACCAACTAGCATCAACTACAAGGAGTAATCAACACTACTAGCAACCCACACGTACCAATCTGAGGTTTGGGTACAAAGATTGGATACAAGAGATGAACTAGGGTTTTAGAGGAGATGGTGCTGGTGAAGATGTTGATGAAGATAGCCCTCCCCAAGATGGGAGAGTTGTTGGTGATGAAGGCGGTGACGATTTCCCCCTCCCGGAGGGAAGTATCCCCGGCAGAACAGCTCTGCCGGAGCACTAGATTGGTTTCCGCCTCGGTTCCGCCTCGAGACGGTAGCGTCTGGTCCCGAAAGCCTCCTCCTGATTTTTCCCAGGTCAAAACGCTTCATATAGGATAAGATGGGCACTGTGGGCCTGCCGGCTGGCCCTCGAGGCAGGGGGGCGTGCCCTGGGAAGGGGGGCGCGCCCACCACCCTCGAGGCCAGCCGGTGGCCCCTCTCTTGGGTTTCTTTCGCCAGATATTTTTTTATATTTTCCGAAACGATGTTCTGTGGAGTTTCAGGGCTTTTGGAGTTGTGCAGAATAGGTTTCCAGGGTTTGCTCCTTTTCCAGCCCAGAATTCCAGCTGTCGGCATTCTCCCTCTTCATGTAAACCTTGCAAAAATAAGAGAGAAAAGGCATAAGTATTGTGACAAAACATGTATAAACAGCCCATAATGCAATAAATATCAACTTATAAGCATGATGCAAAATGGACGTATCAGTGACCGTGAAGAGTTTGACAACCCCTTATCGCGTTGGCTGCGAACTTCTTATTTGTTTGTGCAGGTGCGAGGGACTCGCGCATGGTCTCCTACTGGATTGATACCTTGGTTCTCAAAAACTGAGGGAAATACTTACGCTATTGTGCTGCATCTCCCTTTCCTCTTCGAGGGAATACAACGCAAGCTCAAGAGGTAGCAAGAAGAATTTCTAGCGCCGTTGCCGGGGAGGCTTATGCAAAAGTCATATACCAAGTACCTATCACAAACCCTTATCCTTCGCATTACATTTATTTGCCTCTCGTTTTCCTCTCCCCCACTTCACCCTTGCCGTTTTATTTGCCCTTCTTCTGCCGTGTGTTTATCGTTCGCTTGCTTCTTGTTTGCTCGTGTGCTGCTTGCTTGCTTATCATCATGTCTAGCACACCTATCATTGTCACCACTCCCGAGAGTGAGGTCCTCAACTTTAAACAAAGGGAGGAAGAAAACTTAAAAGATGCCTGGTATAGAATTTGCAATGCTCAAAATAGATCTAATCGGAAGCTTTCCACTTCCGTGCTTCTTCCTAATTTTTATATTGGCATAACTCCGTGGAATAGATTTATCTTAGATACCATTACTGGAGGGAATTTCTTGGGTAGCCACACTGTTGATTCTTATAAAGCTTTGACTGAATTATTTGGCTCACCACCTCTTATGGTTAATGGGACCGTTGTAACTTTGGAGCATGTTATGCAAAGGTTAGAAATCATTGGAACCAAAGTTGCTACAGTAGAATTGGTAGAAAACTTGGATAGAAAAATTCATAATGAAATCACCCAATATGGATCCAAGGTAGGAGTTGTTCTGAAAAATCTTAAGGAAAAGGAGCCCATAGTTAAAGAAAAGCTAGATCAGGATTCTACTAGAATCAATAAACCTGAGGATGTTATCACTAATGTGGGTTCTCCTCTTTCCGCTATAAAAACTACTCCAAACACCTCTACTAAATTATCTAAGTTAATGTATGTCCCAAAAGACAAGGGTGAAACTTCTAGACTTGCGGATCTCAAATCCAGAAGTGTTCACCCTAATTTTCTTACTTTTGCAAGAGACCCTTTTGACACTTTAGAATTTCTTGATTTCTTGCCCAGGATTTTGATTATTCATAGAGACAAATAAGTGCCCAATAATCACAAGTGCTTAATTAAAGAATTGCCTTCCAAAGATGGCAATACCTAGATCTATCTTGTATCGTGCCAAGCTAGGGCGTAAAACGATAGCGCTTGTTGGGAGGCAACCCAATTTTATGTTTTTTTTTTGTATTTATTTTTGCTGTTAGGGAATAAATTTTGCATCTAGCCTCTTATTATATGTGGTTTCATGTTTTGTTTAGTGTTTGTGCCAAGTAGAACCTTTGGGAAGACTTGTGTGAAGTTTATATGATCTTGCTGTGAAAAACAGAATCGTTAGCGCTCGCTAAAGTAGTCGTGGGATTTTACTGGAGCGTGCTTTTTAGTTGATTATTTTTTATGATGATTGGTAGACAAATGGCGCAAATTTAACAATTTATTTTGAATTTTTTGGAGTTCCAGAAGTAGGCGAACCCTGCAGATTACTACAGATTGTTCTGTCTTTGACAGATTCTGCCTTTCGTGTGTTGTTTGCTTATTCCGATGCATCTATGAGTAGTATTGTGAAGTATGAACCATAGAGAAGTTGGAATACAGTAGGTTTAACACCAATATAAACAAATAATGAATTCATTGCTGCACCTTTGAGTAGTGGTTTGCTTTCTTATACTAACGGAGCTCACGAGAATTTTTTATCTAAGTTTAGTGTTGTGAAGTTTTCAAGTTTTGAGTATTGCTTTGATGGACTATGGAACCAGGAGTAGCAAAGGCCTAAGCTTGGGGATGACCATGGCACCCCAATTAAATTCAAGATAATCAAAAGCCTAAGCTTGGGGATGCCCCGGTAAGGCATCCCCTCTTTCGTCTTCATCCATCGGTAACTATACTTGGAGCTATATTTTTATTCGCAACATGTTATGTGTTTTGCTTGGAGCGCCTTGTATAATTTGAGTCTTTGCTTGTTAGTTTGCCAAGATCATCCTTGCGGGACACACCTATTTGAGAGAGTTAAATATGGCCTAGAAATTGTTAGAACACTCTATGTGCTTCACTTATATCTTTTGAGTTGAATAGTTTTTGCTCTAGTGCTTCACTTATATCTTTTAGAGCACGGTGGTGGTAATATTTTGTAGAAATAGATGAACTCTCATGCTTCACTTATATCCTTTTGAGAATCTATTAAAACAGCATGGTAATGTGTTTAGGCTATAAAACTAGTCTTCACATGATAGACATCCAAGATCAATGTAGTAAAAACTTCCACACTAAGTGCATTGAATATGATGAGAAGTTGGATGCTTGATAATTGTTTTGAGATATGAGGATAGTGATATTAGAGTCATGCTAGTGGAGTTATTATGAAATTGAGAAATGCTTGAGTTAAGGTTAGTGATTCATGTAGCATGCACGTATGGTGAACCGCTATGTGACGAAGTTAGAGCATGAGGTATTTGTAGAGTGCCAACCTTTGTGTGGAGGTCGGGGGTGCGCGATGGTTAACTCCTACCAACCTCCCCCCTAGGAGCATGCGTTGATTGCTTTGTTTTGATGACTCGTAGATTTTTGCAATAAGTATGTGAGTTCTTATGACTAATGTTGAGTCCATGGATTATACGCACTCTCACCCTTTCACCATTGCTAGCCTCTCTTGTACCGCGCAACTTTCGCCGGTACCATACACCCACTATATATCCTTCCTCAAAACAGCCACTATATTATTCCTCAAAACGGCCACCATACCTACCTATCATGGCATTTCCATAGCCATTCCGAGACATATTGCCATGTAACTTTCCACCATTCCGTTCATATGACACGCATCATATTGTCATATTGCCATTGCATGATCATATAGTTGACATCATATTTGTGGCAAAGCCACCATGCATAATCTTTTCATACATGTCACTCTTGTTTCATTGCACATACCGGTACACCGCCGGAGGCATTCATATAGAGTCATACTTTGTTGTTGTAGTCTCGAGTTGTAATATCGAGTTGTAATGGAAGTGTAATGATCATCATTATTAGAGCATTGTCCATGGGAGGAAAGGCTGAATCTATAAAGCCCCTCCGCAAAAAAAAGAAAAATAAAGGAAAGGCCAAAAAAGGCCCAAAAAAAAAGAAAAAAGGGACAATTGCTACTATCTTTTTCCACACTTGTGCTTCAAAGTAGCACCATGTTCTTCATTGTAGAGAGTCTCATGTTTAGTCACTTTCATATACTAGTCGGAATTTTCATTATAGAACTTGGCTTGTATATTCCAACGATGGGCTTCCTCAAATGCCCTAGGTCTTCGTGAGCAAGCAAGTTGGATGCACACCCACTAGTTTCTTTTGTTGAGCTTTCATACATATTTAGCTCTAGTGCATCCGTTGCATGGCAATCCCTACTCACTCACATTGATATCTATTGATGGGCATCTCCATAACCCGTTGATACGCCTAGTTGATGTGAGACTATCTCTCTCCTTTTTGTCTTCTCCACAACCACCTCTATTCACTGTTCAAGAAATCTTCCGATTCAGCGATTTATCGTCCGATTTATCGCTACTCCTGGGGTGACCGATAAGATTATGCCTTATCTTCACCATTTATCGTTTTGGCTGATTTATCGCTATGACAAGCGATTTATCAGGAATCTACCGATAAATCGGGGTTATTCATAACACTAAGTTTGCAAAAACTATGTTTATTTGCGTTTTGTGGACTTGTTAGACAATATGTACTATTGTCCTATTTTGTTCGTCATTATACAAGGATTCAAAGGAGGAATCAAGATAACACTTCTGTCCAATATTGTTTTGGTGTTGAATATAGCATATTTTTTAGTGTTGGGAACCTGAGATTTGCAAAAAATGGCCGATTAATAGTCGACCAATAAAATTGATTAATCGGCCGATTTCTGATTAATCTCTAATCCATAGCTCTCCGAGATGATAACGATAAGCGATATCCTCAACATTGCCTCTATTCCACCCATAGTGATATGTCCATGGCTCACGCTCATGTATTGCGTGAAAGTTGAAAGGTTTGAAAATATAGAGTATGAAAACAAGTGCTTGGCTGAAATCGGGGTTGTGCATGATATGAATATTTAGTGTGATAAGGAGGGAGCATAGCCAACACTATATGATTTTTTAGGGATAACTTTTCTTTAGCCATTGTATTTTGAGAAGACATGAATGCTTTGTTAGTATGCTTGAAGTACTGTTATTTCCTATGTCAATATAGACTTTTATCTTGAATCTTTCAGATATGAACATTCATGCCACAATTAAGAGAATTACATTGAAAACTATATTGGTTAGCATTCCACATCAAAAATTCTTTCTTTATCATTTACCTACTCAAGGACGAGCAGGAATTAAGCTTGGGGATGCTTGATACATCTCCAACGTATCTATAATTTTTTATTATTCCATGCTATTATATTATCCTTCTAGGATGTCTTATGGGCTTTATTATACACTTTTATATGATTTTTGGGACTAACCTATTAACCCAGAGCCCAGTGCCAGTTTCAGTTTTTCTCCTGTTTTAGGATTTCACAAAAAAGGAATATCAAACGGAGTCCAATTGACGAGCCAATTTTTTATGATTTTTTTCTGGACCAAAAGAAGCCCCCGGAGCAAAAGAGGTGGGTCAGGAGAGCCACGGGCTGCCCTCGAGGGTGGAGGGCGTGCCCTGGGAAGGGGGCGCGCCCCCCTATCTCGAGGACAGCCCGTAGCTCCCCTTTACTTGGCCCCGACTCCAAAAATTCCTATAAATACTGAAACCTCTAGAAAGAAATCTAGATCGGGAGGTCCGCCGCCGAAAGCCTCTGTAGCCACCGAAAACAAATCTAGACCCCGTTCCGGCACCCTGCCGGAGGGGGGAACCCTCACCGGTGGCTATCTTCATCATCGCGGCGCTCTCCATGACGAGGAGGGAGTAGTCCACCCTCGGGGCTGAGGATATGTATCAGTAGCTATGTGTTTGATCTCTCTCTCTCTCTCTCTCTCTCTCTCTCTCTCTCGAGTTCTTGAGATGGCACGATCTTGATGTATCGCGAGCTTTGCTATTATAGTTGGATCTTATGATGCTTCTCCCCATCTACTCTCTTGTAATGGATTGAGTTTTCCCTTTGAAGTTATCTTATTGGATTGAGTCTTTAAGGATTTGAGAACACTTGATGTATGTCTTGCACGTGTTTATCTGTGGTGACAATGGGATATCATGTGATCCACTTGATGTATGTTTTGGTGGTCAACTTGCGGGTTCCGTGACCTTGTGAATCTATGCATAGGGGTTGGCACACGTTTTCGTCTTGACTCTCCGGTAGAAACTTTGGGGCAGTCTTTGAAGTTCTATGTGTTGGTTGAATAGATGTTTCTGAGATTGTGTGACGCATATCGTATAAGCATGCCCACGGATACTTGAGGTGACAATGGAGTATCTAGGTGACATTAGGGTTTTGGTTGATTTGTGTCTTAAGGTGTTATTCTAGTATGAACTCTATGATAGATTGAACGTTACTACGGACTCTTGAATAGATCGACCAGAAAGAATAACTTTGAGGTGGTTTCGTACCCTACCATAATCTCTTCGTTTGTTCTCCGCTATTAGTGACTTTGGAGTGACTCTTTGTTGCATGTTGAGGACTAGTAATATGATACAATTATTTTATCCTTGTTGAGAGAACTTGCACTAGTGAAAGTATGAACCGTAGGCCTTGCCTACTATCATTGCAACACCGTTTATGCTCACTTTTACCACTTGCTACCTTGCTGTTTTTATATTTTCTTATTACAAAAACCTATATCTACCATCCATATTACACTTGTATCACCATCTCTTCGACGAACTAGTGCACCTGTACAATTTACCATTGTATTGGGTGTGTTGGGGACACAAGAGACTCTTTGTTATTTGGTTGCAGGGTTGTTTGAGAGAGACCATCTTCATCCTACACCTCCCACAGATTGATAAACCTTAGGTCATCCACTTGAGGGAAATTTGCTACAGTCCTACAAACCTCTGCACTTGGAGGCCCAATAATGTCTACAAGAAGAAGGGTGTGTAGTAGACATCAACGATGTGAGACTATCTCCCTCCTTTTTGTCTTCTGCACAACCACCTCTATTCCACCCATAGTGCTATATCCATGGCTCACGCTCATGTATTGCGTGAAAGTTGAAAGGTTTGAAAAGATAGAGTACGAAAACAAATGCTTGGCTGAAATCGGGGTTGTGCATGATATGAATATTTTGTGTGATGAAGAGGGAGCATAGCCAGACTATATGATTTTGTAGGGATAAATTTCTTTAGCCATGGTATTTTGAGAAGACATGATTGCTTTGTTAGTATTGCTTGAAGTATTGTTATTTCTTATGTCAATATAGACTTTTATCTTGAATCTTTCAGATCTGAACATTCATGCCACAAGTAAGAGAATTACATTGAAATCTATATCGGTTAGCATTCCACATCAAAAATTCTTTCTTTATCATTTACCTACTCGAGGACGAGCAGGAATTAAGCTTGGGGATGCTTGATACGTCTCCAACGTATCTATAATTTTTTATTGTTCCATGCTATTATTTATGAAGTCTTGGATTTTAATGGGCTTTATCATTCACTTTTATATCATTTTTGGGACTAACCTACTAACCCAAAGGCCCAGTCCAGATTGCTGTTTTTTTGCCTATTTCAGGGTTTTGCAGAAAAGGAATATCAAACGGAGTCCAAACAGAATGAAACCTTCGCGAGAGATATTTTTGGAGAAAATCACGCACGCGGAGCTTGAGGACCAAGTTAGGGGACAAAGAGGTGGCCCTCGAGGGTGGGGGCGCGCCCCCCTGCCTCGAGGCCCCCTCAGGTGGCCCCCGGTGCCCTCCTTCTTCCTATATAAGTCCACGTACCCCAGAAACTCCATACGCAGAGAGAAAACCCTAATTCCACCGCCTCTTGGAGCCTGTTCCGGAGCTCCACCGGAGGGGGATCCATCAGGAGGCCTTCATCATCATCATCGCCCTCACCATGAGTTGTGAGTAGTTTACCACAGACCTTCGGGTCCATAGCTGGTATCTAGATGGCTTCTTCTCTCTCTCTCTCTCTGGATCTCAATACAAAGTTCTTCTCTGAGTTGTGAGTTTATGATCAAGGTTATCTATGAAAGATATTTGGTTCTTCTCTGAACTTTTTATGTGTGCTCATAATATCCTTGCAAGTCTCTTCGAATTATTGGTTTGGTTTGGCCTACTAGATCTATAGTCCTTGCAATGGGAGAAGTGCTTGGCTTTGGGTTCAATCTTGCGGTGTCCTTTCCTAGTGACAGTAGGGGCAGCAAGGCACGTATTGCATTGTTGCCATCGAGGATAAAAAGATGGGGTTTACATCATATTGCTTGAGTTTATCCCTCTACATCATGTCATCTTTCTTAAAGCGTTACTCTGTTCGTATGAACTCAATACACTAGATGCATGCTGGATAGCGGTCGATGTGTGGAGTAATAGTAGTAGATGCAGGCAGGAGTCGGTCTACTTTTCTCGGACGTGATGCCTATATACAATGATCATGCCTAGATAGTCTCTTAATTATTCGCTCTTCTATCAATTGCTCAACAATAATTTGTTTACCCACCGTAGAATATCGCTATCATGAGAGAAGCCACTAGAGAAAACTATGGCCCCCTGGTCTATTCTCAACATATCAATCTACATCTACTTTACTTTTACCGCTTTTATTTGCTGTTTTATTAAACCAAAAATACCAAAAATATAAACTATCATCTCTATCAGATCTCACTCTCGTAAATGACCGTGAAGGGATTGACAACCCCTTATGGCGTTGGCTGCGAAGTTCTTATTTGTTTGTGCAGGTGCGAGGGACTCGCGCGTGGTCTCCTACTGGATTGATACCTTGGTTCTCAAAAACTGAGGAAATACTTATGCTACTGTGCTGCATATCCCTTTCCTCTTCGAGGGAATACAACGCAAGCTCAAGAGGTAGCAGCTATGGACCCGAAGGTTTGTGGTAAACTACTCACAACTCATGGTGAGGGCGATGATGATGATGAAGAAGACCTCCGTGATGGATCCCCCTCCGGTGGAGCTCCGGAACAGGCTCCAATATGGGATCTTCATGGGAACAGAAGGTACGGCGGTGGAATTAGGGTTTTCTCTCTGCTCACGGAGGTTTTGGGGTACGTATACTTATATAGGAAGAAGGAGGGCACCGGGGGACGCTCGAGGGGGCCATGAGGCAGGGGGCGCGCCCTCCACCCTCGTGGGCCACCTCTTGATCCCCTGACGTGGTTCTCAAGCTCCGCGTGCGTGATTTTCTCCAAAAATATCTCTCGCGAAGGTTTCATTCCGTTTGGACTCCGTTTGATATTCTTTTTCTGCAAAACCCTGAAACAGGTAAAAAACAGCAATCTGGACTGGGCCTTTGGGTTAGTAGGTTAGTCCCAAAAATGATATAAAAGTGAATGATAAAGCCCATTAAACATGCAAGACTTCATAAGTAATAGCATGGAACAATCAAAAATTATAGATACGTTGGAGACGTATCAAGGCTCAGTTGCAAGCGGCTCTTCATGCTATCCCGGATTGGACGATCCCATATTTGGCGTATATGAACCGAGGCGAGTTACCAGAGGATGAGATTTTTAGCCAGACAGATAATCCGGCAGTCCAAGTCAATGACTATCGTCAATAGATAATTACATCATTGCGGTGTAACAGGGGCGTTTCAGCGTTGCGCTTGTACGGATGAAGGCCGTGAGATTTTGCGTGAGATCCACGAAGGATATTGTGGTCACCACGCCGGTTCAAAATCCCTGATAGCTAAAGCTTTTCGTCACGGTTTCTATTGGCTGACGGCTCATGCTGATGCTGAAGACATGGTCAAAAAGTGTGACGGCTGTCAAAAACTCACGACGTGCCCATGTGTCGGCTCAAGAATTGAGGATGATTCCAATTACTTGGCTGTTTGCAACTTGGGGGTTGGATATGGTTGGCCCTTCAAGAGATCCCAGGATAAGAAAACCCACCTTTTGGTGGCGGTTGATAAGTTCACCAAGTGGGTGGAAGCAGAGCCAGTCAGTAAGTGTGATGCAGCTACGGCGGTTCAGTTCATCAAAAAGGTGATATTTTGGTTTGGCTTTCCATACAGCATTATAACTGATAATGGCACTAATGTCCAAAGGGGCTATGAAAGACTTTTGCCAACGTGAGCACATCCGGCTTGACGTATCATCAGTGGCTCACCCTCAATCTAATGGTCAAGCTGAGAGAGCCAATCAAGAGATCCTGAGAGGCATCAAGCCCCGGCTTATGGTTCCCCTGCAGAGGACGCCGGGTTGTTTGGTGGAGGAGTTACCTTCCGTATTATGGAGCATCAATACCACGCCCAATAGATCTATGGGTTACACGCCTTTTTTCATGGTTTACAGAGCAGTGGTAGTTCTCCCTAGTGATATCCGTCATGACTCGCCTCGTGTGGCGGCTTATGTTGAAGCTGACAATGAGAAGGCACTACAGGAAGCACTGGACCTGTTAGATGAGGAACGTGACATTGCAGCAGCTCGGTCGGCGATTAACCAGCAAGATCTGCGTCGTTATCACTGCCGCCGGGTTAGAACTAGAACTTTTCAAGAAGGAGATTTGGTGCTCCGGCTCATCCAGGATCAGACTGATATGCACAAGTTGTCCCCGCCTTGGGAAGGACCCTTTGTGGTCAGCAAGAATCTGCATAACGGGTCATACTACCTTATCGACGTTCGAGAACACAAGGACTCACGCACATCAAAGGAGGAGACCCACCGGCCGTGGAACATTGCTCATCTTCGGCCTTACTACACCTGAGCCATAGGCTCCTCTTATGTACATATTTTTCACAATGTATATATTATGATCAATATAATAAACCGGCATCCCTGCTAAGTGCTACCTCTTGAGCTTGCGTAGTATTCCCTCGAAGAGGAAAGGGATATGCAGCACAGTAGAGTAAGTATTTCCCTCAGTTTTTTAGAACAAAGGTATCAATCCAGTAGGAGACCACGCGACAGTCCCTCGCACCTGCACAAACAAATAAGAACTTCGCACCCAACACGATAAGGGGTTGTCAATCCCTTTACGGTTACTTACGAGAGTGAGATCTGATAGAGATGATAAGATAATATTTTAGGTATTTTTGATATAGAAACAGAAAGTAAAGAAAGCAAATAAACAACGGCAGCAGAAATTGGCTACTTGAAGGAAAAGTAATATGATAAAGATAGACCCGGGGGCCATAGTTTTCTCTAGTGGCTTTTCTCATGATAGCGGTATTCTACGGCGGGTAAACAAATTACTGTCGAGCAATTGATAGAAAAGCGAATAATTATGAGACTATCTAGGCATGATCATTGTATATAGGCATCATGTCCGAGACAAGTAGACCGAAACGATTCTGCATCTACTACTATTACTCCACACATCAACCGCTATCCTGCATGCATCTAGTGTATTGAGTTCATACGAACAGAGTAACGCCTTAAGCAAGATGACATGATGTAGAGGGATAAACTCAAGAAATATGATGAAAACCCCATCTTTTTATCCTCGATGGCAACAATACAATACGTGCCTTGCTGCCCCTACTGTCACTGGGAAAGGACACCGCAAGATTGAACCCAAAGCCAAGCAATTCTCCCATTGCAAGAAGTATAGATCTAGTAGGCCAAACCAAACCAATAATTCGAAGAGAATTGCAAGGATATTATGAGCACACATAAAAAGTTCAGAGAAGAACCAAATATCTTTCATAGATAACCTTGATCATAAACTCACAATTCATCGGATCTCGACAAACACACCGCAAAAAGAGATTACATCGAATAGATCTCCTCGAATACCGAGGAGAACTTTGTATTGAGTTCCAGAGAGAGAGAAGAAGCCATCTAGATACTAGCTATGGACCCCGAAGGTCTGTGGTAAACTACTCACAACTCATGGTGAGGGCGATGATGATGATGATGAAGGCCTCCGTGATGGATCCCCCTCCCAGAATAGGCTCCAAGATAGGATCTCCACGGGAACAGAAGCTACGGCGGTGGAATTAGGGTTTTCTCTCTGTGTATGGAGTTTCTGGGGTACGTAGGTATATATAGGAAGAAGGAGGGCACCGGGGGCCGTGTGGGCCAGCCTCGAGGCAGGGGGCGCGCCCTGGGAAGGGGGCGCGGCCCCCACCCTTGAGGGCTGGCCCTTCGTAACCTGACTTGGTCCTCACGTTTCCCGAGCGTGATTTCCTCCAAAAATATCTCTCACGAAGGTTTCATTCCGTTTGGACTCCGTTTGATATTCCTTTTCTGCAAAACCCTGAAATAGGCAAAAAAACAGCTATCTGTACTGGGCTTTTGGGTTAGTAGGTTAGTCCCAAAAATGATATAAAAGTGAATTATAAATCCCATTAAACATCCAAGACTTCATAAATAATAGCATGGAACAATCAAAAATTATAGATACTGTCGGTGTACTAAAGTGGGGGTACCTTAGTATCCCGACTTGTGCACGGGCAGTAGCAGCGTCCCGGGGCAGGGCTTGCCACGCGCCCGCCAGGGCCCACTATGATTCCTCCGGAGCCATTCAAGAACAAAGTATTCAAGTTAAGAAACAAGACCCCGGCAAGAGGAGCTTGCTGGGAAGGCCGCTCCAGGCTCAGGACCACCCCTATAGCACAAGACCCTGGCAAGGGGAGCTTGCCAGGAAGGCCAAAGCATGGCATCTCAGGAGACTTGTTGTGGCTCACCACGCGCCCCAGCAGGGCCCGGATAGCGACAAGCTTCCGGGCCCGGCAAGGTAGCGACCGCGGCAAGGTGCTTCCCGCGGCAAGCTTCCACTGTGTGCCTACGCTCCAGCTCATCCTTCCACGCGTCGCCCTGGGGCCCTTCCAGAGGCACGTGGCGGAAGGTTGTGCAGCCTGGGGGACACGGTGGCAAGCCACGATGACGAGGCCACCGTCGTGGCGGACGGAGACGCCCGGACGGACGCTTTTTACACTGTTTGGGGTGACGGCGACGGGCATTCAATGCCCTTGTCCCCCACCGTCAGGGTTAGGTACAGAGCACTGTACATACACTGTTACAACTACCACCATTTTTACGTTTTTACCCTCACCTACGTTGCCACCTGTCGGTGACCCCTTTGACCTATAAAAGGAGGCCCATGCACAGCGTAGGGGAGGTTCCGATTCCAGATCACTCTCACGCTCGGTGTTGCAAGCGGCAAGTACTGTAGATCTTCTCGCTCCCGAGCCAATAACTCAATAACAAACCCAGGCAGGAGTAGGGTTTTACGCATTCGTGCGGCCCGAACCTGGGTAAACTGCTCGCGTGTGCACCTCGATCCGCTCTTTGTGCTTCCTCCGCTCCCTTGCCGTACCGAAAAGGGGCTCCGGTCCCATAGGTGTTCGTGGGCGATCAGTTTCCCCGACATCTTTGGCGCGCCAGGTACGGGGCGTCGAGGTTGTGCGAACCTGATCCGGCGTTCACACGGGCGTAACCTTCAGCAACTTCATCAACTTCGTTAACTTCATCGACATGCCGCCGAAGAAGAAAGCTTCGGAGGTAGGAGGCCCGTCTGCGTCGATCCCGCCGCCACCAGAACCAACGGTCGGTGGGGTAGACGCTGGCGGAAGGACGGACGCCGGCGAGGAAACTCACGGCGTCGCCAAGTCCAAGGACAAGACGGACGACCGGGCGCACTCCAAGACCTCTGCGTCCGTGCATGCACCGCGCCCCTCTCAGGAGGTGCCGGACCGGCAGCGACGTGGTACACAGGGTACCATACGCTTGCTGGGACAAGGCCAAGCTGGCGGGTCGCGGGACGCTCAAGGCCAACGCGCTGGCACGAGCAAGGCGCGGTCGCCGGGGCGAGAACCTACTCCTTCTAACGCTGTTAGAAGTCCGAGCATATCTCGCTCCTCGCACCGCTCGCCACCGCTCCCCTCCACTCCAGCAGAAGCTCTAGCTAGAGCTCAGCTGCTCCTCGACTTCCCTCCAGCGGCAGACAAGGCCGAAGACTGGAGGGCCACCATCCAAAGCCTCATCGCCTTCGCCAACAACGACATGCCGCAGCAGCCGGCAACATCGCGGCCGCGGCAAGTCAGCCAGGCGCGGGCTGATGGAGACAAGACCGCCGGGGGTGCAACTACCGTGCACTCCCCGCCCCGAAGGCCGAAATCACCGACTCGTCGGATCAACATCGACGACGACTCCACGGCGTCGTCGGATCCGCGAGCTCGTCGCGATCAACGCCAAGTCCTCGACGACAGGCGGCAAGAAGACGCTCGAACTCACATCGAGCGTCGAAGAGAAGCGCGGCGACAGTCCGACCAGCGCGCTGGGACCGCTGTCGACATGCACGCGCCCGGAGAACCGGGCGACTTGCCATACGCGGCAGGTTGCCCTGCGTTCACCCGTGAGCTGCGGCAAGTCCAGTGGCCCAGCATGAAGAACTTCAAACCCGACGTACCCGAGAAGTACGACGGCAAGACCCATCCCTCAGAGTTCCTCAGCATCTACACCATTGCGGTGCAGGCTGCCGGGGGACGAGACGAGAAGATACTGGCAAACTACTTCCCGCTCGTGCTCAAGCCAAACGTCAGATCTTGGCTCATGCACTTGCCGGAGAACTCCATCTCTTCTTGGGCCGACCTGTGCCATCAGTTTGTCGGCGCCTTCACGGGTGGCCACAAGCCCCATGGCCAGGAAAGTGATCTCCATATACTTGCCCAGAAGGAAGGAGAATCCCTGCGAAAGTACATCCAGAGATTCAGCCGCGTCCAGCACAACATCCCGGACGTCCACCCCGCCGCGGTTATCAGAGCGTTCCACCAGAACGTGCGTAACCGCCGGATGAGGGAGGAAATGGCGATGTGCAAGATACGAGACGTCAGTGAGCTTTATGCCCTGGCCGACAAGTGCGCACGCGCTGAAGAGGGGACGAGACTCCCCGGAGAGGATGTTGGAGCAGGAGGAACGGACAGTGACGATGCCGCCCCGACAAGGAAAAACCGGCGGCGGAACAATAAGAAGAAGAAGAACAAGGAAGTACTGGCCGTCGAACAGTCCGGCAAGGAGGCAGGCGCCAAGAAAACTCAGGCTGGTGGCTCCGGCAAGGAAGCCGCCACTGTAGCCGCCGCCGACAAGCAGGACGGCTCCGACAAGCAGTACTGCAAGATCCATCGCACCAAGGGCCACGATCTCCAGAACTGCAAAAGGGTCGAATACCTCGTCGAGCAGCAGAATGCTGAGTACGAGCGACGTGACAAGGAGAAGGCCCAAGGAGGCGGAGGAGAGTCTGGCAAGAAGCGGCCATTCAATAGCTGGGGAGGACGCCACGGCAAGGCCAAGCAGCGGCAAGGATATAGACCTCCCCGCGGCCGCGACAAGGACGAAGATGAAGACGACGAGGAGGACATGGACGACGGAGACAACAGCGAGCAGGAGTTCCAGAAGGCCACAGAAGTTCTGTGCGTCGATGGAGGTGCCTCTCTGCATACTTCCCACCGCCAACTCAAACAATGGGTGCGGGAAGTTAATGCAGCAGAGCCACCCGTCGAGTCGCGCAAACTTCTGAAATGGTCCAGCACGCCCATCATCTTCGACATTGAGGATCACCCTGACCGCACAACGGCGGTCGGGTGCTTGCCGATGTTGGTTTCGCCAACCATCCGCAATCTCAAGGTCACCAAGATGCTGGTTGACGGCGGGGCCGGCCTGAACCTGATCTCCTCCACTGTGATCCGGAAGCTACAGATCCCCGACAGCGAGCTCGAGGAAACCGGAACTTTCCAAGGAATTAACCCGGGAAGGAGCAAGCCGAAGGGGAAGATCACACTGCCAGTAACCTTTGGCGGAGAGCTGAATTTCAGAACTGAGAGGATTACCTTTGACGTTGCTGACATCCCATTGCCATACAATGGGATTCTTGGCCGTCCGGCGCTCGCCAAGTTCATGGCAGCCTCTCACTACGCATATAACATGCTCAAGATGCCAGGCCTGATAAGCGTCATCTCTGTCCCCGGCGACAAGAAGGACGCGCTTATCTGTGCCGACAAGATCTACCAGGATGCAGCAGCTGCAACAGATAGCAAAACACTTGCCGCTGAAGCTCCCGGGGGGAAGAACAAGACCAAGTCCGGCAAGAGCTTTGGGGCCCACTCCGGCAAACGCACCTCTTCGGAGTGCTGCGCTGCCGTCGAGGACGCACCATCGAGCTCCACCGGCAAGTGCAAGAAGGGAATGGCAGCTCCACCTACAACCAAGAAGGTGTCCGCCAAGGAGGACGGCACTGGTGGTACTTTCACCATCAGTGCCACGCTTGATCCTAAATAGGAAAGCGCGCTCGTTGCTTTCCTGCGGGCGAATGTCGACGTGTTTGCATGGCAGCCGTCCGACATCCCCGGTGTTCCCAGGAAGGTAATTGAGCACAAGCTTGCCGTTTGTCCTCACGCGCGGCCCGTCAAGCAGAAGGTCAGAAAGCAAGCGGTGGAGCGCCAAGAGTTTATCGCCGAAGAAATCAAGAAGCTGGAAGCGGCAGGCCTTGTTAGAGGTGTACTTCATCCCACGTGGCTGGCCAACCCTGTTGTCGTGCGCAACGCTAATGGGAAGTGGAGACTTTGTATAGACTTCACTGATGTGAATAAAGCTTGTCCCAAGGATCCATTTCCCTTGCCGCGCATTGACCAGATCGTTGACTCCACGGCTGGATGTGAGTTGCTTTCATTCCTTGATGCATACTCCGGATACCACCAGATATTCATGGCTGAAGAGGATGAAGAGAAGACCGCATTCATTACTCCATGTGGCACTTACTGTTTCATACGCATGCCCTTTGGATTGAAGAATGCGGGTTCAACATTTGCAAGGGTAGTCCACACTGCTTTTGAGCCACAGATACACCGGAATGTAGAAGCTTACATGGATGATATAGTGGTCAAGAGCAAGGACAAGGACACCCTGATTCAAGATCTAGATGAAACTTTTGCGAATCTGCGCAAGATACAACTCAAGCTTAACCCCGAGAAGTGTGTGTTCGGAGTCCCCTCCGGCAAGCTTCTCGGGTTCTTTGTATCCCAGAGGGGGATTGAAGCCAATCCCGACAAAATCAAAGCCATTGAGCAGATCGAAGCTCCGAAGCGCGTCAAGGATGTACGAAGGCTTGCCGGCTGCGTGGCTGCTCTCAGCAGGTTCATTTCTAAGTCTGCAGAACGCGCCCTGCCATTTTTCAAGATCTTGAAAAAGGAGGGTCCAATGAAGTGGACTCCGGAAGCGGAGACAACGCTGCAAGACTTGAAAGGGTACCTGTCCTCCACTCCGATACTTGTTGCACCTAAGCCGCAAGAGAAGTTGCTGCTGTACTTAGCGGCAACCAATCAAGTGGTTAGTGCTGCGTTAGTAGCGGAAAGGGAGGCAGATGAGGAGTCCACAGTCCCGGCAAGCACATCCAGCGACAAGCAGGGGGCTTCCCCGACAAGCTCTGGCCCCGACAAGGATGAGTCTGCGTAGATGCAAGAAGAGGTGCGAAAGAAGATGGTGCAGTGCCCAGTTTATTTTGTCAGTTCCCTCTTGCAGGGGGCTAGTTCAAGATACTCTGCGGTGCAGAAGCTGCTTTTCGGCCTCCTTATGGCCTCGAGAAAGCTACGCCATTACTTCCAAGCCCATTAGATAACAGTGGTCACTCGCTTTCCGCTGAAAAGGATATTGCAAAATCCAGAAGCAACAGGCAGGATTGTCGAGTGGGCACTGGAGCTGTCAAGCTTTGGTCTTAAGTTTGAAAGCACTTCAACTATCCAGAGCAGAGCGCTGGCAGAGTTCATAGCAGGATGGACACCAACGCCAGACGAAGAGATTATAGAAACAAACATCCCCGTCAAGGAAGCGAGCAAGGAATGGGTAATGTACTTCGATGGTGCCTTCTCGCTGCAAGGCGCCGGTGCTGGTGTGCTGTTTGTCGCACCCACCGGAGAACACCTCAAGTACGTTGTCCAAATGCACTTTCCCAAGGAACATGCAACAAACAACACTGCAGAGTATGAGGGTTTGCTTGCCGGCCTCAGAATTGCAGCAGAACTTGGGATCAAGAAGCTGATCGTGCGGGGTGATTCGTAGTTGGTTGTCCGCCAAGTAAACAAGGGCTACCAGAGCCCATTAATGGAAGCTTGCGTCGACGAAGTGAGAAAGCTTGAAGAACACTTTGAAGGCCTACAGATGGAGCACGTTCCAAGAGCTCAAAATGACATCGCAGACGGCCTGTCAAAGTGTGCTGCACTGAAGTTACCTGTGGAACCAGGGATCTTCGTGCTCAAGCTAACTCAACCATCCGTTACACCATCAGTTGGGCAAAGCAAGAAGAGAAAGTTGGTCTCCGGTGACTACTTGCCGACGGATCTTCCTGAAGTCGCCACCAAGGTCCCCAAGATCAATGATAGAGTTGCTGAGGAACAGTCTGCTCCTGCATACCCTACGGTTTGTACAGTTGAAGCAGGCGTTCCCGACAAGTTTTGCCCCGGCGAGCTTGCCGGGGAACGTCCAGCTCCGGCAGAGCCACAGGTTCTCGCCGTAGAAGCTGACGTTCCCGCAGCAGCACTGACGCCTTTAGTCCTTGTTGTTGAGCCTCAGGCTCCAGCATGAGCGTAGCAAATTGTCCGTTTTCTTCAAACTGGAGATCTTCCCGAAGAGCCGGAAGAAGCAGAGAGAATAACCAGGCAGTCAAGTATGTACCAGTTCGTCATCAATGAACTGTACAGAAGAAGACTCAATGGTGTCAGGTTGAAGTGCATTCCCCGGGAAGATGGACAGAAGCTGTTGGCAGAGATACATGGAGGTATATGTGGCCACCACATTCGCGCAAGAGCACTTGCCGGGAAGGCATTCCGGCAAGGTTTCTTTTGGCCAGAAGCCCTCCAAGATGCAACTGCACAAGTAACCAAGTGTGAAGCGTGCCAGTTCCATGCCAAGCAAATACATCAGCCAGCTCAAGCTCTCCAGACGATCCCTTTGTCCTGGCCATTTTCGGTCTGGGGGCTCGACATCCTCGGCCCCTTTCCCCGCGCAGTCGGGGGCTTTGAGTACTTGTACGTCGCCATCGACAAGTTCACGAAGTGGCCGGAAGTGGAACCAGTGAGAAAGGTGACCGCACAGTCAGCAGTCAAGTTCTTCAGGTCAATTGTTTGCCGTTTCGGAATCCCTAACAGGATCATCACCGACAACGGCACGCAATTCACAAGTCGCACCTTCATGCAATACGTCCAAGACCTTGGCGCCAAGGTCTGCTTCGCTTCTGTTGCTCACCCGAGGAGCAATGGTCAAGCAGAGAGGGCAAACGCCGAAGTGCTGCACGGACTCAAGACAAGAACTTTCGACAGGCTGCACAAATGCGGAAGGAACTGGATTGAGGAGTTGCCGGCGGCTCTTTGGTCAATCAGGACGACACCAAATCGAGCCACCGAGCAGACACCCTTTGCTCTTGTCTATGGAGCAGAGGCAGTTCTCCCCACGGAACTCGTATACGGGTCTCCTCGAGTGCTCGCTTACGATGAGCTCGAGCAAGAGCAGCTGCGGCAAGATGATGCACTGCTCCTCGAGGAGAACCGTCTTCAGGATGCTGTACGAGCTGCTCGATACCAGCAAGCTTTGCGCCGCTACCATAGCCGCAAAGTTAGAGCCAGAAGTCTCGACGAAGGCGACCTTGTTCTTCGGCGCGTTCAGTCCGCCAAGAATTCCAACAAGTTGACGCCGAAGTGGGAAGGCCCTTATCGGGTGAGACAAGTCACAAGGCACGGCGCTGTCTGCCTTGAGACCGAAGAAGGCTTACCGGTGAGCAACTCCTGGAACATTGAGCACCTTCGCAAGTTTCACCCGTAAGGCGCGGTTGCCGTGATCCGCTCCGGCAACCACCTTTTGTGCAAGTCTTGCCGCTGTTGCATGTAAACCTTTGTACAAAGCCGGGCGCAGACCCCGTGCATCAGTAAAGCTTTTGTGCCTTGCACGACTTGTCGTTTCATGCCTCTTCGTTTCTCTTGCATGTATTATCTGACACCTTGTGCAGCACACATCCCCGGTAAGGAATAACGGGTCGCAAGGCTCCATGTCTGTGTTTCCTCCCTTTTCTTTTCTCTCAAGCAGAAGAAGCCTTCCTCGCGCACAAGTTTGCCGGGGGGAAGGAGACAGTGGCGTGGACCAAGTACCGTTCAAGAAAGCCTCGCCTTGCCGGAAAGCAAACAACTCACAAAAGCTAAGTTGCCAAAGTTTGAGCATTCAAAATTTTTAAATTTTAAGGTTATCTTCCTTGAACGTCCACACTTTGTATGGAAAACCTGTGCGCGGAGGAACCTACTCGTGGCTAGCCGCGCCCTTACTTTGTTTCGAGCACGCTCAACGGCTTAAGCGTGCTGCGACAAGTGTCGCGCCCTTATTTCGTTTTCGAGTTCGCTCAACAATCTAAGTGTGCTGTGACTAGCTGCGACAAGGTTTCTTGCCGGCGAGGGCACTGCCAGCAGGCTGCTGAAGTTCCGCACTCAGCGCTCGCGGCAAAGGTCCCTTCGCCGGCAAGTTCCCTAAAAGCGTAGGTTAAAAGCATACAAAGTAAAGGAGTCGAGCCAGGGAAATAACACTGCATTAACTATCCAAAATAAAGTTATATTACAAGATGACTTGTCGCTGTTCTAATAAAATATTGTCCATGACTTAATTGGCAGCGACAAGGGAAGCAGAAAGAAAGCAGCCTAGTCTGCACGATCGCCATCAATTCTCTTGATCTTGCCCACTTTTGCCACGATGGGGGCGACAAGAGCCTTCAGCGCCTCCTGGTCGGCGTTGGGCGGCAAGGTCCGGAGGACGTTCTCAAGGTTGATCCCGGGGTTGCGGTAGACTATCTTCGTCAGCACTCTCTCCACAACCCCCGTGCAAAGCCTGCGCGCCTCGTTCGCCAGCTGCGCGGGGAGCCTTTCCCGTAGCTGCTCGAGGGCCGGCGCCACTCCCCTGAAGAATAGGCTTAGCTTGGCGCTGTGAGGGAGGTTCGCGTCGGGGGAGTACCCGAGGTGCTCCGTCCCTAGCGCCGCCATCTCCTTGTCGATGTCAGCGGCGGCGGCGACGAGCTCCTCGGTCCACTGCTCCACCGTCTGCCTAAAGCTGTTTTGTGTGAGGGCGGCGCTATCCAACAGTGCCCTCTCGGCCCTGAGGTCCTCCTTCAGCTTCGTCTCCCTGTTCCTGGCGCTGTCAAGTGATGTAGTGAGCTCCTTGCCCTTGTCGGAGAGACGGACCTGCAGCTCGGAGTGGCTGTGGGTGTCTTTCTCCCTCTCCAACATGAGCGCGGCAACCTTCTCCTCGCTCGTCTTCAAGTTCGACTCCAATTGTGCCACCCTCGCCTCCAAGTCTCTCTTGGCGGTCTCTGCAGCTGCAGCGGCGTCCCTCGCCTCCTGCAGAGCCCCGCCAAGGGACTGCTCGCGCGCGGTAAGGTCGTCCTCATGGCTATCGAGGTCGACCTTCCGCTGCCTCAGCTCTCCTTCCCGCCGAGACAGATCTTCGGCGGCGAGCCGTTGTTGCTCCTCTGCTTCGGCCTTTTCGAGGATGAACGCCTGGTGCGCCTCGGCGAGCTCCTCCCACTCCTCCGCCAAGGTCCGGAGGGCCACCTGGTTGGCGGCGCGGAGCTCCTCGGCGCGCTTCTCCAAATCGACGCCTGCCTTGGCAGCCAGAGCGTCTCGGGACTCCAGCTTGGCCTGCCTGGCGCGGTACAGGGCCAGAAGCCGGCGCAGAAGCTGCTCCTCCTCGGGCTCGTTGCTGCTGCCGGGCGCATTGACAAACCTCAGCCCAGCGGAGGCCAGGACTTCCCCATCGAAGACCTCCCCCTCCGCGGGCGCCCTTGACGAAGAAGCCCACGGGAGTTGGATGAAGACCCCGTTGGCGGCCTCCAGATAGACGCCCGGCTCGGCCGCGGCAGCAGAAGGGTCGGCGGCCGGCGCAGCGTCCGGTGCTCCTGCGGCCTCAGGGCCGTCAGTGCGATCTCCGGTCCCCTCCTCAGCTGCCGCGTCAATGGCCGCGGCGGTCTCATCGACGGTGGCCTCCGTCTCCATCAGCTCCGGGGCGAACGAGTCTGAAGACAAGAAAAGAAGAAAGAAAGAAGAATCGTCAAGAAAATATCCAAAAAGAAAAATTCAAGAGAAGGAAAGCACAAGGGTTACTGCGCGAGCTTCTTCTTCGACGGGGTTCCTCGCCGGGGGGTCCTCCCTCAGCGGCGTGGTGGTAGCCCCCACCGGCGGAGGGCCGCTGGCGCCTTCCCTTGGCGGGATACTCGCCCTTGGCGGAGTACTCACCCTTGGCGGAGTACTCGCCCTTGGCGGGGTACTCGCTCTTGGCGGGGTACTCGCCCTTGGCGGAGTACCCGCCCTTGGCGGAGTGTTCTCCCTCGCCGGGGAGCTCCTCCTTGGCGGGGAGGTCGAGACAAGTGGCTCGTCGGGAGCCGTCTCTTGGCGCTCCTGAGGTTGCGGCTCTGCTTCTGCACAAATCAGCAAACAAACAAGACATTAGCAAGAATAGGAAGCCCACGCGTGCCCAACAAGTGAAGAAGTAAACAGAAGACTTACGCTGGGGGCTGCGCTGGGGGCTGCTCTGCGGAGCAACAGGCTGGTCCGGCAAGCCTGTCGCGGGCGCATCTCCCGCCGCTGCGACGGGCTCGTCCTCAAGGTCGACCACCGGGATCTTGGCCCTCTTCGCCATCCTTTGGGCCAAGGTCCTGGAAGAAAAACAAGATCAGAATCAAACAAAAAGAGGTTCAAGACAACGGCAAATTGAAGAAAACAAAAGTTGCAGTGCTTACTCTTCCTCCTCCTCGTCGGAACTAAGAACGGAGAAGTCGAAATCCGCCTCACGCGTCCCGGCGCGAGGAGCTGGAGGAGTAGGCTCCCTCGGGAGCTTGGCGGCCGCTGGAGCGGTGGTCTGCGAAGACCCCGCTCCGGTCGTCGCCGGGGCCCGAGGAGCGGAAGGAGCAGTAGAGCCGGTGCGGGAAGATCCCCCTCCAGCTGCTGCGGAGGCGCGAGGCGCCCCCTTGACGGCCTTGCTCGTCGTGGTGGCGCGCGTCGAGCGGCGCTCCGGCTGCGGGCCCGCCGGCTGCCTCGTCGCGTCTGCGGCCTTGCGGAGGCGCTTCTTTGGTTGATGCGGAGGGCTTGGCGGTGGCGGTGAACTTCCCGAGGACGAAGAGGAGTCGTCAAGGCCCAGAGACCCGCCTGAGTCTTCTGAAGAATCGCCCGATTCGGCGTCCTCCTCGGCGGGCTCACTTGACTCTGTGCCCTGCCCGGCAGCCTCGCTCGTCTCGGCAGGTTGCCCAGCAGGCTTCAGCAATTTGAGGATCTCTTCCTCCTCGGCCCGACTCACCGCATCCGCTGCATCCGCCTCATCCAAGGAGTACCCAAACTCACCCGCGGCCTCGGCTGCGGCTGCCTCCTCCATTCTGCTGGCGATATACGCCACCTCCCGGTCGGTGGTGTCGCGGGTGAGACCTTTCTTCTCATCGGGGTTGATCGGCAGCTCCACCAAGTTGTTGAAGAAGGTTTGCGCAGTTTCGTCAGAAGGCGCCAACCAAGTGGGGTCAACCCCGTGGGAGTCACACAATGGCATCGCCGCGCGGATAGCACCAAGCGACGAGTTGTTGCATAGTGGAACTACCCCCCCACGGCGAGGCGAACCACTCCGGGTGTTTGGCGTCGTGCTTGAATAGCTCACGGAGCATCCCCTTGAGCTCCAGGACAGTGAAATTATAGTTGAGGCCGGGGCGCAGCCTCATGCAGTCTGCCGCATTACCAAACTCCCAAGGAGGCCTCCCCCTCTCCTGCAAGGGAGCAATGTGGCGGCGAAGGAAATCTGCCCCGACCTCATTTACAATGAGATTGGCTTGCCGGAGGCGAAGAATCCTAGTGAGGGCTATCTTCAGCTTCTCGTCCTCCGGGGCCAGATCACTCCAGTCCTTGCCGCGCACTATTGCAGCTCGACGCGGGGAAGTAAACCGCTGGGGTTCATCCTCCATGATCCAGCACCAGTCGGCCCTCCACTCCTCCCACTTGCCGCGGAGCTCTCCAGTCAAGTATGCCTCTTTCTTATTGAGCCTAAAGATCCAAGAAATCCCACCGGACAGAGAAGACCCAGACTCTACCCGAGGCGTAAAAAAATGGCGGAAGAGGGCTACGTTGGGGTTGACTCCGACAAAGTTTTCGCACAGATGTGCGAAAACGGCCATGGTCAAGACTGCGTTCGGGGTGAAATCAAGGAGGTGGAATCCATACGTGTTCATAACGTCGCAGAAGAATTCGGAGTATGGAGGGCAGAGTCCGCAATGGAAGAACAAGGCAAAATAGGCATACCCTCCCGGAAACATGTCGCGGGCTTCGGCGGGAGAACCCTGGTGCGTGGGTGAGCTTTCGTCTCCCTCGACCAGAAGAGGTAGAACTTGTCCTTCAACTCCCTCGCGCCGAGCCTCGGCGGGAAGACCACCATCCTCTTCCGCATTGCTGCTAGCTTCGCTGCCCGGTCGGTCTTCCCGGTTTTCGCCTTGTCGCTCTTTGGGGCCATGGCGGGGACGGCGAGGGAGGCTGGCGGCGCTGGGGAGGCTAGCGGCGGCGGAAGAAGGGCGGAGCGCTGCTCTCTTTCTACCTTCGGGGAGGAGGAGAGCGGCGGGGGTTTCTGGAGGTTGAAGACGCAATGAGCGAATGGAAGAAAACTGCCCCTGTTTCCCCTGCTTTTAAGGGGGAGAGGGGGACGTTCCGCATTTTCCCCATTAAAGAAGTAGGCCACGATCTCTCCCACGACGCCGCAATCGACGCGTGCCGTTAGGGAGAGGTGCGGTGGATACGGAGTGGGATACGGCGCGCCGTGGGCCGCGTGTGCCCGTGCACTGTTTTGGGCCTGGCCCAACAGCGCTCGGCACCGTGTGTGGCCCAGGCCCGGGGGCTCCTGTCGGTGTACTAAAGTGGGGGTACCTTAGTATCCCGACTTGTGCACGGGCAGTAACAGCGTCCCGGGGCAGGGCTTGCCACGCGCCCGCCAGGGCCCACTATGATTCCTCCGGAGCCATTCAAGAACAAAGTATTCAAGTTAAGAAACAAGACCCCGGCAAGAGGAGCTTGCCGGGAAGGCCGCTCCAGGCTCAGGACCACCCCTATAGCACAAGACCCTGGCAAGGGGAGCTTGCCAGGAAGGCCAAAGCATGGCATCTCACGAGACTTGCTGTGGCTCACCACGCGCTCCGGCAGGGCCCGGATAGCGACAAGCTTCCGGGCCCGGCAAGGTAGCGACCGCGGCAAGGCGCTTGCCGCGGCAAGCTTCCACTGTGTGCCTACGCTCCAGCTCATCCGTCCACGCGTCGCCCTGGGGCCCTTCCAGAGGCACGTGGCGGAAGGCTGTGCAGCCTGGGGGACACGGTGGCAAGCCACGATGACGAGGCCACCGTCGTGGCAGACGGAGACGCCTGGACGGACGCTTTTTACACTGTTTGGGGTGACGGCGACGGGCATTCAATGCCCTTGTCCCCCACCGTCAGGGTTAGGTACAGAGCACTTTACATACAGTGTTACAACTACCACCATTTTTACGTTTTTACCCTCACCTACGTTGCCACCTGTCGGTGACCCCTTTGACCTATAAAAGGAGGCCCATGCACAGCGTAGGGGAGGTTCCGATTCCAGATCACTCTCACGCTCGGTGTTGCAAGCGGCAAGTACTGTAGATCTTCTCGCTCCCGAGCCAAGAACTAAATAACAAACCAAGGCAGGAGTAGGGTTTTACGCATCTGTGCGGCCCGAACCTGGGTAAACTGCTCGCGTGTGCACCTCGATCCGCTCTTTGCGCTTCCTCCGCTCCCTTGCCGTACCGAAAAGGGGCTCCGGTCCCATAGGTGTTCGTGGGCGATCAGTTTCCCCGACAGATACGTTGGAGACGTATCAAGCATCGCCAAGCTTAATTCCTGCTCGTCCCCGAGTAGGTAAATGATAAAGAAAGAATTTTTGATGTGGAACGCTAACGAATATAGTTTTTCAATGTAATTCTCTTAATTGTGGCATGAATGTTCATATCTGAAGGATTCAAGATAAAAGTCTATATTGACATAAGAAATAACAATACTTCAAGCAATACTAACAAAGCAATCATATCTTCTCAAAATACTATGGCTAAAGAAAGTTATCCCTACAAAATCATATAGTGTTGGCTATGCTCCCTTGTTATTACACAAAATATTCATATCATGCACAACCCCGATTTCAGCCAAACACTTGTTTTCATACTCTATCTTTTCAAACCTTTCAACTTTCACGCAATACATGAACGTGAGCCATGGATATAGCACTATGGGTGGAATAGAGGTGGTTGTGGAGAAGACAAAAAGAGGGAGATAGTCTCACATCGACTAGGCGTATCAACGAGCTATGGAGATGCCCATCAATAGATATCAATGTGAGTGAGTAGGGATTGCCATGCAATGGTTGCACTAGAGCTAAATATGAATGAAAGCTCAAAAAAAGAAACTAGTGGGTGTGCATCCAACTTGCTTGCTCACGAAGGCCTAGGGCATTTGAGGAAGCTCATCGTTGGAATATACAAGCCAAGTTCTATAAGGAAAATTCCCACTAGTAAATGAAAGTGACTGAGCATGAGACTCTCTACAATGAAGAACATGGTGCTACTTTGAAGCACAAGTGTGGAAAAGATAGTTGCATTTGTCCCTTTTTTCTTTTTCTTTCTTTTTTGTTTTTTTTATTTTCTTTTTTTGGGCCTTTCTTTTTTTTTCTTTGGCCTTCCTTTTTTTGTCTTTTTTTTTTGCGGAGGGGCTTTATAGATTCAGCCTTTCCTCCCATGGGACAATGCTCTAATAATGATGATCATCACACTTTAATTACAACACGAAATTACAACTCGATACTACAACAACAAAGTATGACTCTATGTGAATGCCTCCGGCGGTGTACCAGTATGTGTAATGAAACAAGAGTGACATGTATAAAAATTATGCATGGTGGCCTTGCCACAAATACGATGTCAACTACAAGATCATGCATGGCAATATGACAATATGATGCGTGTCATATAAACGGAACGGTGGAAAGTTGCATGGCAATATATCTCGGAATGGCTATGGAAATTCCATGATAGGTAGGTATGGTGGCTGTTTTGAGGAAGGATATATAGTGGGTTTATGGCACCGGCGAAAGTTGCGCGGTACAAGAGAGGCTAGCAATGGTGGAAGGGTGAGAGTGCGTATAATCCATGGACTCAACATTAGTCATAAGAATTCATATACTTATTGCAAAAATTTACGAGTCATCAAAACAAAGCAATCAACGCATGCCCCTAGGGGGAAAGTTGGTAGGAGTTAACCATCGCGCGCCCCCGACCTCCACACAAAGGTTGACACTCTACAAATACCTCATGCTTTAACTTAGTCACACAACGGTTCACCATACGTGCATGCTACGGGAATCACTAACCTAAACACAAATATTTCTCAATTTCATAATCACTCCACTAGCATGACTTTAATATCACTATCCTCATGTCTCAAAACAATTATCAAGCATCCAACATCTCTTTCTATTCAATGCACTTGATGTGAAAATTTTTACTACATTGACATTGGATGTTTATCATGTGAAGACTAGTTTCTTTAGCCTAAACACATTACCATGCTGTTTTAATATACTCTCAAATAGATCTAAGTGAAGCATGAGAGTTCAACAATTTCTACAAAATATTACCACTACCATGCTCTAAAAGATATAAGTGAAGCACTAGAGCAAAAACTATTCAACTCAAAAGATATAAGTGAAGCACATAGAGTGTTCTAATAATTTCTAGGCCATATTTAACTCTCTCAAATAGGTGTGTCCAGCAAGGATGATTGTGGCAAACTAACAAGCAAAGACTCAAATTATACAAGACGCTCCAACAAAACACATAGCATGTTGCGAATAAAAATATAGCTCCAAGTATAGTTACCGATGAATGAAGACGAAAGAGGGGATGCCTTCCCGGGGCATCCCCAAGCTTAGGCTTTTGATTATGTTGATTTTACTTGGGGTGCCATGGGCATCCCCAAGCTTGGGCCTTTGCTACTCCTTGTTCCATAGTCCATCAAAGCAATACTCAAAACTTGAAAACTTCACAACACAAAACTTAGACAAAAATTCTCGTGAGCTCCGTTAGTAAGAGAAAGCAAACTACCACTCAAAGTTACAGCAAGGAATTCATAATTTGTTTATATTGGTGTTAAACCTACTGTAATCCAATTTCTCTATGGTTCATATCCTCCAATATTACTTATAGATGCATCGGAATAAGCAAACAACACACGAAAAACAGAATCTGTCAAAAACAGAACAGTCTGTAGTAATCTGATGGGTTCGCCTACTTCTGGAACTCCAAAAAATTCAAACTAAATTGGTCAATTTGCGCAATTTGTCTACCAATCCTCAGCAAAAAGAATCAACTAAAAATCACGCTCCAGTAAAATCTGAAGACTACTTTAGCGAGTGCTAACGATTCTGTTTTTTCACAGCAAGATCGTATAAACTTCACACAAGTCCTACCAAAGGTTCTACTTGGCACAAACACTAAACAAAACATGAAACCACATCTAATCAGAGGCTAGATGCAATATTTATTCCCTAACAGCAACAAAAGCAAAAAACATAAAATTGGGTCGCCTCCCAACAAGCGCTATCGTTTTACGCCCCTAGCTAGGCACGATACAATATAAATCTAGGGATAGCCATCCTTGGAAGGCAATCCATAAGTGGCTCTCATGATAGATTCATATGGTAATTTGATTTTCTTTCTAGGAAAGTGTTCCATGCCTTTCCTTAACGGAAATTGGAATCTAATATTTTCTTCCTTCATATCAATAATTGCACCAATCGTTGTAAGGAAAGGTCTACCAAGAATAATAGGACATGAAGGATTGCAATCCATATCAAGAACAATGAAATCTACGGGCACATAATTTCTATTGGAAACAATAAGAACATCATTAATTTTTCCCATAGGTTTCTTAATAGTGGAATCCGCAAGATGCAAATTTAAAGAACAATCATCAAGCTCATGGAACCCTAGCAAATCACACAAAGTTTTTGGGATAGTGGAGACACTAGCACCCAAATCACACAAAGCATATCATTCATGATCTTTTATTTTTTATTTTAATAGTAGGTTCCCATTCATCATAAAGCTTTCTAGGTATAGAAATTTCCAACTCAAGTTTTTCTTCATAAGATTGCATCAAAGCATCAACTATATGTTTAGTGAAAGCTTTATTTTGACTATAAGCATGCGGAGAATTTAGCACGGATTGCAACAAGGAAATACAATCAATCAAAGAGCAATTATCATAATTGAATCCCTTGAAATCCAAAGTAGTGGGTCTCTTCAATCCCACTTTTAGCAATTTTAGCATCAAGATCTAAAAACTCCGAATCATTGGGGCACCTTAAAGCAGAATCATCTCCAATCCTATTCTCGTCAAGATTAATACTAGCAAACAAAGATCTAATAGGAGACACGTCAATAACTTTCAGATCTTCATCTTTATTTTCACGATAACTAAAAGAACACGATTTAATATAATCTTCTCTTTTTGCATGCATTCTAGCGGTTCTTTCTTTGCATTCATCAATGGAAATTCTCATGGCTTTGAGAGACTAATTGATATCATGCTTAGGTGGGATAGATCTAAGTTTCAAAGAATCAATATCAAGAGTAATTCTATCCACACTTCTAGCCAATTCATCAACTTTAAGCAATTTCTCTTCAAGCATAGCATTGAAATTCTTTTGCGAGATCATAAACTCCTTAACACTAGTTTCAAATTCAGAAGGCATCTTTCCATAAGAGTTGTTGTAGGAATTACCAAAATTATTAGAGGAATTACTAGGAAAAGGCCTAGGATTAAAATTACCTCTATAAGCATTGTTACCAAAATTATCCCTACCAACAAAATTCACATCCAAAGATTCATTGTTATTCTCAATCAAAGTGGACAAAGGCATATCATTAGGATCAGAAGAAGCACTATTAGCAGCAAACAATTTCATAAGTTCATCCATCTTTCCACTCAAAACATTAATTTCTTCGATAGCATGCACCTTTTTACTAGTTGATCTTTCGGTGTGCCATTGAGAATAATTAACCATAATATTATCTAGGAGTTTGGTAGCTTCTCCTAAGGTAGTTTCCATGAAAGTGCCTCCGGCGGCCGAATCTAAAAGATTTCTAGAAGCAAAATTCAAGCCAGCATAAAAGTTCTGAATAATCATCCATAGATTCAAACCATGTGTAGGGCAATTACGTATCATTAATTTCATTCTCTCCCAAGCTTGTGCAACATGCTCATGATCTAGTTGCTTAAAATTCATAATATCGTTTCTAAGAGAGATGATCTTAGCAGGAGGGAAATACTTAGAGATAAAAGCATCTTTGCACTTATTCCACGAATCAATACTATTTCTAGGCAAAGAGGAGAACCAAGTTTTAGCACGATCTCTAAGTGAAAACGGAAATAACTTCAATTTAACAATATCGTTATCCGTATCCCTTTTCTTTTGCATATCACACAAATCAACAAAGTTGTTTAGATGGGTAGCGGCATCTTCACCAGGAAGGCCGGAGAATTGATCTTTCATGTAAAGATTCAACAAAGCAGCATTGATCTCACAAGATTCAGCATCGGTAATAGGAGCAATCGGAGTGCTAATAAAATCATTGTTGTTGGTATTGGAAAAGTCACCCAATTTGGTATTGTTCTGAGCCATAGTGACAAGCAAGCAATCCAACACACACAAGCAAACAAGAAGCAAGCGAACGAAAACACGCGGCGGAAGAAGGGCGAATAAAACGGCAAGGGTGAAGTGGGGGAGAACAAAACGAGAGGAAAATAAATGTAATGCGAAGGATAAGGGTTTGTGATAGGTACTTGGTATATGACTTTTGCGTAAGCCTCCCCGGCAACGGCGCCAGAAATTCTTCTTGCTACCTCTTGATCTTGTGTTGTATTCCCTCGAAGAGGAAAGGGAGATGCAGTACAGTAGCGTAAGTATTTCCCTCAGTTTTTGAGAACCAAGGTATCAATCCAGTAGGAGACCACGCGCCAGTCCCTCGCACCTGCACAAACAAATAAGAACTTCGCAGCCAACGCGATAAGGGGTTGTCAATCCCTTTACGGTTACTTACGAGAGTGAGATCTGATAGAGATGATAATATAATATTTTTGGTATTTTCGATATAGAAACAGAAAGTAAAGAAAGCAAATAAACAACGGCAGCAGAAATTGGCTAGTTGACGGAAAAGTAATATGATAAAGATAGACCCGGGGGCCATAGTTTTCTCTAGTGGCTTCTCTCATGATAGCGGTATTCTACGGCGGGTAAACAAATTACTATCGAGCAATTGATAGAAAAGCAAATAATTATGAGACTATCTAGGCATGATCATTGTATATAGGCATCACGTTCGAGACAAGTAGACCGAAATGATTCTGCATCTACTACTATTACTCCACACATCGACCGCTATCCAGCATGCATCTAGTGTATTGAGTTCATACGAACAGATTAACACCTTAAGCAAGATGACATGATGTAGAGGGATAAACTCAAGCAATATGATGAAAACCCCATCTTTTTATCCTCGATGGCAACAATACAATACGTGCCTTGCTGCCCTACTATCACTGGGAAAGGACACCGCAAGATTGAACCCAAAGCCAAGCACTTCTCCCATTGCAAGAAGTATAGATCTAGTAGGCCAAACCAAAACAATAATTCGAAGAGACTTGCAAGGATATTATGAGCACACATAAAAAGTTCAGATAAGAACCAAATATCTTTCATAGATAACCTTGATCATAAACTCACAATTCATCGGATCTCGACAAACACACCGCAAAAAGAGATTACATCAAACAGATCTCCTCGAAGACCGAGGAGAACTTTGTATTGAGTTCCAGATAGAGAGAAGAAGCCATCTAGATAGTAGCTATGGACCCGAAGGTCTGTGGTAAACTACTCACAACTCATGGTGAGGGCGATGATGATGATGATGATGAAGGCCTCTGTGATGGATCCCCCTCCCGGTACAGGCTCCAAGATGGGATCTCCACGGGAACAGAAGCTACAGCGATGGAATTAGGGTTTTCTCTTTGCGTATGGAGTTTCTAGGGTACGTAGGTATATATAGGAAGAAGGAGGGCACCGGGGGCCATGTGGGCCAGCCTCGAGGCAGGGGGGCGCGCCCCCCACCCTCGAGGGCTGGCCCAAGGTTTGATTCCGTTTGGACTCCGTTTGATATTCCTTTTCTGCAAAACCCTGAAATAGGCAAAACACAACAATCTGGACTGGGCCTTTGGGTTAGTAGGTTAGTCCCAAAAATGATATAAAAGTGAATGATAAAGCCCATTAAACAACCAAGACTTCATAAATAATAGCATGGAACAATCAAAAATTATAGATATGTTGGAGACGTATCACTAAGGCGGGGCCTCTGCTGTTTTTTCCCTTAAGAGTTTTGATTACATGGGGGCTTCTGTTTATAAAGCGGAGTTCTGATTACCTTCTTAATCGAGCTATCAAGCCAATATTATCCTAAGAGCACAGCTCTGGTTACTTCGGTAATCCGTCTATTAAGCCAATATTATCTTAAGGGGCCAAAGAGAGTTTGTTGCATAGCACAACTCAAACATAGGCACCCAATGAGCACAGCTCAAAATGTTCCCTGGGGGCTCTTTTTGCACAGCAGCAAAGAGTTTTTAAGACCCTTGTAATAGGCTATCAAGCCAGGCTTGGTGGCCAGGTGTATTCACCTAAAACCCTGGGTTAACCTGCCTTCATCAAGTAAGTTACTCCGTCCAGGTAATCCTGGTATGACCCGCCGAACGTTTGACAAGTCAATCTTATACAGACCCTGAACTTGTCAAAGTTAAAATGACGATTGGTTAATGAGAGGTCCATCTTAAAAGGCTTTGTAAAATGGTTTAACTCAGTGGCCTGGCAGCCCATGAAAAGCCTCGATTTTAGGCCTGGCAGCCCATGAAAAGCCTCGCATGATTTTTATTTGACAAATTTTTCTCTTTGTTGAGGTTTACAACACTTTCTATGATAAACCAATGTTTATTGACTCGGCCTAGTTGCTGACTATAAGTCATCACTATCAAGTAATCCGGTGTTTATTTAACCCGGTCTGGTTTTGATTACAAATCGCTAGCATCATATAAAGATAATCCGGTGTTTATCACAACCCGGTATGGTTTTATCATAAACCAGCAAAATATTGCAGGAGTCATCAATACTCAAGATTAGGGTTATCGCCCTTATTACAAAAGTTGGTAAAACCAACGATGTGATTCAATATCACAGGTGATGGGCCTCTAACCCCTCGTTGGTTACCCCAAGTGGAAGGTGTGAGATGCAGTGTTGTGGAAGTTTTTCCCTTAGCAAAGATGCCAAGGATCGAATCCCCAGAGACTCCTAGGTTCAACAAGTAGGTGTCAACTGCTAACGGCGCCAGATATTAGCAATCAACGTGGACCTGCACACAGATACAAATAACTTTGCTCCCAACGAGTACAGAGAGGTTGTCAATCCCTCCGGCCTTGTAGTTCACAAAGGATTAAACGCAAATGATAGTAGTGATAGATAATGTTTGCAATAGTAAGTAAAAGCGAAAAGTAAATAGCGGGTGTGATCAATGATGGTAATATGGACCGGAGTCTCATGATGTTCACTAGTGATGTCTCTCTCCCAAAAGACGATAAAACAGCTATGTGAGGTAAACGAATTACAGCTGGGCAATTGACAGGACCACGAACGCAAACCAATGCTGACTACATTGCAAGAAAGGTTGAGGTTCAAAGCATGGGCGGTACGCCAAAGTAAGTACACCGAAATCCATCAATATCTACTACTAATCATCCACCTTGAGATATCTATCCAGAACATCTCGCTGGTATTAAGTTGCGAGCCCCACCCATAGTGTAAACTCAAAGCAACAGACAACTGCATTAAAAGAACTTTGCGTAAAGTAAACAATCCTTGCACCCGCGGGCACAAGCACCGTTGTTTTCCCCCTTGTGGCAACAGCACATCCCCTAGACTCATGTTTCTGTCACTCAAGCTAGTCATCGAGGGGCATGAACCCACAATCGAGCATAACGTTCCCTCTTGGAGTCACTAACTATTACTTGGCCAAAGCAATAAATAACAACGGAGAACATGCAAGAATTACTTATGAACATAAATATAAAAGAGGTAGATCAAATATATTACTCAAGAACAATCTGAACATAATCTCATAATCCATCGGATCCCAGCAAACTCATCATAGCAACAGCATAAGGATTACATATGTGCCTCGATCATGTAGGGCAGCTCACGAGGACTAATTAGTGAAGCACAAGAACGGGAGGAGAACATCACATAGCAACTGGTCATGGACTCATGGTCCAAGGGAGACTACTCACAACTCATCCGGGAGGCGTCCATGGTGGTGGAGAGGCTCCCGATGATGATCCTCCCCTCCGGCAGCGTGCCGGGAAGAGTTCTCCTGGTGCTCCCGATCTTGGAAGCGGCGGCGGCGGCGGAACAGAGATGAGATCGCGAAAAAGAGTTCCCGTCCCGAGGGTTTCGAAGGACGCTCTAAATATATGCCAAAGGGGGCACCAGACGGGGCTCGGGGGGCCCAGGCGCCCCCCCGGCGCGGCCCGGGGGGGGCGCGCCGCCAGGGCGACTGGGGCCCTGGTGCCCCCCCCCCCCCGGATGTACTTTGGGCGCAAGGTAGGTTCTGGAACGCTGATTTTTTATATAATTTTTCTGGATTTTTCCTGACAGTTCTCGTAATGTGAAAACCTGAAATACAAAAACAGCCGAAAACAGAAACTGGCACTGGGGTGCACTGGATTAGTAGGTTAGTCCAAATATGATCAAAAGTGTATGGAAGTGTATGAATATCATAGCAATATCACCCAAAAGTGGCATGGAGCAAGCAGAAATTATAGATACGTTTTGGACGTATCAACAGGTATGATATATTTCATATTTAATCATTTCAAAATACAGCCTTGGTTATAAACCCAGGTCATGTGTTGGGCGCTATGACCCGTCCGGCGATAAACCGCCAGGACACTTCAAACTTGTTTTATACAGAAAAAGGTTGAATAAAGCTGCTCAGAAGGATAAGCAGACATACTATAATGATGGCGGATTAAACAGCGTCACGCAAAATGAATATGCACGATGGCATCACAGACTAAGTGTTTCAACTAGCCTATTACAAGGTGTTTCGAGGCCGAAAAGAATAAATGTTTGCAGCCAGTATTGCGATAGGCAGAAGGCTAAACCGGCTCCCGGTTCATGATTCCTCGCCTAGCCGGCTTGACGGCTGTGGGTCATCCTGCGCCGTTTCCTCCTCCTCTTCTCCACCCAGTGGCTGGAAGTCAATGGTTGCCCAATCGATCCCGGTTAGGGCTTGGAATACAGCTTTCATCGCTTATAAGCACGGAGGGATCAACATCAGGGGCATAAGTCTGCTTGCGAACGGGCGGGGTGAGATTTTCCACATCATGAGTTGGCGCGCTAACCCGTTTATTGTCAGCATCATAAACCGACTGATAGTGGGAAAGATCGGCTTCTTCAGCCAACTCGCTAGCCAAGGGGCGCATTTCCTTTGTCAAAGCTCGGAGATCATCATTATCAAAGTCTCATATGTCCTCCTTTAAGCTTGGATAGACATTTGCTACATCAGCCGGATCAAGATCAGGTACCCATGCTTTCGCCCGGGTTAGTGCAGTTAGAGCACCTGCCCTGGCAGCTGATCTCTTTAGTTCTTCAAACTGGGCGGGCAGCATTGACAACTTCTCTAAAGTTTCCTTGATTAAAGTTGGGGGCGGCTTGTTATGAGCGGCAGTACAAATGATCCGATGCGCGCCGGTATAAAGTTGCTCTATAAGAGTATATGCAGCCTTCAACTTCTTCTGCATATCAGAGCCCAAATGGGCAGTGCGTTTTCCTGCATCATTACAAACATTGATAAACCGGCAGCCTATTGGATAATACGTATTGAGAGTTTATAATAAGGATACTTACCAAACACAACAGTGGTCATGGCGTTTATCTGCCGCTTCAAGCCAGTTAGCTCTTCTGCCACCGGTTTAAGGGCTGCTTCGGCATCGTCGGCCCTTTTCTGAAAAGCGGCTTTCTCAATGTTCCAATCCTCCTGTTCCTTTTTAAAATTTTCCTTCAACTTTTCCATTGCTGCTAAAGCACTGGTCAGCTCATCCTTGGCTTTGGAGGTTTCTGCCTGCTAAAACTTGAGGTTTTCTTGAAGGTCAGCGGTTTGGGATTCCTTTTTGCTCAGGTCAGCCTGTAGGAGACACACATATCATAAATTGGCAGAACATATTTGAAGTCCCAAGCACATGACAAGTTATACACTTGGCACTTGGGGGATAATGCATATTTGCTTGTTATCAGCAGTTTTCTACAAAGTCCCAAGCCCAATACAAGTATTGTTCCTGGCACTTGGGGGCTAATGCATATTTGCTCAAAGAAAAATTTCAAGGCGAAGTCCCGGTTCATCTTGAAAAGATAAACCGGCCCTTGGGGGCTACACAGGTGAAAGTTGCAAGTTTGATATTTTAAAAAGTCCAGGTTCATCTTGAAGAGATAAACCGGCCCTTGGGGGCTACACTGGAGTTGATATAAGAAATTTGACAAAGCGAGAAACAGTATTATAGAAGTTAAGCAACAGTTACCTCATATCACTCTATCATCAGTTTCACTAAACCGGCTTCATAGTCACGGCTTGTGTACAGACGGTTCAAATATCCAGAGTGAAGGTCCTGGGCGCTGAGGTGGGCATAGTTCGATAAGTCGGCATTCCATTTGCCTTTGTCCATAGCAGAAATTTCCTCCTTGGCACTATGCTTTGACAAAGCGACAGGCTCGCCAGGAGTGGTGTGGCCAAAACCGGTGATCATAACATCTTCCGTTGTATCATTAGCAGCCTTAACTGGGCTTGCCAGTTTGTCATTGGCTCGGATTGAGCTGGTTGGTTTATCAACATGGCCCGTTGGTTCAACTTCTTGTCCAACGAAGAGATCATGATCCGGCGGTGGCGGATCATCAAGCACGGCGTCAGCATTTGCTTCTGCCGGTTCTGGAGTTCTTTCTGGTTCAGGGACCACATTATCATCAGCCGGTTTACTTAATTTGGCCTTTTTGCTGGGTCTAGGCCTGCCACTGAGAAGGATAAACTAAAAGGTCAGTACATTGGATAAACATAAAGAGTTAACAATAATTTAAAACTCACCCAGGAACCATCTTGAGGGGTGGAAGTTGTGTGGCCGTTGACTCGCCAGACGATGAATGAGGTGTTTCCTGATAGTTTGAATCAGACGGATTAAGAGGCTGTCGGAAATGACCCGCTTTGCGATAAGAAACATCAGAAATATATGTGACCTCTGATCGACGTTTCTGGATCGGAGTATTCGGTAAACCGGTTGAAGTAATTGCTTGGCCGCTTTGCCGGGTTGTGCGGCGAGCTTCATGTTGCTGCTTCTTCAAAATAAAGTTTGGGTCCAAGTGAGCTAAGGGGTGAGAAAATCTTACTTTCCGGTTTGCTTGACGGATTTTCTGTGTTGGCAGAGGATCTGAACCGGAGGAAAGGATAATTACCTCTACGTCATCAGCTTGGCTGCCTTCAGCGTTATCCTGATAATAATCATTGTCAATGAGGTGTATGAAAAGGGAGCCAAGAGAGTCAAGTTCTACCTCTGATTCCGGTTTATCCAGATCATCATCAATGTTGACTTCGGAGGATTCAGCGGTTTTCTTTTTGGCAGGCTTCTTGACAACCTTGGTCTTGGGGCGAGATACCTTTGTCGGTTTATCTTGTGCTTTCTTCTTCCAGAACGGATCATCGCCCTGTCAGAGATTGATGAATTTTAGGAGGATATTTAAAGGATTGAATTAAAGCAACAAGTTATAGGATCCTTACAGCTAGCGGTTTATTGGATTCACATAAGGGATTCAGTCTTGTTTTGCTGCGGGCGGCCACCAGTTCATCCAGTATCTTCTTAACAGATTCAGTAACTTCATTTTCTGTTAGCTGAGCTTCAGTATGTCATTGACGATCTTTCGGGTCCCCTGTATACTCGCACATTAAACCGGAACATCGGCTTAGAGGCAGAATGCTCCAGGAGATCCAGCAACGAACAAAGTCGACGCCCGTTAAGCCGTTTGCCCGTTAAGCCGTTTGAAAGCTATGGTGCATATTTGGATCGCTCCTTGGCGCTAAGCCGTTGGGGAAATGGATGGGTATTGGAAAGCCAGTGAGGACGATAACCCGGCAGAGGATTCTCATTAGTTGGAGATGTATCTCAGCAATAAAACCAAGTCTGATTCCAGTCCTTGGGATGACTATGATGCTTGGCATGAGGGAAGCTGACATCTTTTCTTTTCTGAATTGACATCCCGCCAAGCTCGGTACTGGTCCGTTCGTAAATACCGTACAGCGGTTCAAGTGGAAAAAATCCCTAAACAGTTCAACTGTGGGCTCCTCTTGCAGATAAGCCTCGCAAAATACTTGGAAGTTGCAAATATTGGACACAGAGTTTGGTCCAATATCTTGAGGATGGAGTTGGAAGCTAGCAAGCACATCACGGAAGAATTTTGATCCGGGAGGGCTAAACCCTCGGGCCAGGTGATCAACGAACACAATTACTTCTCCATCTTTGGGTTCAGGAGGATTTTTCGGACCAGGGACTCTCCAGTGGATGACATCTTTCTTTGCTAAAGCGCAAATCTCCACTAACCCGTTCAGTTCTTCCTCGGTAACCCGGGACGGAACCCAGTTACAGGAATAAAATTGCTTGGTCATTTCAAACGAAAAGCTGAAATTATAGATAAAAGGCCGGTTTATGATTCATGGTTAACAAGTATGAAGCGTCGAAAGCTCAGCCAGAGAAGATGTTGAGGTATATACATATTATTAAACCGGAGTCAGATATTGGAAGCGTGTTTAAGATAACCGAAACGGCGGTTTAAGTGGGGACTAATGCTACCTACCGGATTATGATTTTCTGAAGTTAAACTGCCTATGTAAGTATGAAAGGTGCAGATCTGAAATAACTAGGCAATGGAAAAACAAGTTTTGCAGATTGACATGACAATTTCAGATCTACAACGTATCAATAAACTCAGGTATATTCAGAACTAAGTTAACAAGCACTTAAGCAGTTCATCAGACCTAGATGGCATTACTCTAAAGAAAGGATGCGCTAATGATAAGAAAGGGGGTTATAGTTACAACCGCGCAAGAGAACATCAGATCTACACTCGCCATTCAGGTCATGAAGAAGAACAGGGAAGAACAGCGTCACAGTTTCGATGAACTTGCAGAAAAGCCGTAATGAGATATATGGGAGGGGCGAAGAAAAGACTTACTAGGGCTGTTGGACGCGGAGGCGCGCCGGCGGGACTCTGGTCAAAACAGGTTGATGCAGCGGCCTTTGTCGGAGCAGACGCGAAGGTCGACAACGGTGGCGGCGCTCGGGCACTGAGTAGGCGCGAGGTAGAAGAAAGGCGAAGAGGCAAGGGGAGAAAACGAAAGGTACCTCTGGCCCTATTTATAAGCCGAAGGGATAAATGACAGGCGCGGGAATCAAGGAACCCAAAAATGGATATGGCACAGAGTTGTCGCCTCGGTCTTCGGAGGCTCATTAATAAAAGTTAAATATATGTGGGTTTTTAATGAACAGGTGATGTCATGGCGGTTTATTATGATCCTGGAAGATGACGTCATGGCGGTTTACAAGATCATTCGAATGCGTTGTAGAAGAAAATTTCCTAAGTGTTGAAGATTGACATCAACAGGTTCAAATCAATCTGGGGCATAATGTTGGGGATATAACTATTAGGTATAAACCTCCCAGGGGGGGCGGGTTATACCTGTACTGAATTACCCCTATTGAAGCCCATGAAGACAAGGAGTATGGCGTGTTACTATAGAGAACTAAAAGGCCCATGGCCCAAAGGCGGATTAGGGCCCGTAGACATAAACCGCCATATGGTATGTAACTTGTGTTGTAAGATAGGAAAGGTAGAAACCGAGCCGGACACGTTTATGAGCCGGCCTTGGAATTCTGTAAACAGGTCAGGCGTCATCCTGTGTATATAAAGGGACGACCCGGCGGCGGTTCAGGGACAAGAAACAACAGCTCGAGACACAGGCAAAGCGGATTCGCTCCCTGGTCATCGAAACCCTAGAAATACCACAACAACTAGAGTAGGCCTTTACCTTCACCGCAAGGGGCCGAACTAGTATAAAATTCCCTGTGTCCTTTGTCCACTTTAACCCCTTTAAGCTAACCCGTCGCGATGGCTCCACGAGTAAGTCCTTATGCTAGGACATCTCCCGTGACAAAACCACGACATGAGGTGTGTACCAAAACCTGGCATGCTATGCTATGACAAAATAATGCACATTGTGCATAGGTTATACAATACTATGTGTCTAGTCATGATGTGTGATAGGCTACTGGCTCTTGGCTTGATCTTAAACATCGTATTAAATACTCTTCCATTGGCTACATTTATTAAAGGGTGATCAAGAAATGATTTGGAATTGTGTGTGAACCAATAGATAGAAGGAGCCGGTCAGACTTAATGGATTTCTATTGTCAAGGTACCATTGCCGAGACAAGACAAGACATATGCCCATGCGTATCTTTACACCGGCAATTTGAAGGACGTAATAGGAGTTATAAATCATTAAAAATGTACCATTGAAACTTATAATGATTATCTATTACATGGCATACTTGTACAGCAATCAAAACTTGATGAAAACAAAAACTTTTCATATTTTTTAAAGGTGTAATTTTTATGATATACAATTTGTATTACATTCTTTAGTTCTTGTTTAGTGTGGAACTTATAAACCGGAAATGTGAGATCAGCTAAACTACTTGTGGTGTAGTTTGTAAAAAATGTAGTCTATGAATAACACAACTTCAAATAAAAAGTATGAATATAAACAGCTTCATATTTGAGCATGGTCGACGTATCTATATGGATTATGCAACACCTTATTATGCCATATGAATTATTGGGTACATAATTTGAGAAATAGAATTGGATTCCATACAGAAAGGCGTCTGGCTACCACAACAATTGGAATCGTGAAAACCAAATACAATTCCAGTAAGTTAGAATATGAGTAAACCAAGTGCTTACTACAAGAAAAAAATCATATGGAACGGTCAAGAAAATCCCATCAAATATTTGGGCACTAGAAGCTAGCGAGGAAATCGCATAACTCAACAACGAAAAGATACACTACATATACAAAACGTCATTGCAAGTTTTTTGAGAATATAATATGTTAGTTGGACGAAAACATCGCCTATCCAATTGATGAAACTTTGGTTGCAGTTTTCAAATAGGGCATAAAATGGCAAAAGAGACAAAAATAACATGGGATCGTGACTATGTATCTACTCCATGCAAAGCAATTAATAATGCTCAAATAAGTGTAACTTGTTTGTTCTTTGCCTACCAAACAAAACACGACACAACACCATTTGTAAAATGGAAGCATACTATATATTGGATAAAGAAATGATAGCATACATGTGACATCGCCAGAAATAATTGAACATAAAATAAAAGAGGGGGTGTACCAAGACTTGGCAGTCTACGCTATGACAAAATAATGCATGATGTGCATATGGTACATGGTTTATTCAAATACTATGTGCCCAGTCATGATGTGTGATAGGTTACCGATTCTTGGTTTGATCTTAAGCATCTTATTAATTACTCTTCCATTGGCTACATTTTTTAAAGGGTGCCATTCAAGAGAAGATTTAGATATGTGAGAGAACCAATAGATGGAAAGAGGCGACAAGACTTATAGATTTATGGTCTCAAGGTACCATTGCTAACGCAAGACCTGGGCAAGACATGCCAGCTTATACAAATTATTTATAATCATAGAGCCAACCTCGATGAATAAATGGCTTTGGCAATACTCCTAGAATATTTTCCATACCATCAACGAACAACTAATTTCGGTTTCCCAGAAAATCATGCAAGATGACCTCAGCATGTACTATAGGCAAATACTTTGTTGCAAGTTGTATTAGTTGATATCGACCATCCTATCATAGGCAGCAGTGTTTTGTAGTTGCAATAATATATATATTATTATATAATTTAATGGAGGGAGTAGATTTTTTAATGGCTTATGTTGTTGAAAATATCGTTATATGTTCTCCACAAAAGAAAACATAATGTCATTATATGTGTTTGAATACATATATTTTACCGATAAATTAGCGTTGATCAGCCTACCACTGTCGAATTATGTATGCAAATGTAAATTATACTACCACATTTTTAGTTTGTAAGGTCCACATGTATCTCTAGTATCACAATTTGATAAACGTACGAGTTATATATCGTAAACATCTGTACAAGTAGAAACTTCAAATATTTTATTTTCTACCACGTGGCATACATGGTGAGCTATCAAATCTTGATGAAAACAAAAAAGAAACTTTATATTTTCTCATGGTGTAATTTTTGTGATATACAATCCATATTACATTGCTTGAATTGCTGGTTAGGCATATGTGTGAACCTTATATACCGGAAAGTTGGGACTAACTAGACTACAAGTGGAGAAACTTGTAAAATTGTATTTCTCGCAAAAATAAATTGTAAAATTGTATAGATTAAATTTGGTGTCCGCAAGAACATGACAATTATGCATGTCATTCATTGTTATGTCCAACTACATGACTATTATTATTTTAGAATTATAACTGAAGTACAATTATGTGACTGTGGCATACCCTACTACATGACAATGCATATCCTATGTTTTTCCTACTTTGACAGAACTGTAAATATGCATGACACGTTGTACATGACAATGGATTATGCATGCACCAAGCTTAACCATACCATAATATGCATGTCGAGTCATAGTTAGTGGTAGCACGCCAACCTGTTCTTCACTTGGTCGTAGCTATCTAAATTTGTAATTGTATATATACCAAGACAATACTTGGACTTTAGGATCAACGGACTGTAGATGATTGCACAGGGCTGCTTCAACTAGGCTGGATGGCGATTCTGTGATTGGATATGTCACTTGTCATTTTAGCTATCTAGTTCCTAAATGTTTTACAATTTGTGCTCTGTCTACTAGTTGCTTTTCATATGCCGCGCTAAATGTGTTGATATTCTGAGCATAAATAAATGGTTGTGTGCATCGTGTGATGTTGAGTCTGGGGTAATCCCTCCAATTTTTTGGGGGAAAATACTCTATGCACATTATATGGTATTTCTTTTCTTTTCTTATCACTTATTAGGAATGAGACAAATGATTGTACAATACTCTAAATGATGCAATATAAGCCAACCTTTTGGTGCAAATTCAGTCGATACTAGTTCAAATGCACTTTTAAACTAAATTCTTTGTAAGTCTTTTGAGAATACAAAATGACGCTTTTACGAGAATACATCATGTCCAGCGGATTGAACTTTGGTTGGAGTTTTTTTTTTAATAGGACATAAAATGGCAAAACACAAAAACAGGTTCCGGGAGTGAGCCTTTGTATCTTTTATATATGAAGTATTTCTACTGGATGCGAAACAATTAGTGATGCAAAAATAAGAGCAACTTGTTTGCTTTTTGCCTACCAAACAAAACACGACAAGTCACCATCTGTAAAATGACATCATACTATTTTTGAATAAAAAATCAAAGCATGCATGTGAGATGGCCAGAAATAACACAACAGAAAATACAAGAGGAGGTGTACTTAAACATGGCGTGCTATGCTATGTAAAAAATTATGCATGTTGTGCATATGGTGTGTGGTTTATACAATACTACATGTCTAGTCATGGTGTGTGATAAGCTACCGGCTCTTGGCTTGATCTTAAGCATTTATTAATTACTCTGCCATTGGCTACATTGTTAAAGGGTATCAGTCAAGAAATTATTTGGATTTTTTGTGTGAACCAATAGATAGAAAGAGACAGCATTAGGTAGAGACCTAGGCCAGACAATGTTTTCACATTAGGTAGAGCTGTCCTCATTTAACAAACTGCTCTAGTAATAATTCTAGATTATTCTACCTACCAAAAATAAGCAACTTGTTTCAATTGCCTACAAAATAATGCAAGACGACCTCGGCATCTACTAGCTTCAAAGACGTCACTCCAAGTTATATATATTTGCTTATATTGAGCATCCTATCTAAGCGGCGTTGTTTCCTAGTTACAGTAATATTTTAGTTTTAAACTAAGTTCAATTGAGGGAGTAGCTTAGCTAATGGCATGTGATGTCAAAAATATCCTTATGTGTTCTCCACACAAAAAAGAAAATATCCTTATATGCATTTAAATATATATATATATATATATATATATATATATATATATATATATATATATATATATTATACGGATAAATCAGCATTGAACGGCCTGCCACTCTTGAATTATGTATGCAAATATAAATTGTACTACCACCTTTCCGGTTTGTAAGGCATGTGCATATCTCTAGACCAACAATTTTTGATGTGGAATGCTAACGAATATAGTTTTTCAATGTAATTCTCTTAATTGTGGCATGAATGTTCATATCTGAAGGATTCAAGATAAAAGTCTATATTGACATAAGAAATAACAATACTTCAAGCAATACTAACAAAGCAATCATATCTTCTCAAAATACTATGGCTAAAGAAAGTTATCCCTACAAAATCATATAGTGTTGGCTATGCTCCCTTGTTATTACACAAAATATTCATATCATGCACAACCCCGATTTCAGCCAAGCACTTGTTTTCATACTCTATCTTTTCAAACCTTTCAACTTTCACGCAATACATGAACGTGAGCCATGGATATAGCACTATGGGTGGAATAGAGGTGGTTGTGGAGAAGACAAAAAGAGGGAGATAGTCTCACATCGACTAGGCGTATCAACGAGCTATGGAGATGCCCATCAATAGATATCAATGTGAGTGAGTAGGGATTGCCATGCAATGGTTGCACTAGAGCTAAATATGAATGAAAGCTCAAAAAAAGAAACTAGTGGGTGTGCATCCAACTTGCTTGCTCACGAAGGCCTAGGGCATTTGAGGAAGCGCATCGTTGGAATATACAAGCCAAGTTCTATATGGAAAATTCCCACTAGTAAATGAAAGTGACTAAGCATGAGACTCTCTACAATGAAGAACATGGTGCTACTTTGAAGCACAAGTGTGGAAAAGATAGTTGCAATTGTCCCTTTTTTTCTTTTTCTTTCTTTTTTGTTTTTTTTTATTTTCTTTTTTTGGGCCTTTCTTTTTTTTCTTTGGCCTTCCTTTTTTTGTCTTTTTTTTTTGCGGAGGGGCTTTATAGATTCAGCCTTTCCTCCCATGGGACAATGCTCTAATAATGATGATCATCACACTTTCATTACAACACGAAATTACAACTCGATACTACAACAACAAAGTATGACTCTATGTGAATGCCTCCGGCGGTGTACCGGTATGTGTAATGAAACAAGAGTGACATGTATAAAAATTATGCATGGTGGCCTTGCCACAAATATGATGTCAACTACAAGATCATGCATGGCAATATGACAATATGATGCGTGTCATATAAACGGAACGGTGGAAAGTTGCATGGCAATATATCTCGGAATGGCTATGGAAATTCCATGATAGGTAGGTATGGTGGCTGTTTTGAGGAAGGATATATAGTGGGTTTATGGCACCGGCGAAAGTTGCGCGGTACAAGAGAGGCTAGCAATGGTGGAAGGGTGAGAGTGCGTATAATCCATGGACTCAACATTAGTCATAAGAATTCATATACTTATTGCAAAAATTTACGAGTCATCAAAACAAAGCAATCAACGCATGCCCCTAGGGGGAAAGTTGGTAGGAGTTAACCATCGCGCGCCCCCGACCTCCACACAAAGGTTGACACTCTACAAATACCTCATGCTTTAACTTAGTCACACAACGGTTCACCATACGTGCATGCTACGGGAATCACTAACCTAAACACAAATATTTCTCAATTTCATAATCACTCCACTAGCATGACTTTAATATCACTATCCTCATGTCTCAAAACAATTATCAAGCATCCAACATCTCTTTCTATTCAATGCACTTGATGTGAAAATTTTTACTACATTGACATTGGATGTTTATCATGTGAAGACTAGTTTCTTTAGCCTAAACACATTACCATGCTGTTTTAATATACTCTCAAATAGATCTAAGTGAAGCATGAGAGTTCAACAATTTCTACAAAATATTACCACTACCATGCTCTAAAAGATATAAGTGAAGCACTAGAGCAAAAACTATTCAACTCAAAAGATATAAGTGAAGCACATAGAGTGTTCTAATAATTTCTAGGCCATATTTAACTCTCTCAAATAGGTGTGTCCAGCAAGGATGATTGTGGCAAACTAACAAGCAAAGACTCAAATTATACAAGACGCTCCAACAAAACACATAGCATGTTGCGAATAAAAATATAGCTCCAAGTATAGTTACCGATGAATGAAGACGAAAGAGGGGATGCCTTCCCGGGGCATCCCCAAGCTTAGGCTTTTGATTATCTTGATTTTACTTGGGGTGCCATGGGCATCCCCAAGCTTGGTCCTTTGCTACTCCTTGTTCCATAGTCCATCAAAGCAATACTCAAAACTTGAAAACTTCACAACACAAAACTTAGACAAAAATTCTCGTGAGCTCCGTTAGTAAGAGAAAGCAAACTACCACTCAAAGTTACAGCAAGGAATTCATAATTTGTTTATATTGGTGTTAAACCTACTGTAATCCAAGTTCTCTATGGTTCATATCCTCCAATATTACTCATAGATGCATCGGAATAAGCAAACAACACACGAAAAACAGAATCTGTCAAAAACAGAACAGTCTGTAGTAATCTGATGGGTTCGCCTACTTCTGGAACTCCAAAAAATTCAAACTAAATTGGTCAATTTGCGCAATTTGTCTACCAATCCTCAGCAAAAAGAATCAACTAAAAATCACGCTCCAGTAAAATCTGAAGACTACTTTAGCGAGTGCTAACGATTCTGTTTTTTCACAGCAAGATCGTATAAACTTCACACAAGTCCTACCAAAGGTTCTACTTGGCACAAACACTAAACAAAACATGAAACCACATCTAATCAGAGGCTAGATGCAATATTTATTCCCTAACAGCAACAAAAGCAAAAAACATAAAATTGGGTCGCCTCCCAACAAGCGCTATCGTTTTACGCCCCTAGCTAGGCACGATACAATATAAATCTAGGGATAGCCATCCTTGGAAGGCAATCCATAAGTGGCTCTCATGATAGATTCATATGGTAATTTGATTTTCTTTCTAGGAAAGTGTTCCATGCCTTTCCTTAACGGAAATTGGAATCTAATATTTCCTTCCTTCATATCAATAATTGCACCAATCGTTGTAAGGAAAGGTCTACCAAGAATAATAGGACATGAAGGATTGCAATCCATATCAAGAACAATGAAATCTACGGGCACATAATTTCTATTGGAAACAATAAGAACATCATTAATTTTTCCCATAGGTTTCTTAATAGCGGAATCCGCAAGATGCAAATTTAAAGAACAATCATCAAGCTCATGGAACCCTAGCAAATCACACAAAGTTTTTGGGATAGTGGAGACACTAGCACCCAAATCACACAAAGCATATCATTCATGATCTTTTATTTTTTATTTTAATAGTAGGTTCCCATTCATCATAAAGCTTTCTAGGTATAGAAATTTCCAACTCAAGTTTTTCTTCATAAGATTGCATCAAAGCATCAACTATATGTTTAGTGAAAGCTTTATTTTGACTATAAGCATGCGGAGAATTTAGCACGGATTGCAACAAGGAAATACAATCAATCAAAGAGCAATTATCATAATTGAATCCCTTGAAATCCAAAGTAGTGGGTCTCTTCAATCCCACTTTTAGCAATTTTAGCACCAAGATCTAAAAACTTCGAATCATTGGGGCACCTTAAAGCAGAATCATCTCCAATCCTATTCTCGTCAAGATTAATACTAGCAAACAAAGATCTAATAGGAGACACGTCAATAACTTTCAGATCTTCATCTTTATTTTCATGATAACTAAAAGAACACGATTTAATATAATCTTCTCTTTTTGCACGCATTCTAGCGGTTCTTTCTTTGCATTCATCAATGGAAATTCTAATGGCTTTGAGAGACTAATTGATATCATGCTTAGGTGGGATAGATCTAAGTTTCAAAGAATCAATATCAAGAGTAATTCTATCCACACTTCTAGCCAATTCATCAACTTTAAGCAATTTCTCTTCAAGCATAGCATTGAAATTCTTTTGCAAGATCATAAACTCCTTAACACTAGTTTCAAATTCAGAAGGCATCTTTCCATAAGAGTTGTTGTAGGAATTACCAAAATTATTAGAGGAATTACTAGGAAAAGGCCTAGGATTAAAATTACCTCTATAAGCATTGTTACCAAAATTATCCCTACCAACAAAATTCACATCCAAAGATTCATTGTTATTCTCAATCAAAGTGGACAAAGGCATATCATTAGGATCAGAAGAAGCAGTATTAGCAGCAAACAATTTCATAAGTTCATCCCTCTTTCCACTCAAAACATTAATTTCTTCGATAGCATGCACCTTTTTACTAGTTGATCTTTCGGTGTGCCATTGAGAATAATTAACCATAATATTATCTAGGAGTTTGGTAGCTTCTCCTAAGGTAGTTTCCATGAAAGTGCCTCCGGCGGCCGAATCTAAAAGATTTCTAGAAGCAAACTTCAAGCCAGCATAAAAGTTCTGAATAATCATCCATAGATTCAAACCATGTGTAGGGCAATTACGTATCATTAATTTCATTCTCTCCCAAGCTTGTGCAACATGCTCATGATCTAGTTGCTTAAAATTCATAATATCGTTTCTAAGAGAGATGATCTTAGCAGGAGGGAAATACTTAGAGATAAAAGCATCTTTGCACTTATTCCACGAATCAATACTATTTCTAGGCAAAGAGGAGAACCAAGTTTTAGCACGATCTCTAAGTGAAAACGGAAATAACTTCAATTTAACAATATCGTTATCCGTATCCCTTTTCTTTTGCATATCACACAAATCAACAAAGTTGTTTAGATGGGTAGCGGCATCTTCACCAGGAAGGCCGGAGAATTGATCTTTCATGTAAAGATTCAACAAAGCAGCATTGATCTCACAAGATTCAGCATCGGTAATAGGAGCAATCGGAGTGCTAATAAAATCATTGTTGTTGGTATTGAAAAAGTCACCCAATTTGGTATTGTTCTGAGCCATAGTGACAAGCAAGCAATCCAACACACACAAGCAAACAAGAAGCAAGCGAACGAAAACACGCGGCGGAAGAAGGGCGAATAAAACGGCAAGGGTGAAGTGGGGGAGAAGAAAACGAGAGGAAAATAAATGTAATGCGAAGGATAAGGGTTTGTGATAGGTACTTGGTATATGACTTTTGCGTAAGCCTCCCCGGCAACGGCGCCAGAAATTCTTCTTGCTACCTCTTGATCTTGTGTTGTATTCCCTCGAAGAGGAAAGGGAGATGCAGTACAGTAGCGTAAGTATTTCCCTCAGTTTTTGAGAACCAAGGTATCAATCCAGTAGGAGACCACGCGCCAGTCCCTCGCACCTGCACAAACAAATAAGAACTTCGCAGCCAACGCGATAAGGGGTTGTCAATCCCTTTACGGTTACTTACGAGAGTGAGATCTGATAGAGATGATAATATAATATTTTTGGTATTTTCGATATAGAAACAGAAAGTAAAGAAAGCAAATAAACAACGGCAGCAGAAATTGGCTAGTTGACGGAAAAGTAATATGATAAAGATAGACCCGGGGGCCATAGTTTTCTCTAGTGGCTTCTCTCATGATAGCGGTATTCTACGGCGGGTAAACAAATTACTATCGAGCAATTGATAGAAAAGCGAATAATTATGAGACTATCTAGGCATGATCATTGTATATAGGCATCACGTTCGAGACAAGTAGACCGAAATGATTCTGCATCTACTACTATTACTCCACACATCGACCGCTATCCAGCATGCATCTAGTGTATTGAGTTCATACGAACAGATTAACACCTTAAGCAAGATGACATGATGTAGAGGGATAAACTCAAGCAATATGATGAAAACCCCATCTTTTTATCCTCGATGGCAACAATACAATACGTGCCTTGCTGCCCTACTATCACTGGGAAAGGACACCGCAAGATTGAACCCAAAGCCAAGCACTTCTCCCATTGCAAGAAGTATAGATCTAGTAGGCCAAACCAAAACAATAATTCGAAGAGACTTGCAAGGATATTATGAGCACACATAAAAAGTTCAGATAAGAACCAAATATCTTTCATAGATAACCTTGATCATAAACTCACAATTCATCGGATCTCGACAAACACACCGCAAAAAGAGATTACATCAAACAGATCTCCTCGAAGACCGAGGAGAACTTTGTATTGAGTTCAAGAGAGAGAGAAGAAGCCATCTAGATACTAGCTATGGACCCGAAGGTCTGTGGTAAACTACTCACAACTCATGGTGAGGGCGATGATGATGATGATGATGAAGGCCTCCGTGATGGATCCCCCTCCCGGTACAGGCTCCAAGATGGGATCTCCACGGGAACAGAAGCTACAGCGATGGAATTAGGGTTTTCTCTTTGCGTATGGAGTTTCTAGGGTACGTAGGTATATATAGGAAGAAGGAGAGCATCGGGGGCCATGTGGGCTAGCCTCGAGGCAGGGGGGCGCGCCCCCCACCCTCGAGGGCTGGCCCAAGGTTTGATTCCGTTTGGACTCCGTTTGATATTCCTTTTCTGCAAAACCCTGAAATAGGCAAAAAACAACAATCTGGACTGGGCCTTTGGGTTAGTAGGTTAGTCCCAAAAATGATATAAAAGTGAATGATAAAGCCCATTAAACAACCAAGACTTCATAAATAATAGCATGGAACAATCAAAAATTATAGATATGTTGGAGACGTATCACTAAGGCGGGGCCTCTGCTGTTTTTTCCCTTAAGAGTTTTGATTACATGGGGGCTTCAGTTTATAAAGCGGAGTTCTGATTACCTTCTTAATCGGGCTATCAAGCCAATATTATCCTAAGAGCACAGCTCTGGTTACTTCGGTAATCCGTCTATTAAGCCAATATTATCTTAAGGGGCCAAAGAGAGTTTGTTGCATAGCACAACTCAAACATAGGCACCCAATGAGCACAGCTCAAAATGTTACCTGGGGGCTCTTTTTGCACAGCAGCAAAGAGTTTTTAAGACCCTTGTAATAGGCTATCAAGCCAGGCTTGGTGGCCAGGTGTATTCACCTAAAACCCTGGGTTAACCTGCCTTCATCAAGTAAGTTACTCCGTCCAGGTAATCCTGGTATGACCCGCCGAACGTTTGACAAGTCAATCTTATACAGACCCTGAACTTGTCAAAGTTAAAATGACGATTGGTTAATGAGAGGTCCATCTTAAAAGGCTTTGTAAAATGGTTTAACTCAGTGGCCTGGCAGCCCATGAAAAGCCTCGATTTTAGGCCTGGCAGCCCATGAAAAGCCTCGCATGATTTTTATTTGACAAATTTTTCTCTTTGTTGAGGTTTACAACACTTTCTATGATAAACCAATGTTTATTGACTCGGCCTAGTTGCTGACTATAAGTCATCACTATCAAGTAATCCGGTGTTTAGTTAACCCGGTCTGGTTTTGATTACAAATCGCTAGCATCATATAAAGATAATCCGGTGTTTATCACAACCCGGTATGGTTTTATCATAAACCAGCAAAATATTGCAGGAGTCATCAATACTCAAGATTAGGGTTATCGCCCTTATTACAAAAGTTGGTAAAACCAACGATGTGATTCAATATCACAGGTGATGGGCCTCTAACCCCTCGTTGGTTACCCCAAGTGGAAGGTGTGAGATGCAGTGTTGTGGAAGTTTTTCCCTTAGCAAAGATGCCAAGGATCGAATCCCCAGAGACTCCTAGGTTCAACAAGTAGGTGTCAACTGCTAACGGCGCCAGATATTAGCAATCAACGTGGACCTGCACACAGATACAAATAACTTTGCTCCCAACGAGTACAGAGAGGTTGTCAATCCCTCCGGCCTTGTAGTTCACAAAGGATTAAACGCAAATGATAGTAGTGATAGATAATGTTTGCAATAGTAAGTAAAAGCGAAAAGTAAATAGCGGATGTGATCAATGATGGTAATATGGACCGGAGTCTCATGATGTTCACTAGTGATGTCTCTCTCCCAAAAGACGATAAACAGCTATGTGAGGTAAACGAATTACAGCTGGGCAATTGACAGGACCACGAACGCAAACCAATGCTGACTACATTGCAAGAAAGGTTGAGGTTCAAAGCATGGGCGGTACGCCAAAGTAAGTAGACCGAAATCCATCAATATCTACTACTAATCATCCACCTTGAGATATCTATCCAGAACATCTCGCTGGTATTAAGTTGCGAGTCCCACCCATAGTGTAAACTCAATGCAACAGACAACTGCATTAAAAGAACTTTGCGTAAAGTAAACAATCCTTGCACCCGCGGGCACAAGAACCGTTGTTTTCCCCCTTGTGGCAACATCACATCCCCTAGACTCATGTTTCTGTCACTCAAACTAGTCATCGAGGGGCATGAACCCACAATCAAGCATAACGTTCCCTCTTGGAGTCACTACCTACTACTTGGCCAAAGCAATAAATAACAACGGAGAACATGCAAGAATTACTTACGAACATAAATATAAAAGAGGTAGATCAAATATATTACTCAAGCACAATCTGAACATAATCTCATAATCCATCGGATCCCAGCAAACTCATCATAGCAACAGCATAAGGATTACATATGTGCCTCGATCATGTAGGGCAGCTCACGAGGACTAATTAGTGAAGCACAAGAACGGGAGGAGAACATCACATAGCTACTGGTCATGGACTCATGGTCCAAGGGAGACTACTCACAACTCATCCGGGAGGCGTCCATGGTGGTGGAGAGGCTCCAGATGGTGATCCTCCCCTCCGGCAGGGTGCCGGGAAGAGTTCTCCTGGTGCTCCCGATCTTGGAAGCGGCGGCGGCGGCGGAACAGAGATGAGATCGCGAAAAAGAGTTCCCGTCCCGAGGGTTTCGAAGGACGCTCTAAATATATGCCAAAGGGGGGCACCAGACGGGGCTCGGGGGGCCCAGGCGCCCCCCCGGCGCGGCCCAGGGGGGGCGCCGCCAGGGCGCCTGGGGCCCTGGTGGCCCCCCCGGCTGTACTTCGGGCGCAAGGTAGGTTCTGGAACGCTGATTTTTTATATAATTTTTCTGGATTTTTCCTGACAGTTCTCGTAATGTGAAAACCTGAAATACAAAAACAGCCGAAAACAGAAACTGGCACTGGGGTGCACTGGATTAGTAGGTTAGTCCAAATATGATCAAAAGTGTATGGAAGTGTATGAATATCATAGCAATATCACCCAAAAGTGGCATGGAGCAAGCAGAAATTATAGATACGTTTTGGACGTATCAACAGGTATGATATATTTCATATTTAATCATTTCAAAATACAGCCTTGGTTATAAACCCAAGCATGTGTTGGGCGCTATGACCCGTCCGGCGATAAACCGCCAGGACACTTCAAACTTGTTTTATGCAGAAAAAGGTTGAATAAAGCTGCTCAGAAGGATAAGCAGACATACTATAATGATGGCGGATTAAACAGCGTCACGCAAAATGAATATGCACGATGGCATCACAGACTAAGTGTTTCAACTAGCCTATTACAAGGTGTTTCGAGGCCGAAAAGAATAAATGTTTGCAGCCAGTATTGCGATAGGCAGAAGGCTAAACCGGCTCCCGGTTCATGATTCCTCGCCTAGCCGGCTTGACGGCTGTGGGTCATCCTGCGCCGTTTCCTCCTCCTCTTCTCCACCCAGTGGCTGGAAGTCAATGGTTGCCCAATCGATCCCGGTTAGGGCTTGGAATACAGCTTTCATCGCTTATAAGCACGGAGGGATCAACATCAGGGGCATAAGTGTGCTTGCGAACGGGCGGGGTGAGATTTTCCACATCATGAGTTGGCGCGCTAACCCGTTTATTGTCAGCATCATAAACCGACTGATAGTGGGAATGATCGGCTTCTTCAGCCAACTCGCTAGCCAAGGGGCGCATTTCCTTTGTCAAAGCTCGGAGATCATCATTATCAAAGTCTGATATGTCCTCCTTTAAGCTTGGATAGACATTTGCTACATCAGCCGGATCAAGATCAGGTACCCATGCTTTCGCCCGGGTTAGTGCAGTTAGAGCACCTGCCCTGGCAGCTGATCTCTTTAGTTCTTCAAACTGGGCGGGCAGCATTGACAACTTCTCTAAAGTTTCCTTGATTAAAGTTGGGGGCGGCTTGTTATGAGCGGCAGTACAAATGATCCGATGCGCGCCGGTATAAAGTTGCTCTATAAGAGTATATGCAGCCTTCAACTTTTTCTGCATATCAGAGCCCAAATGGGCAGTGCGTTTTCCTGCATCATTACAAACATTGATAAACCGGCAGCCTATTGGATAATACGTATTGAGAGTTTATAATAAGGATACTTACCAAACACAACAGTGGTCATGGCGTTTATCTGCCACTTCAAGCCAGTTAGCTCTTCTGCCACCGGTTTAAGGGCTGCTTCGGCATCGTCGGCCCTTTTCTGAAAAGCGGCTTTCTCAATGTTCCAATCCTCCTGTTCCTTTTTAAAATTTCCCTTCAACTTTTCCATTGCTGCTAAAGCACTGGTCAGCTCATCCTTGGCTTTGGAGGTTTCTGCCTGCTAAAACTTGAGGTTTTCTTGAAGGTCAGCGGTTTGGGATTCCTTTTTGCTCAGGTCAGCCTGTAGGAGACACACATATCATAAATTGGCAGAACATATTTGAAGTCCCAAGCACATAACAAGTTATACACTTGGCACTTGGGGGATAATGCATATTTGCTTGTTATCAGCAGTTTTCTACAAAGTCCCAAGCCCAATACAAGTATTGTTCCTGGCACTTGGGGGCTAATGCATATTTGCTCAAAGAAAAATTTCAAGGCGAAGTCCCGGTTCATCTTGAAAAGATAAACCGGCCCTTGGGGGCTACACAGGTGAAAGTTGCAAGTTTGATATTTTAAAAAGTCCAGGTTCATCTTGAAGAGATAAACCGGCCCTTGGGGGCTACACTGGAGTTGATATAAGAAATTTGACAAAGCGAGAAACAGTATTATAGAAGTTAAGCAACAGTTACCTCATATCACTCTGTCATCAGTTTCACTAAACCGGCTTCATAGTCACGGCTTGTGTACAGACGGTTCAAATATCCAGAGTGAAGGTCCTGGGCGCTGAGGTGGGCATAGTTCGATAAGTCGGCATTCCATTTGCCTTTGTCCATAGCAGAAATTTCCTCCTTGGCACTATGCTTTGACAAAGCGACAGGCTCGCCAGGAGTGGTGTGGCCAAAACCGGTGATCATAACATCTTCCGTTGTATCATTAGCAGCCTTAACTGGGCTTGCCAGTTTGTCATTGGCTCGGATTGAGCTGGTTGGTTTATCAACATGGCCCGTTGGTTCAACTTCTTGTCCAACGAAGAGATCATGATCCGGCGGTGGCGGATCATCAAGCACGGCGTCAGCATTTGCTTCTGCCGGTTCTGGAGTTCTTTCTGGTTCAGGGACCACATTATCATCAGCCGGTTTACTTAATTTGGCCTTTTTGCTGGGTCTAGGCCTGCCACTGAGAAGGATAAACTAAAAGGTCAGTACATTGGATAAACATAAAGAGTTAACAATAATTTAAAACTCACCCAGGAACCATCTTGAGGGGTGGAAGTTGTGTGGCCGTTGACTCGCCAGACGATGAATGAGGTGTTTCCTGATAGTTTGAATCAGACGGATTAAGAGGCTGTCGGAAATGACCCGCTTTGCGATAAGAAACATCAGGAATATATGTGACCTCTGATCGACGTTTCTGGATCGGAGTATTCGGTAAACCGGTTGAAGTACTTGCTTGGCCGCTTTGCCGGGTTGTGCGGCGAGCTTCATGTTGCTGCTTCTTCAAAATAAAGTTTGGGTCCAAGTGAGCTAAGGGGTGAGAAAATCTTACTTTCCGGTTTGCTTGACGGATTTTCTGTGTTGGCAGAGGATCTGAACCGGAGGAAAGGATAATTACCTCTACGTCATCAGCTTGGCTGCCTTCAGCGTTATCCTGATAATAATCATTGTCAATGAGGTGTATGAAAAGGGAGCCAAGAGAGTCAAGTTCTACCTCTGATTCCGGTTTATCCAGATCATCATCAATGTTGACTTCGGAGGATTCAGCGGTTTTCTTTTTGGCAGGCTTCTTGACAACCTTGGTCTTGGGGCGAGATACCTTTGCCGGTTTATCTTGTGCTTTCTTCTTCCAGAACGGATCATCGCCCTGTCAGAGATTGATGAATTTTAGGAGGATATTTAAAGGATTGAATTAAAGCAACAAGTTATAGGATCCTTACAGCTAGCGGTTTATTGGATTCACATAAGGGATTCAGTCCTGTTTTGCTGCGGGCGGCCACCAGTTCATCCAGTATCTTCTTAACAGATTCAGTAACTTCATTTTCTGTTAGCTGAGCTTCAGTATGTCATTGACGATCTTTCGGGTCCCCTGTATACTCGCACATTAAACCGGAACATCGGCTTCGAGGCAGAATGCTCCAGGAGATCCAGCAACGAACAAAGTCGACGCCCGTTAAGCCGTTTGCCCGTTAAGCCGTTTGAAAGCTATGGTGCATATTTGGATCGCTCCTTGGCGCTAAGCCGTTGGGGAAATGGATGGGTATTGGAAAGCCAGTGAGGATGATAACCCGGCAGAGGATTCTCATTAGTTGGAGATGTATCTCAGCAATAAAACCAAGTCTGATTCCAGTCCTTGGGATGACTATGATGCTTGGCATGAGGGAAGCTGACATCTTTTCTTTTCTGAATTGACATCCCGCCAAGCTCGGTACTGGTCCGTTCGTAAATACCGTACGGCGGTTCAAGTGGAAAAAATCCCTAAACAGTTCAACTGTGGGCTCCTCTTGCAGATAAGCCTCGCAAAATACTTGGAAGTTGCAAATATTGGACACAAAGTTTGGTCCAATATCTTGAGGATGGAGTTGGAAGCTAGCAAGCACATCACGGAAGAATTTTGATCCGGGAGGGCTAAACCCTCGGGCCAGGTGATCAACGAACACAATTAATTCTCCATCTTTGGGTTCAGGAGGATTTTTCGGACCAGGGACTCTCCAGTGGATGACATCTTTCTTTGCTAAAGCGCAAATCTCCACTAACCCGTTCAGTTCTTCCTCGGTAACCCGGGACGGAACCCAGTTACAGGAATAAAATTGCTTGGTCATTTCAAACGAAAAGCTGAAATTATAGATAAAAGGCCGGTTTATGATTCATGGTTAACAAGTATGAAGCGTCGAAAGCTCAGCCAGAGAAGATGTTGAGGTATATACATATTATTAAATCGGAGTCAGATATTGGAAGCGTGTTTAAGATAACCGAAACGGCGGTTTAAGTGGGGACTAATGCTACCTACCGGATTATGATTTTCTGAAGTTAAACTGCCTATGTAAGTATGAAAGGTGCAGATCTGAAATAACTAGGCAATGGAAAAACAAGTTTTGCATATTGACATGACAATTTCAGATCTACAACGTATCAATAAACTCAGGTATATTCAGAACTAAGTTAACAAGCACTTAAGCAGTTCATCAGACCTAGATGGCATTACTCTAAAGAAAGGATGCTCTAATGATAAGAAAGGGGGTTATAGTTACAACCGCGCAAGAGAACATCAGATCTACACTCGCCATTCAGGTCATGAAGAAGAACAGGGAAGAACAGCGTCACAGTTTCGATGAACTTGCAGAAAAGACTTACTAGGGCTGTTGGACGCGGAGGCGCGCCGGCGGGACTCTGGTCAAAACAGGTTGATGCAGCGGCCTTTGTCGGAGCAGACGCGAAGGTCGACGACGGTGGCGGCGCTCGGGCACTGAGTAGGCGCGAGGTAGAAGAAAGGCGAAGAGGCAAGGGGAGAAAACGAAAGTTACCTCTGGCCCTATTTATAAGCCGAAGGGATAAATGACAGGCGCGGGAATCAAGGAACCCAAAAATGGATATGGCACAGAGTTGTCGCCTCGGTCTTCGGAGGCTCATTAATAAAAGTTAAATATATGTGGGTTTTTAATGAACAGGTGATGTCATGGCGGTTTATTATGATCCTGGAAGATGGCGTCATGGCGGTTTACAAGATCATTCGAATGCGTTGTAGAAGAAAATTTCCTAAGTGTTGAAGATTGACATCAACAGGTTCAAATCAATCTGGGGCATAATGTTGGGGATATAACTATTAGGTATAAACCTCCCGGGGGGGCGGGTTATACCTGTACTGAATTACCCCTATTGAAGCCCATGAAGACAAGGAGTATGGCGTGTTACTATAGAGAACTAAAAGGCCCATGGCCCAAAGGCGGATTAGGGCCCGTAGACATAAACCGCCATATGGTATGTAACTTGTGTTGTAAGATAGGAAAGGTAGAAACCGAGCCGGACACGTTTATGAGCCGGCCTTGGAATTCTGTAAACAGGTCAGGCGTCATCCTGTGTATATAAAGGGACGACCCGGCGGCGGTTCAGGGACAAGAAACAACAGCTCGAGACACAGGCAAAGCGGATTCGCTCCCTGGTCATCGAAACCCTAGAAATACCACAACAACTAGAGTAGGCCTTTACCTTCACCGCAAGGGGCCGAACTAGTATAAAATTCCCTGTGTCCTTTGTCCACTTTAACCCCTTTAAGCTAACCCGTCGCGATGGCTCCACGAGTAAGTCCTTATGCTAGGACATCTCCCGTGACAAAACCACGACATGAGGTGTGTACCAAAACCTGGCATGCTATGCTATGACAAAATAATGCACATTGTGCATAGGTTATACAATACTATGTGTCTAGTCATGATGTGTGATAGGCTACTGGCTCTTGGCTTGATCTTAAACATCGTATTAAATACTCTTCCATTGGCTACATTTATTAAAGGGTGATCAAGAAATGATTTGGAATTGTGTGTGAACCAATAGATAGAAGGAGCCGGTCAGACTTAATGGATTTCTATTGTCAAGGTACCATTGCCGAGACAAGACAAGACATATGCCCATGCGTATCTTTACACCGGCAATTTGAAGGACGTAATAGGAGTTATAAATCATTAAAAATGTACCATTGAAACTTATAATGATTATCTATTACATGGCATACTTGTACAGCAATCAAAACTTGATGAAAACAAAAACTTTTCATATTTTTTAAAGGTGTAATTTTTATGATATACAATTTGTATTACATTCTTTAGTTCTTGTTTAGTGTGGAACTTATAAACCGGAAATGTGAGATCAGCTAAACTACTTGTGGTGTAGTTTGTAAAAAATGTAGTCTATGAATAACACAACTTCAAATAAAAAGTATGAATATAAACAGCTTCATATTTGAGCATGGTCGACGTATCTATATGGATTATGCAACACCTTATTATGCCATATGAATTATTGGGTACATAATTTGAGAAATAGAATTGGATTCCATACAGAAAGGCGTCTGGCTACCACAACAATTGGAATCGTGAAAACCAAATACAATTCCAGTAAGTTAGAATATGAGTAAACCAAGTGCTTACTACAAGAAAAAAATCATATGGAACGGTCAAGAAAATCCCATCAAATATTTGGGCACTAGAAGCTAGCGAGGAAATCGCATAACTCAACAACGAAAAGATACACTACATATACAAAACGTCATTGCAAGTTTTTTGAGAATATAATATGTTAGTTGGACGAAAACATCGCCTATCCAATTGATGAAACTTTGGTTGCAGTTTTCAAATAGGGCATAAAATGGCAAAAGAGACAAAAATAACATGGGATCGTGACTATGTATCTACTCCATGCAAAGCAATTAATAATGCTCAAATAAGTGTAACTTGTTTGTTCTTTGCCTACCAAACAAAACACGACACAACACCATTTGTAAAATGGAAGCATACTATATATTGGATAAAGAAATGATAGCATACATGTGACATCGCCATAAATAATTGAACATAAAATAAAAGAGGGGGTGTACCAAGACTTGGCAGTCTACGCTATGACAAAATAATGCATGATGTGCATATGGTACATGGTTTATTCAAATACTATGTGCCCAGTCATGATGTGTGATAGGTTACCGATTCTTGGTTTGATCTTAAGCATCTTATTAATTACTCTTCCATTGGCTACATTTTTTAAAGGGTGCCATTCAAGAGAAGATTTAGATATGTGAGAGAACCAATAGATGGAAAGAGGCGACAAGACTTATAGATTTATGGTCTCAAGGTACCATTGCTAACGCAAGACCTGGGCAAGACATGCCAGCTTATACAAATTATTTATAATCATAGAGCCAACCTCGATGAATAAATGGCTTTGGCAATACTCCTAGAATATTTTCCATACCATCAACGAACAACTAATTTCGGTTTCCCAGAAAATCATGCAAGATGACCTCAGCATGTACTATAGGCAAATACTTTGTTGCAAGTTGTATTAGTTGATATCGACCATCCTATCATAGGCAGCAGTGTTTTGTAGTTGCAATAATATATATATATTATTGTATAGTTTAATGGAGGGAGTAGATTTTTTAATGGCTTATGTTGTTGAAAATATCGTTATATGTTCTCCACAAAAGAAAACATAATGTCATTATATGTGTTTGAATACATATATTTTACCGATAAATTAGCGTTGATCAGCCTACCACTGTCGAATTATGTATGCAAATATAAATTATACTACCACATTTTTAGTTTGTAAGGTCCACATGTATCTCTAGTATCACAATTTGATAAACGTACGAGTTATATATCGTAAACATCTGTACAAGTAGAAACTTCAAATATTTTATTTTCTACCACGTGGCATACATGGTGAGCTATCAAATCTTGATGAAAACAAAAAAGAAACTTTATATTTTCTCATGGTGTAATTTTTGTGATATACAATCCATATTACATTGCTTGAATTGCTGGTTAGGCATATGTGTGAACCTTATATACCGGAAAGTTGGGACTAACTAGACTACAAGTGGAGAAACTTGTAAAATTGTATTTCTCGCAAAAATAAATTGTAAAATTGTATAGATTAAATTTGGTGTCCGCAAGAACATGACAATTATGCATGTCATTCATTGTTATGTCCAACTACATGACTATTATTATTTTAGAATTATAACTGAAGTACAATTATGTGACTGTGGCATACCCTACTACATGACAATGCATATCCTATGTTTTTCCTACTTTGACAGAACTGTAAATATGCATGACACGTTGTACATGACAATGGATTATGCATGCACCAAGCTTAACCATACCATAATATGCATGTCGAGTCATAGTTAGTGGTAGCACGCCAACCTGTTCTTCACTTGGTCGTAGCTATCTAAATTTGTAATTGTATATATACCAAGACAATACTTGGACTTTAGGATCAACGGACTGTAGATGATTGCACAGGGCTGCTTCAACTAGGCTGGATGGCGATTCTGTGATTGGATATGTCACTTGTCATTTTAGCTATCTAGTTCCTAAATGTTTTACAATTTGTGCTCTGTCTACTAGTTGCTTTTCATATGCCGCGCTAAATGTGTTGATATTCTGAGCATAAATAAATGGTTGTGTGCATCGTGTGATGTTGAGTCTGGGGTAATCCCTCCAATTTTTTGGGGGAAAATACTCTATGCACATTATATGGTATTTCTTTTCTTTTCTTATCACTTATTAGGAATGAGACAAATGATTGTACAATACTCTAAATGATGCAATATAAGCCAACCTTTTGGTGCAAATTCAGTCGATACTAGTTCAAATGCACTTTTAAACTAAATTCTTTGTAAGTCTTTTGAGAATACAAAATGACGCTTTTACGAGAATACATCATGTCCAGCGGATTGAACTTTGGTTGGAGTTTTTTTTTAATAGGACATAAAATGGCAAAACACAAAAACAGGTTCCGGGAGTGAGCCTTTGTATCTTTTATATATGAAGTATTTCTACTGGATGCGAAACAATTAGTGATGCAAAAATAAGAGCAACTTGTTTGCTTTTTGCCTACCAAACAAAACACGACAAGTCACCATCTGTAAAATGACATCATACTATTTTTGAATAAAAAATCAAAGCATGCATGTGAGATGGCCAGAAATAACACAACAGAAAATACAAGAGGAGGTGTACTTAAACATGGCGTGCTATGCTATGGAAAAAATTATGCATGTTGTGCATATGGTGTGTGGTTTATACAATACTACATGTCTAGTCATGGTGTGTGATAAGCTACCGGCTCTTGGCTTGATCTTAAGCATTTATTAATTACTCTGCCATTGGCTACATTGTTAAAGGGTATCAGTCAAGAAATTATTTGGATTTTTTGTGTGAACCAATAGATAGAAAGAGACAGCATTAGGTAGAGACCTAGGCCAGACAATGTTTTCACATTAGGTAGAGCTGTCCTCATTTAACAAACTGCTCTAGTAATAATTCTAGATTATTCTACCTACCAAAAATAAGCAACTTGTTTCAATTGCCTACAAAATAATGCAAGACGACCTCGGCATCTACTAGCTTCAAAGACGTCACTCCAAGTTATATATATTTGCTTATATTGAGCATCCTATCTAAGCGGCGTTGTTTCCTAGTTACAGTAATATTTTAGTTTTAAACTAAGTTCAATTGATGGAGTAGCTTAGCTAATGGCATGTGATGTCAAAAATATCCTTATGTGTTCTCCACACAAAAAAGAAAATATCCTTATATGCATTTAAATATATATATATTATACGGATAAATCAGCATTGAACGGCCTGCCACTCTTGAATTATGTATGCAAATATAAATTGTACTACCACCTTTCCGGTTTGTAAGGCATGTGCATATCTCTAGACCAACAATTTGATGAACGTAATATGTGTTATATATCATAGAAATATATACTATGAGAAACTTTAATTGTTATATTTTCTACCGCATGGCATACTTGTGAGCAAACAAAACTTGATGAAAACAAAAAAAAACACTTAGTATTTTCAAATAGTGTCGGGGAAATTGATCGCCCACGAACACCTATGGGACCGGAGCCCCTTATTCGGTACGGCAGGGGGCGGAGGTAGCGCGAAGAGCGGATCGAGGCGAGCACACGAGCAGTTTACCCAGGTCCGGGCCGCACGAATGCGTAAAACCCTACTCCTGCTTTGGTTTGTATTGCGTTCTTGCTCGGGAGCGAGGAGAGCTACAGTACACTCCAACCGCTAGCGAGACCGAGCGTGAGAATGATCGATCCCCCTCTACGTTGCGCATGGGCCTCCTTTTATACGTTCAAGGGGTCACCGACAGGTGGCAAAGTAGTTGAGGGCAAAAGTGTAAAAAGGGTGGTAGATGGAACAGTGTTCCATACCTAACCCTGACGGCAGGGGACAAGGGCATTAAATGCCCGTCACCGTCGCCCAAACAGTGCAAAAAGTGGCCGTCAGGGGTGCCACCGTCCGCCACGACGGTGGCCTTGTCATCACTGCTTGCCACCGTGTACCCCTAGCTGCACAGCCTTCCGCCACGTGTGCCTGGGATGGTCCCAGAGCGACACGTGGGTGGATGCGCTGGAGCGCGGGTACTGAGTGGAAGTTTGCCGAGGCAAGCGCCTTGCCGCGGTTGCTATCTTGTCGTTTCTGGGAGCTTGTCGCTCACCGGTCCTTACCGGGACGCGTGGCGCGTCGCGGCAAGTTTCTTGAGATGCCTTGGTTGGCCTTCCCGGCAAGCTCCTCTTGCCGGGGCCTTGTCTCTTGAGTGGTTTTGTGCTTTGAGTGGTCTTCCCGGCAAGCTCCTTTTGCCGGGGCCTTGTCTCTTTGTCTCAGATACTTTGTTCTTGAATGGCCCCAAGGGAACCAAGGAGGATCTTGGCGGTCACCTGGCAAGCCCTTGCCGCGGGACGCTGCAACTGCCCGTGAACAAGTTCGGGATACTAAGGTACCCTTACTTTAGTACACCGACAAATAGTGTAATTTTTATGATAAGAAATTCGTATTACGTTGCTTTGATTGTTGATTATGTATAAGTGTGAACCTTATAAACCAGAAAGGTGAGAGTAACTAAACTACAAGTGGATTAGATTGAAAAAATGTAGACTATGATAACTCAACTTCAAATAAATACTTGAATATAAACAGCTCCATATTTGATCATGGTCTACGTATCCATCTTGATTATGCATACACCTCATTAAGCCATACACCACAAGAGTTAGAATTGGATTCCAAACAGAAAGGCGTTTGGCTGCCACAACAATTGGAATCATGAAATCCAAATACATATCCAATGTGTTAGAATATGAGTAAACGAGTTGATTACTACTAGCAAAGAATCATATGGAACGATCCAGAAATCCCATCAAATATTTCGGCACTGAAAACTTGCAAGGAAATCGCATAACTCAACAACAAAAATATACACTCCTTACCGTCAAATTATCATGTTTTGGTGGAGCCGAGACTCTTATAGCAATTACACTTTACATTTGGTACTGAGAGGCATCCTATGTTCAAAGTCGTAGTATAAAGAATAAATAGATGGTTGTTCACAAAGTAATTAAGCACCCCATCAAGGAGATAATCCATCTTGTATTCTTGTGTCATTATTGCGGGGGAATAATGAAACCAATGATTAGTAAAGTACTCCCTCCGTCCCAAAATAAGTGCCGCTGATTTAGAACAACTTTAGATAAAACTGTACCAAGTCAGCGACACTTATTTTGGAATGGAGGGAATGGTATTTTTGTCTGCTTGAAAAAAAGGTAAAATGCCACTCCTTAAACTAATGGGAGTGCATAAAGGAATCTTGTATTGCCTCCATCCTAAAATTCTTGTGTTAGATTTATCTAGATTGGGATGTACATAACGCTAAAACATGACTAGATAAATTTGTATCTAGACAAATATAAAGACTTTTGGGATGGATGGAGTGCTTAGGCCAACTCCAACGCACGACCCCATCCTGACGTCCGTTTTGCCCGGATTCTGTCCATTTGAAGCGGCAATGGGGTAGCCCATGTCCCTTTGGGGTTGTTGCCGTGTCGGTGCGCTCAACGTGCGGCCGCACCCCAAATCATGTCCGGGGTGGACATGATATAATAAATCACAAAACTCAAATAAATGCCAAAACAAATCAAATAATACGCAAACATAATTAAACATTATAGTCTTCACGGCTTCCATGGTGCTTAGAACATAATTAACATAAAACTAAATAAAAAGACAGTTCGTCGATGTCGTGACCGCCGATGCCGTGCCTGTCATCGTCTCACGCGTCGCCGTTGTCGTCCTCGTCGCTAGTGAGGTCGATGTAGGGCGGTGGCGGCCCGAGGTAGGACGGTGGTGCCTGGAAGGTCGGAGGTGCCTGCACCACCTCCCCCGTGGCGACGGCCCGCGCTCCGGTGACTGCGGGGGCGTGGGGCACCACCCGGCCCCCACGGCATCGGCCATGTCCGTGGTCGTGCATGACCAGCTCCACCGATGGCCCACCAGGCTCGGGTAGAACACGGCGACGGGCTACTCCTCCAGCACCTCCTCCTTCACCTCCTCCTTCATGTCCATCATCTCCAACTCCGGTCCGGCCACGTCGCCGGCCGCAGAGAGTGCCAACATGGTATCCAGGCCCTCCCACTGGCGCTCATCGTGCGTGTTCATGGAGTCTTCCATGACACGTTGAATGAGGCAGGCCTCCTCCTCCTCTGTCATGCGAGGAGGTGGTGGTGGCGACGGAGAGGGCGAAGGCGACGGTGTCGGTGTGATGCCGCACACCTGGGAAGGGCTCGGAGCACGCGCTCGGCGCTTTGTACGTGGCCGTGACGGGCCCGACGAACTACCAGCAATGTACGACGCGTGCCTGGTGTCGTGCTCGTCCCGAAACCAAGTGTCCCACAGGTTGGAGTCGACAGCGTACCTAGGGTCGTAGTACAGGTCATCAGGCAGGAGGCGGCGGCAGCGGTCGATCTCCTCGTGGCAGGCACGGCCGCTCGTCGGGACCGGCGGGATCGGCACCCGATCCGCGGACAGATGCCAGTTTTTAGGCAGGTGAATGTTGCTCCAGGGGAGCGGCGTCCTGGTTTCCCAATAACGCCAGCAAACATCCTCGTGGATGTACTGCCGGTCTCGCGCGCCGGCGGCCGGAGGGGCGATGGCAAATGCGGGCGGTGCGGGGGCCTTTCGTGAGTGTCGTGCGCGCTCTGAGCTGGCAGCGCAGCGGCGGCCGGAGGACGAACCAGCCTTGCGGTCGTGCGCCCCCTTGCGGCTGGTGCTCCACCACACCATGGTTGTCGGCGGCTGGCGAGCTCGAGGAATGGGAGGAGAGAACTAAGGTTTGGGTGTCGGGGTTTGAGGAGGAAGCAAGTGGGAGTGTGGACTGTGACCGGTCGACGACTTCCCTTTAAGAAGGACGGCGACTGCTCGCGTGGGCGGATGACAGTTGGGGCCGACCGCGCGTGCGCAGTTAATTTGGACGGTGGGAGGTAGGTGGCCGCCTGCCATGCGGACGAGAGGCGCGTCCGTTCGCTGTCCGCCTGGACCCAAACCAGACGCATGTTTGCGCTGGAAATGGGTCGGACCGGACACAAAACGAACAAGATGGGTCTAGGGAGTCGGGCGCTGGGCCATGCGATTTGTTTGTTTTGCCCCCAAACAGATAGGACCGGGCGGGATGGGAGTTGGCCTTACAATAATACTAGTATATAATTGGCATAAGTAGGTACCAAGCCGGGAGTGCATAAGTTTGATCTGATGGATCTAGATCTGATATAGAGACCATGTACGAATTAGCATTAGCTTGCCCATCCAAGGAAGAACTGATTAGTGAATAAGCTGCCTGCCACTGTCGGCCGGCATGGAGGTGGTGACTGGGGCGACGGGCAGCGTGCTGACCAAGGTGGGTGAGCTGCTGCAGGGGGGATACATCCGGCAAAAGGGGGTGCAAAAGGATGTGGAGTCTCTCCAGAAGGAGCTCTTGTTCATGCGGGCTGCCCTGTGCAAGGTGGCCGTGGTTCCGGCGGAGCAGCTGGACGAGCAGGTCAAGGCCTGGGCCAGCAACGTCAAGGATCTCTCCTACGACATGGAAGACGCCGTGGACTCTTTCACCGTGCGGGTGACGGCCAGCAAGGACCACGGCCGTTCAAAGATTCTTGGCATGGACAAGTGGGACAGGTTCACTGCTCGAAGAGAGCTTGCGGACATGATTGCAGAGATGAAGGACCTCACGATGCAGGTCGCCGACCTGCGTGACAGGTACCTATACCTACACTTTCTTTCTTCTCTGTATTCGTTTATATACTGTATACTATAGTGAGTCATCAACCACGGGCTACTGTTATACTACTTGGTAAAATTTCATGAAATACCTTGATTGTAGCTGCACCCCCTTCTGACGGATGTGTTCATCTCTTTGACAACTATTGATGTTCTAGAATTACAGATCTTTTATAATTACCTTCATGGATGGTTTGAACCAAGCTTAAACTCCTGGAACCCAAGACATTGGATTGGTGTGTAACTTAGTTGGCCGAAATAGAAGTTGTCTTCTTTCTTTCTAGCCAAACAAAAGGTTTTGCACATAGGTAATATGCAAAGAAAAAATTTGCCGCAAAGAAAAAAAAGCCCCTAAGTACGAACATGGGTTTTCTACCGGCAGCAAGAGCTATCTTGTCCATTGGTCTCTGTTTGAGATCCGTGCAAAATTAACATATCTTTCTCACCCTTAATTTGGGTGTGTAGTGATTTGCTACACAGAGAATAAACCCGGCTACAGAATGATAAATCGGCACTCATCTTTTGCTCAATAATCTACTTCAAGAGAATGAACATCATTGACACTACGGCAAGTACACGATGGATAATGAGCTGGGTGACAGTAACATGAGCAAAACATAGATGAAAGAATCTATATGGAAATCCAGCTTGGCGCTCCCGCTCATCTGCTCCCGGTCAGAAGAAAAAAATCTAAACAAATACTAGAAAAATTCAAAAAAAATCCAAAAAAAAATATGTGGTAGATAATTTGATGCGTGACGTTCGCTTTAAATTTCAACTCATTTGGACATCTGAGCAGCTCTCGGCAAAAAATACAAATCGGATCAGAACAGTGCGTGAACAATAAACTTTTTTACATACCCGATTTTGTCCTTTTTTGCCAAGAGCTGCTTAAATGTCCAAATGAGTTGAAATTTGGAGCGGACATCACACATCAAATTATCTACCACACAAAAAGAAATTGGATATTTTTGAATTTTCTAGTATTAAATTGATTTTTTTCATCAACGCGGGTGAAGTTGAGGCCGGGAGCAGAAACTCCGCGTCCGAATAAATATACCTATACCTATCATAATCTATACATATACCTACTAATAAAGGGGTTATTCCTTATGGCGGTACGTCACCGGAATTGCCCTCAAAATTGCAAAATAATACTCACCGCAGCCACCTATAATGAGCGATCTAAAAAACGTTTCATAGAGGGGAATCCCCGTCTGTACCGGCCATGCAGTAGGACCTTATATATTGCGCTCTGACCGCTGGAAGAAGATAATGCGCCTGTTTCAGCCGGCCCATATACACGCGGCCAGTTTTTTAAATTTCATTTCTTATTTTTCGAGTTCCTTTTCTTCTTCGTTGTATCTACTTTAAATAATTTGGTCTTCAAACCTATTCCGAAAATTACATAAATTTGAATTTTGAAATAAAATGTTTAATAATTCATAAATGTTTGTTTCTGCAGTACATGTTCGTGATTTTTTTTAAATGTTTGCATATTCAAAAATTGTTCGCCATTTCCAAAAATAATGTTCAGCAACTCAAAAAATGGGCCTGATATTTTTAAATCGTGTAATAAAAAATCTAAATGAAATTGACCAATGTTTCGCCAATTCAAAAAATCTTCATAATTTTAAAACTTCATAAAAAGTTCACAGATTCCGAAAATGATCATGCATTTGAAAAAACATTCCTTAAATCAAAAAATCATGAATTTACAAAATTAATGCGCGAATTTCCAAAAAATGTCGTCGATTTTAGAAATGTTTGCCTATTCAAGAAAATAATGTTCTCAATTTTAAGACAAATATTTGCAGATAGTGGAAAATGTTCATGAATTAAAAAATCATAATTTTAGAAAATCTGTGAAAATGTTAACGAATTTGGAAAACTGGTCATGATAACAGTATGTTCATGAGTTTAAAAAAAATCATGATTTTCAAAAGTTATTTACAGTTTCACGAAAATGAGAGTGGTACTCGAAATCTCGGTGATGTAGCAAAATATGATCATGAGCATTGGAGATTATGATTTATTTATTTATTGTTGTTGCAACACATGGGTCATATAATAAAGAGGCTATTGCTTCTTGCGGTACGTCATAAAAATTGCCCCCAAAGTAGCAAAGTACTACCCACACAGGAAAATCCCCGCCTTGGCTGGCCCATGCAGTACGGTTCTCCTATACTGCGCTCAGTGCGCTTGAACAATACACAGCGCGCCTGCATGAGCCGGCCCATGTTCGTGCGGCATCCTTTTCAATACACTTTTTATTTTATTTTTTCCATTTCCTTGTTTTGTACTTTGAATAATTTGGGATTTTCAGAAAGTTCCACAAAATTAAAAAAGAGAATTTCGAAATAAATATTTAATAAATCATAATTTTAGCTTATTCAAAAAATGATCAAAATTTTCAAAACAAATATTTGTAATTAAAAAATGTTCATGAATGGAAAAATATCCTAGAAATTCAGAAACTGTTCGTGACTTACAAAATAGTTTATTCATTCATTAAATAATCGCTGATTCAAAAAATGATCATGCATTTCAAAAAATGTTCGTTAAATAAAAAAAATGTTAATTTCCAAAACAATGCTCGCCCATTCTATAAATGTTCGCCAATTCAAGAAAAGTGTGAAAAATGTTCACTATTTTATAAAATGATTGCAAATAGTATAAAATGTTCGTGAATTCAAACATGTTCTTCATTTTAGAAAATATTCAAACTTTTGTGAAAGTGTTTATGAATTTAAAAATGTTCATGATTTCAAATTTGTTCACGATTTTGAAAAAATTATTCATGATTGCACAAAATTGAGAGTGATGGTGTATCTCGGTGATGCAGCAAAATGTGTTCAGGGCCATTGAAGATTATGAATTATTTTTTCTCCCGTTGCAATGCACATGCCCTTTTGCTAGTAAGGAAAAATGTCCTAAAAGTCTTGTACTACTTCCTTGATTCCTTCGGATCCGTATAGTAGCAACTCCATAACATATGCCCATTGATCGTCTATCTAATCATATGATGTTGCACATGCTATTCCACGGAAAATAAATCTGAATCTTCTCGTCCAATTTCTTCTGTCCCTCGAACGATTAGATGCTATGGTACAGATTGCAGTAACCAGCTAGAGCAAAACTCATGCACCACAAACATGGAAATGAGAGGGCGACTCGGGAGGCATTCAGCTGCCCACTACCACTAGCTCGCACCTCAGTCTATCCTCCTCGCCGATGCTAGTCAACGCCAATGGGCAAAACCCCTGGTAAAAAGGTGCCGGCGGGTCCTTCGCCTTCCCTCATGGATGCTTCATCTCCACCCCCACACTTGGTGGTAATGCGCTTGGTAGTGGGCATCTGGATAAGATCCGGTCGATCCGTCCAACCGATCGGGAAACTGAGTGTCTCCGCATGGGACGGCGGATGCCCGGAAGCCGTGTTTGCCCGGTGCCTGACCTGATCAGGACTCCTTCACTCCTTTTCCTGCTCCGTATGCTCCTCCGTACGGATTAGGGTTTTATGACTTGTCGGTCCTCAATGCAGATGGAGCTGGAGGTGGGGATTATGATCAGGAGAAATCCCTAGTCGGCCTTGGTTGGCCACTATGGAGGGAACGCCTGAGGGCATCGTCTCCATGGAGACGTTAGTCAGATCTACTACTACCTCCATCAGACCATTTGTCTCCTAGGTAAAATTCCTAATAGCTACGGGTAGCAATGGTGTCTTCTACATCGTTTCCTTCTTGATGGTCCTGCCTTGGGAGATAAGTGCCTGGTGGACACCGTTGGGTTGAAGTTGGCGGTGATCAGGATCAGGATGTGGTGCAGTGTGCCATTTACAGCATTGGTGACGGTGGGTCTCGGTGGCATGGCGCAGCATGGTCTCGACGATGGACTTGTGCTGATGGATGACCGCAAGATGGTGGCATTGTCTAGAGTCACGGTGGTGTCGATGGCAATTGGGACTGATAAGGTCAATGTGATGATCTTTCCTAGAGTTGGGATGGCGAAAGTTGGAGGCAGTGGATTCTTGAGTGGCTTGGTGAGGCCAAAAGATTAGATTGTGTGTCTTGATGCATGGTCAGGGCACATCATCAAGCTAGTAGGTATAGCTATCTTCACCGTCGGGAAAGTGGCTTTGATTTGATCCATGTATTTGCTTCGTGAGACTGTTGAGTGTGCATCGCTTGATGTAAAAGCCGAGGTTATCCTCCTCTTTGAGAAAAAACATGAAAAAGATGTACATAGGAAATCCTGATCCCTGTTCGTTGCGTCCAACCACAAAAACCAAAAACAAAAATTAAAAGAAAATCCAGATCCTGGTTAGATAATACTTTAGATAGTGTGGTCCTCGTCGAGAATGGTGTTTTGGCTCATGGGAGTGCGCGCTTCATCGAGAATGGCGTTTTGGCTCATGGGAGCGCGTGCTCCCATGTGAATAGTAAATAAATATTTTCAAAAAAATCTGATTTTTTTCACATGTTTGTGTTAGTTTCGCAAGCGTCCTTGAAAATTTTCATGCGAAACGGAGCAGTGATGTTTCGCCGGTTGAAAAAACAAATTTAGGGTGACATTTTAGGGTAACATTTGGTGTTTTTTTTTTATTTGCACGCGTCAAAATATTTGATATTTTTGCCTACAAATTTGTATGTAGCATTTGGTTGTGACAAAGAACACATAGAATTTTTCTTAAAGAAAATTTTATATTGAAAAAAATATTTTCGCACGCAGGAGCGCGCGCTCCCAGGAGCACCAATGGATTTTCGGGTCCAGCTACTCTTTCAGGCTGAGACCGGGGCGCTGTAACCTGGATTGAATATTGTTGTTTTTCTTCGCCTTCTAAATAGGGATGGCAATGGGTACCCATTACCTATGTACCATGCGGGTAAAAACCCTATAAGGATAAGGGTATGAGATAAAAGTTACCCATGGGTATATAAACAGGGAAATCTGAAACCCATCAGATAGAGTAGCTGTAGAACATGCCTTTGCATAACCAATACCCATGTCCGCCAGGCATGTCTTTGCCGTCAGCCATGGCTGACGGCAAAGATCCTGATTCCTGTAGTGTAGGTACGGGGTATGGGATTGTATAACCCATACC
>LR738712.1:813995303-814012153 GCA_902687465.1 Secale cereale | reverse complement strand
ACCCATACCCACATATCCATGTACCCATATAGAATCTATGTGAACTCAAAATTATCTCTAAACTTTGTCAAGAATTTGTGAACTCGAAATGTATGAGTATGCGTTGTTGTTTATGATGAAGTGATGTTGTTTTGATGTGTAATTGTTTATGAGAAAGTGATGTTGTTTATGATGTGTTGTTGTTTATAAATTATGATTATATGTTGTTATTTATGACTATGAGTTATTCAAATTGATGCTTTGCAAACATGGGTAATTTTACCCATGGGTACCCGTCTACCCTGTCGGGTAACGGGTATGAGAAAAAGTTGTACCCATTGATGTGTATGGATAAGGGTGATGGATAAGCTTGGGGTGGGTGGGTAAGGGTATGGGGTGGCTCCACCCATACCCAAACCATGCGGGTATCATCCCTACTTCTAATAAAATGGGGCTAGGGAAACCCGTTCTTATCTTATTAAAAAGGAAAATCACGATCCTAGTTACATCTTAATTACATTCAGGTGGCGGTATAGCAAGGAAAATAAAATGGAACGAACGAATCATGACACCAAATCTGTATCAAGTATGCAACCAAGGAACAAAACAAATCTGGAGTAGATAGTATGGAGGTGTAGGAGCTTCGGGGTATCTTAACAGATGACTGGATTCCATTTGATGTAATATGCATCCGTGTTTTCGCATGCTCATCAGATCAGAGAGAGAGAGAGAGAGAGAGAGAGAGAGAGAGGTGGAACTGATTTGTGGTGCTCCCTCCGTTGATTTTTATAAGTCATTTCAGACAACTGAAATTGAGCTGTCGTTCACTTTTGTAAGTTTTTTCAGACAACAAATTAAGCTATTTTGCACGCTATCTGAAATGTCTACTGCGTCTTATAAAAGTGAACAGAGGGAGTAGATCAGGACATGAAGCTCGGGAGAAGAACGGGGCATCGGAAACATAGTGGGATAGAAGGAACAAGATAATTGGAATTAGATAATTAATTGCCTTGCCTGTGTTGAGAGGTTTTTGCCAAGTGTCCACCGTTTGAGTGGGTCTCGCGATAGCTGCGTGCGACCCAAGTCGCATAGTATTTTATTCATGTTATGTGTCTCCTCCCAGTCGCCTACTCGTTGCACGCCCATGCCTCTTCTCTCCCCACTGTCTGTTGCTTTCCACTCTCCCATGTGTTGTCGGAGGGGGTCAAACCAGTCGGGATCTAGCCTCCATGGGGCAGCGGCTTGGATCTGCTGCGACGGCCAGTGTTCTCTACTCGGGGGAGGGATTGGGGTCACATCAAACTATGTTGGACTACAAAACTGTTATAAAAAAATGTTGGACTATATAACAGAACATATTCTTTTAGGACATTAACCACAATGACTTATTTGATCATAATCAGATATTTAAGATCTAAAGGTGAAATTTATGTGTTTTCGAGGAATTAACACTGAGACTCCACTGGTGTAGTAAATATAAGATATTAGCTATTGATTGATAACAACCGCTACTAGTTAATTGTGTTGTGTGCATCGATTGATGCAGATGCCTTTCAATCCTCCTTTCGAAAAATAAAAGTTGTTATTATTGACCTCGATATATTAGTGTATGGAAAGCTCAATCTGTCGAGTTGTACTTTCCTTCTTTCTTCTTTTTCTTGTTGGCATAATTGCTAATATGATCCTGATATATTGGTTTTCAATTTTATTAACTTAGTAGTTTGCACATGACAGGTACAAGCTCGACGACATCAGTGTGATGAATACTATAGAGCAGGTGCAAGAAGTGAAGGAAGTCGTCTCAAGAAACTTTCAACTGTGGACATGGTGGCGTCAATGCATCTCTTACAGGATTCAAGAAGTTTCAGCGGGGTGGCATAGGGGCGTCAGTGGACTTATTCTTGCGGTCAATGGCAGCCAGGAGAACCCCAGTCCTGGCTTTGGTGTGGCCAACGTGGAGGATCCACTCGGGTTGAGGGATGACATCAAGGTGCTCGAGGTCTGGCTTAACAATGGAAAGAAGAGCGGCGTGCTTTATATCATTGGCGATGAAGGGGTTGGCAAGACTACCGTCGCGCAGTATTTGTACAACAAATTCGGTCATCTATTTGACCGCCGGGCAATAGTAATGGCATCGTCTTCGCTACCTGGTGACAAAGCAATCGTAGATGAGATTACGATACAACTCGGTTCAGGCCTCCAAACTAAGGAAGATCAAACTTCCCTCAGGTACGAGCATCCTTGTTTCCCTGCATGTAGTACATTAGTTTACATACAGATATCAAATAAATTGTCTACTCTTTACTGCAAACTCGCTTAAACTAAGAGCTTGTTTCGCATTTCACACATTGATGCCCATAATACACTAGTGGGGAATCAATCAATGCTGACATGCCACTAATTATATGTCACTGGTGCTAAAAGAGGCCATTAACGTGCGTCAAGCCCATCGGTATAGTGATATAGCTGGCCCACAAAAGAATATTGTCGGCGGGGGCCCCAGCTAGCCTATCCCGTCGCCAGGTAGAAACGAGCAAACAATTTCGTTCGCGTTGGGACACCTCCCATACCCTATCAAAAACCTCTCTCTAATCAAAGGCACTGCCAAATAAAATGGACCAGAAAGGGGGCCAGCTTGAGCACCATAAGGATCAAGCCTTCAAAGGAAGATATTTGCACCTACCTTAATTAGTTATATCTCTCTAACACAAGAGAGGTTGCCATGCTCTATAAATCTCAGTGTGTTATTAAAAAGATCTAGAAATCACAGTAGTATGCAAACTAGATAGAAAAAACACATCTAAAATTATTGTTATGACATGGCAAAGTAGATTAAAAACACATCTGAAACCTACTGAGCCCAACAAAATCCATAAAAATGCCCATGATATAGAAAAGCATGCCAACTTCTTTGAGACATATGGACGTAGCACACTGAAACATACAAAAAATTGCCATGCTATAAATCTTAAAATTGCCATGAAATGCAACATAAAATTGCCATGATATAGAGAAAGTCAAACAATTCTACAAATATAAAAAAGAGAAAGCAAAAAGAAAACAAAAATTGCCGTGATATATAGCATACATTTGCCGCATGTCTAGAAAAAATAATGAATAGTTTTCCATGCTTCGTATAATAAAACTGTCATACAATCCCGTAAAATGTTGTCATTCTTACTAACATTATAAGAAGTTGCAACATGTGGCGTAAAAAAATAACACACTAAAAAATTGTTGACAAACCTCCTATAGTGGTGAAACTAGCACTATATCGCATGTGGGTTCTAGAAAATTCAATGAATTGTCATGATAATATGGGAATATGTAGAGACAAAAAAGGCATGTCGGGTGTCAAGGAATTGCTATGCAAAATATGCCAAGCTGAAACTAAAGGAATGCCATGATGTAGATACAAAAAAATGTGACGGGTATCAAGGAATTTTCATGATCCATTTGCAAAATTTGCCAAGTTCAAACATAGAAAATAACATGGTGTAATATAAACTCTTCGAGGAATAATAAGATTGTCATGATCTATATACAAAATCTGCCAGGTTCAAATATGGAAATGTCATGATGTAGATACAAATTATGTCAGGTAACATAGGAATTTTCATGAACTACAAGTAGAATCAGCCAAGCACAAAACAAAAGAATTTCCATGATCTAGCTACAAAAAAAAATCTGTAGGTATCAGGAATTGACATGATCTAGCTACAAAAAATATGTAGGTATCAAGGAATTGCCATGATGTAGATAGAAAAAATTTGGCAAGTTCAAACAAAAAAATTTAACATGCTCTAGATACAATAATCTGCAAAAGCACAATGGAAAAAAAATTGCCGCGACAAAAACATCTTATGTTTTGTTTATAATTTCCATGGGGCTAAGATGCCAATCTTGATACAAGTTCATAATGCAATGTAGATGTAGTATAATTTGAGTTCCTGTGGGAAGAAACTTAAACTTGCCATGGCAAAATATTTGTACAAATTGCAAGGGGACAAAAGTTGCCATGCTAACAGTAATAGATTTACCATTAGCTAATGTGAGTACAGTGTGTTTTCCTCGTTGCATAAAATTGTAGAAATTGCCAGAGGACAGAAGTTGTTGTGCTAATAGTATTGGATTTACCATGTATGATTGAAACTACATTCCTTCCAAAAACATACAATGGAGCCGGCAAACGTAAGAGGATAGGAGGAGCGCCTACTTGAGGAGATGCACTTAGATGAAGCTGCGTGTAAGGCAGAGGATCTGTCCGAACTCGTGGCTGAGCATGGTGAGGAAGATGCAGACAACCCGACGATGAAAAGTGCGAGCAAGGCGGCGCGACAAACCTCAGTCTTTGTTAGAATGGGACTCGCTAGCTACAGCGCCAGTGATCTTCGGCTAGCTAATTAATCAAAAATTTGCAACACACAAATTAAAACTATGTTCCAGATCGATCTAAATTTGAGAAACCTCACATCGGAACGCAAAAAAAAATTGTGAGCGTTGGTAAAAAGCCATAAGAAGATGCATACCTTGAGTAAGGATTGTGGAAGTAGAAGGCATGCATGCTGTGTCGTGGCCCTGCTGCAGCTCCTTGTGCGGACGTTGGTCCTCAGCTGCATTTCCCTCGAGCGTGGCCCCAGCCTCGCTCCTATGCTGCTCTTCATGTGCTCTGCTGCATTCCCCTCGCATGCCGCCGCCGCCGCCGCTATGCTCTTCTGCTGCTCGTCCCATGAGCTGCTGCATTTCACTTGCGTGCTGTCGCCGCCGTGGCAGTCTCGTCCTGCTCCTCCCAGCCGGAGGACCACGATTGAGCTGCCCCTAATGTAACTTAGCAAGCCCTCGAATGGAAGATCTCAGTTTTTAAATCTCCCATCCGCCAAAGCCACTCCAGTGAGGCTTCGAACTTCCTCATGCCACAAATCAACACCCCCTGATCCGCCCGATCTGAGCATTCTCAGGGAAAATCTCATGCGCATGCATGATGTACATGTTTTTTTTTCGATCCAAGGAGGTCAAGCTCCCAACTTCATTTGCATGAAACTGATAAAATGATGTAGCAGACTGCTAGGCCTGAACGCACGATGACAAGTGTTGTAGAATCCCCCCTGACCGACTGCTAGGGTCCCCATGCACGCTGAATGCATCGCGCATGGAGTATATATATAGGGGATACTGCTAGGGCCCCCATGCACGCTGAATGCATCGTGCATGGAGTATAGGGGAGACTGCTAGGGCCCCATGCACGCTGAATGCATCGCGCATGGAGTATGGGGGAGACTGCTAGGGCCCCATGCACGCTGAATGCATCGCGCATGGAGTATAGGGGAGACTGCTCGGGCCCCATGCACGCTGAATGCATCGCGCATGGAGTATAGGGGAGAGAACAATTCTCTGCACATGTCGCCACGCTGGCAACATTCTGCGATTCGTTCCCAGTGAATGTCAACTCAATAACATTTCCGAACTAACTCATTGTATGACTCGGACACGCACTCCTTCCAAACTAATCACACGGCTAGCTTGAGCACGCTTAGCCTATTTCTAATGCTAAATGTACGGCCTCCTCTAAGAACACTTTGAAGGAAAGTTGGTCAAGACTTTATGCAGCCAGTTGATGATAGATACTGGCACCACTGATCAGTCACCAAAGGAGTTTTGTGCAGCGTGCAAGGAGTTGTCGTTACTTTTAATTAACTTAAGTGCTATCCCAAGATCTAGATATATATATACTCTACTTACGAAGTTTATTTTCCTTTTGTTTTGCATGCAGGCACCTGCTGTTAATTGATGGTGTCGAGTCTGAAGAAACGTGGAAGAAAATTAAAGCAGGTGAATTAGTGCCTATTGGTTGTCATAGCAAAACTATAGTCACAACAAGGCATTCAGCGGTTGCTTCCACATGGAATGAAGCTGAAGGCGATTTGAAGCACACTCAAACCGTTGGTACGAAAGAAGAAGCCAAGTTCATATTCATGCAAGCTTTGAGGGAATCAACAAGAGGTGATGAGGCAGAAGATAATATTCCGCCTAGGGTGTGGGAGATGTGTGCAAAGCAGCCCGTGGCCATAATTGCCATGGCCGGTTACGCCGCCTGCAACCGAGGAAAGTCTCGGGATGCATGGGAAGAAGTTTGTGATAAGCTGTTGCCGGAGTCCGTGAAAGAACTTACCCGGGACGACATCCCTAGGGTTCTTAGCCATTGCTACCATGATATGTCTGCCGAGCTCGAGACCTGCTTCCTGTATCTAAGCATGTTCAAGAAAGGATCAAGTGTGAGCAGGAAGCATCTGGCTAGGAGGTGGATAGCAGAAGGGTTCGTGGGGGAGAAGCCAGGGAGGAGCGTGGAAGAGGTGGCGGATGACTACTTTGACCAGCTCGTGGGGAGGAAGCTCGTACAGCCGGTGGATACAAGCAAGACTGGCAAGGTGACGAACTGTCAAGTCTATGGCATGGTTCACGACTTCATCGTGTCCAAGTCAAGCCAAGAGAACTTGGTCACGGTGGGTGGTGGTGATTCGCCTTCGCCACCGCCTAACGGCAAAGTCCGCCGGCTATCTCTTTCCATTCCCGCATCTCCAGATGAAGAAGATTCAGGTGCCGGTGATGGTGAGATCCCGTATTCAAGCAAGAACATGCCCCATGTCAGGTCGCTGGCCGTGTTCACCGCAAGAAAGCCGCCTTCAACTTTACCGGTTCCTCCGGCCCAACGGCTGCCTTCAGCTTTACTGGGCTCTCCGATCATGCAAGTGCTAGATCTTGAAGGCTGCACGGGTGTCAAGGTGACAACGAGACACTTGAAGGTGATCTGCAAGATGCTTCTTCTCAAGTACCTGAGCGTTCGAAGGACCAACATTGAGGAAATTGGAAAGAACATCGAGAGGCTCAACAACTTGGAGACACTCGACGTTAGGGAGACTAAAGTTAAATGGCTGCCACAAACTATATGGAAGCTTCAGAAGCTAGTCAACATACTTGGAGGGGACAAGAAAAAATTCGAGCCGCTCAAGTTGGAGCTACCACCAGATGCAAAGGCCAAGGACCACCCCCGCAAACCTGATAGTGCTACAATGAAGGCCCTGCGCGTGCTATCTGGAATTGAGATGACCCCAGAGTTGGCGGGGTGTCTCGAGCGTCTGACCAATCTGAGGAAGTTGGTTATCTACAAGGTCACCAACACCAACTCCGACAAGTCCAAGCTAGAATTATTCCGTCTTGGGTGCCTGCGGACCCTGGTGATCATAGCCGGTGGTAAAGGCAACATGTCTGACTTATTCAGCGGCCATATTCAAGCTTCTTCTTTGACGTCTCTTGCTACTCTTGAGTTATGTGGCAAGTTAGAACAAGTCCCCACATGGATCCAACAACTCACAGCTCTAAGAAATCTGACCCTCCCCATCACAGTTTTAAGATCTAATCCAGAACTGCTCGGTGAGCTTGCCAACTTGAAGAAACTCTTCTCCCTCACCTTCTCAACTCCCACAAGTCCACCTCCAGCTCCAGAAGGTACCAGCAGTACCACTGAGAACATTGAATCACCACTGCCCATTGACAAGGAGATCATCTTCAATAGCAATGGGTTTGCTAATCTTAAGCTCCTCCGATTCAGGGCTCCCTTGATACAGCCCTTGAGCTTTCTCGACAACGCAATGCCACAGCTGGAAAGGATTCATCTTCACTTCACCAACTTTCAAGGCCTTCATGGCATTCACAACCTGCAAATGCTCAAGGAGGTGCACATCGAGGTAAAATCCGATGCAGGTGATTTTACCAAATCCATGCTACGTAATCTTCTGGAGTCAGCCATGCAAGATGATGTCAAGGCACCCAGGATAATTCGTGACTGGTTTTAATGAAGACTACTATGTACTTTTTTTATGCATCAAAACTACTTGGCCACTATCATTCATGATCTCCATGAGCGAGTTCATTATTATATCTTTGTACTATTACTACATTATACTAGCTTTCAAGCTTAAGTTCCAGTTAATGGTTCTCTTTAATTAAGTATTGGATCTGATTCTTTCGTTACTTCATGCTATTCATCTTATTGGACAATTGGACCCTCAAATATCCCTGTTATTTAGGGACTGTTTGCTGGGAGATCACTTGACTGAGTACTTATTGTTGGAAATATTAGCACTTCTTCGACTAATCTAATCCATTAGAAAACAGTAAACATGGCAAATAAGGTATGCATCTCATACCGATACCTAAGCATGTGAGCACGTACAGTGCATAGAACCGAAACATCTATGAACAGCATATATATGGCTAGCACATGTACGAGTAAACGAGGAATGAACATATCATACCCTCCGGTTGGCCAGGCCAACGCGGCGGCTGCAGCAGCAGCCTCAGCATCGTCCGTGGCCTTCTTCTTGGCGGTGGCGTCTTCGACCATGGTGTCGATCCAAGGAAAGTAGTGGAAGCGGAGGCGGATGGAGACGGAGACGAATCGGGAGCAGTCGCGTCGAGACGCTCCCCAAAAACCTTCTTGATGTTCTCCCGGACAGGATCTCAAACGACAGGGTTCCGGAGGCACCTGCTCTCCCAACCAACCGTGCGCGCGATCGTCGGGTGGGATCGCCGGAAGCAGCACAGAGAGATGAACAGTAGATGACGGCTAGGGTTGTGCAAGAGGGAGTAAGTGAACTGAGTTAGGGTTCACTTCACTGGCCAACGCTTTCTTATATAAGCCGTTGGGTAGATAGGCCTGGGCTCAGGCCCATGACCGAGTCCGCGAACAGCCCACGGTCCAACGTCTCGGACAGTGGCACTTCTGTAAGCGACTAGTTAATTAATACGAGATTAATTAATCATTCTTGACTGGCAAAAATAAGCTTCGGCTCGGCTCATTCCCGCAACCCGTGGCGCGCGCGCTTCGTGACGAGGCGAGGCGAGGTGGGCGGCAGAGGAGGAGCGCGCGTGTACAACTCCTATTCCCAAGCTCCCAATAGCAAGTGGTGGAGCAGCCCTTATAGAGAGGTCTCACTCTTCTTACTATAGCAGTATGGTACTAAACTTCCCACACTTCCCACCACTTGTCGTACACATGCATGAGCCTTAGGGATTATTGTCTTATATGGACCTAAGCCCATCCATAATCCATCAATCCCCCACCAGATCTCGAGGCACATAAGTTTGTCAACTATTCCAAACAATGTTTGATATACCAGAATTTTCAGTGAAGACTGTTAAGTTGAACTTTGACCTAGAGCAATAGAATTAGACTTCTTCACAACTGAACAATGGATTGTGCCTTGAATTGTCAGTTTGGCGTGTAGAAGTTTCGCCCATTGTCAGCTGATACGTGGCTGCCGAAGGCTAAACCCAACGGGTGAAGCTTATTAGTCATACTCTGTGTCTTCTCATGAGCTTCCTAGAGATCACCCAATCTAATAGACTGTGACCAGCAGTCGGGCTCATATAGGTGTGTTTCTCTAAAGAATACTTTGTAGGTTAGCATCTTGCTTACATAAGCTTTGAAACACATTAAGACAAAAGTCAGCCTGCCTTACAGAATTCAGAGTATTATTGCGTCTCTGGTGGAGTGGGTTAATTAAGGATACTCTCCTTGGTTGACTGCTGGATTGTTTTCCCATATCCTAATTCACAGGATCTCTGATCACATATGTTGGGTTACCCCCATGGCAACTTATGTGGGTCTCATACCCATCTCCCTCGATGCATTTTCTATCACAATCCGTGATAGCCCTTTCGCAAAAGGGTCTGCCAGATTTTTAGCAGTCTGAATATAATCCAATGCTATCACTCCGGAGTTTCTTGATTTTCTGACATATTTTAATATTCTTCTTATGTGCTTTGTGGATGTCATATTGTCCTTTGAACTCTTAGACTTGGCAATCACAGTTTGATTGTCACAGTTCATAAGGACAGCGAGGACTGGTTTATCAACCACGGGCAAATCCATCAAAAGCTCTCGAAGCCATTCTGCTTCGACGCATGATGTGTCTAATGTTGTGAGTTCTGCTTCCATAGTCGATCTTGTTAAGATCGTCTGCTTGCAAGACTTTCAAGAAACAGCACCACCATCAAGTGTGAAGACATATCCACTTGTGGCTTTCATCTCATCAGCATCAGATATCCAATTCAAATCACTATACCCCTCAAGTACCGTCGGGTACCATGAATAGTGAATTTCATAGTTCACAGTACCTTGCAAATAACGCATCGCTCGCTCAACAGCATGACAATGCACATCTCCTAGATTGGAAACAAACCGGCTCAATTTGCACACCGCAAATGAGATGTCAGGACGAGTAGCGCAAGCTAGGTACATGAGTGAACCAACCACTTAGGAATATCTCAACTGATCCACAGTCGTGCCTTCGAACTTTCGGATCTGAACGCTAGGATCATATGGTGTTGCAGAAGGTTTGCAGTCCGAATATCCAAAACAGCTCAAAATCTTCTCAACATAGTGGGATTGCAGAAGTGTAATTCCACCCTTAGTATTTCTTAGTAGCTTGATGTTCAAGATAACATCAGCCACGCCCAGGTCTTTCATCTCAAAGTTTTGAGATAGAAAATCCTTGACCTCCTCAATGACTTTGAGGTGGGTCCCGAATATCAGTATGTCATCGACATACAGACAAAGTATAACTCCTTCGCTACCACCATAGAGATAGTATACACATTTGCCAGCTTCGTTAACAACAAAGCCAACAGATGTCAAAGTTGTATTAAACTTCTCATGCTATTGCTTGGGCGCTTTTGTTTCAGGCCATACAAAGATTTCACTAGCTTGCACACCTTTCTTTCCTAACCATTTACTACAAAGCCATTTGGTTGTTGCATGTAAATTTCCTCGTCTAACTCTCCGTTAAGGAAAGCCTTCTTAACGTCCATCTGATGAACGAGAAGACCATGCGAGGCAGACAAAGCGAGTAAGACTCGAATGGTTTTCAGTCTAGCCACAGGTGAGTAAGTATCGAAGAAATCCTCTTCTTCTTTTTGGGTATAACCCTTGGCCACAAGCCTAGCCTTGTACTTCTCAACAGTACCATCAGGCCTAAGCTTCCTTTTGAACACCCACTTACATCCCAATGGTTGGCAACCATAAGGACGATCAATGATCTCAATCCATCTCGCTACGGACCGCATCCTTCCAGTAGTCAGCATCCGGAGATGCATAAGCTTCTGAAATGGAAGTGGGAGTGTCGTCATCCACGAGGTACACGAGGAAAGCATCACCAAAAGACTTTGCAGTCCTTTGTCTCTTGCTCCTAACAGGAGCTTCTCGTCATCCTCCGATGAACTTTCATCACTTTTGTGTTCATAATTTCCATCTTAATGGCAGGTCCATGAGTCTCATCATATTCCAGACTAGAAGTGCTTTGCATATCTCTCATGGGGAAAATATCCTCAAAGAATGTAGCATCCTTAGACTCTATAATTGTACCGACCTTTTGGTCAGGTACCTCAGATTTCACTACTAGAAATCTATAGCCGACGCTATTCTTAGGGTAGCCCAAATTAACGCAGTCCACGGTGTTTGGTCCAAGCTTACGCTTTTTGGTGATCGGCATGTTGACTTTTGCCAAATAGCCCTAAGTGCGCAAGTAGGAGAGTGTAGTTCTTTTCCTTCCCATTGCTCATAGGAAGTAGCCTCATTATCCTTCGCGTGAACTTTTTTCAGGACATGACATGATGTCAATACAGCCTCCCCCCACCCCCACCATGCCTTGGATAAACCTGATGTATCTAACATGGCGTTAACCAAATTTGTTAGAGTACGGTTTTTCTATTCGGCAACCCCGTTTGACTGGGTGAGTAGGGAGGCTTCATCTCATGAATAATACCATGTTCCGCACAGAATAAATCGAACTCATTAGAAAAGTACTCTCCACCACGATCAGACCGGACTCGTTTGATCTTCTTCTCAAGTTGGTTCTCAACTTCAGCCTTATTGATTTTGAAGTAGTGTAGAGCCTCGTCTTTTGTATTTAATAAATACACATAGCAAAATCAAGTGGAATCATCAAACAACATCATGAAGAATTTATTTCCACCTTTAGTCAACACACCATTCATCTCACAGAGATCTGAAGGTATGATCTCTAACGGTGCCAGGTGTCTCTCCTTCGCAGGCTTGTGAGGCTTACACTAGTAGAATAAGGGCCATTTGTCCCGGTTCATAAGGGCCTTTTGTCCTGGTTGGGGAACCGGGACTAAACGGTCGATAAAAATGCCCTAGACCTTTAGTCCCGGTTCTTATACCAACCGGGACAGATGGGCCTCCACGTGGCCACTGCGGCTTGCCCAGGCAAGGGGGCCTTTTGTCCCGGTTGGTAGCACCAACCGGGACAAATAAGCTTCCATGCGTCAGGAGTTCAGGGGCTAGGGTTTTTGTTTTTTTTTCTGAAAGGGGGGAGGGGGGTTTTGGGCGGTTTTGTAGGGTTAATTTAGGGGTTTCATATATTGTGTTAGCTAGCTAATAGATAGAAGTGTCCTCTCTTATCTCTGTGCTTGGTCGACGCTACGTACTATACGTATAGATCGAGAGGACTCGACATGCTAGCTAGTAAGCAAATGAAGGAAACCATTAAGTACAGAAGATCGTCACATATACAGAGAGAAGTGATGATCGACCTCTCTCATTCTCCGAGAGATTGGTCGAACAACAGGTTTTCGTGTATCTATCTGATGCTACTGGCTACATATATATATATACAATGTGTAAGATCTCTTACAATTAATACCCTAACATCTTAACTCAACTTCCACATGGTATTCTCCGGGTTTATTGATGACGTGGTCAAGAAAGAATCCCGTCAATTCCTCTTGAATTGCTCGCATGCGATCTTGTGGTAGGAGTTCATTCCGCATCTACCACGTCTAATTTGAAGAAGGGGGTCAATACATATATATGAATGAAAGTCAACAAAAATGATGGTAATAAAATAAAATTGTGAATATTTTTGCTTACGCACATCAAATTGTCTTTTATGGTAGCCCCGCCTATTCTTGGCCGTCGCGTTGTAGATGAAGTCGCAGACGTGGTATCCACAGTAATTATTCCGGGTTCCTGCCACAAGCACTTTACGAGAAATAGAGGTCAATCAAACTGATAATGAAGCATTATAAATGGTAGTGATGAAAGTATAGCTAGAGTCAAGGGGAGATGCGCGGAACTAGCTAGCTAGTAGTACTTACTTTCGGGTAAATCCATCGAAGATCCCGCGGCAGTGTCGGAACTTTTGGGGTGAATGCTTTCCAAACCCTGCGAGACAAAGAAAACAATTACTTTATTTCAGGAAATGAACAAAGTTGCCGATATGGTGCGATAATGATCGATTGAACTTACTTGTTGAGCATTTTAGACATGTCCGCATAGTCCTTGGGATCTTTTCGTCTCGAGTCTAAGACGGTTACTAGTCCCTGCTCAAGCTGAATCTCTAGGAGAATATAGTGGAAACTGCGCACGCATGCATATAACTCATCAATTACATTAATTACTATAACCTCGAGTAATAATTAAGGGAAACCGAATATGCACAAGACAGTAACACTCACTTTAAGTTGTAAGGAAAGAGTATTTTATCTTTGTTTTGATTTATTACCAACGATCGTAGCAAGTTGGCCTCGGCTTCTTTGGCATGAAATGTAACCTGTTAATCATCTATGAGATTTGTGTTAATGAACCCAATATCATATATATTAGCTTTTCTGCATTCGACGATCTTCAATCTGCATAATATAGTGAGGATAATTATATATACATGCAATGATAGAGCTGAGCTAGCTATATAGAGAGACTTAATGACAGAATTAGTACTTATAGGCAGTAGCAAGTGACCGTTGTTTTATCGAGGACCATTTGATTGAAAAACTGGAAGAACTCCTCAAATGGAACAGACAACACCTCAAGTCCAATGAGGTCGTTCTCCTCTTTAACTTTTAGCGTCAAAGTATCCTTCCCACCAGAGTCTCTGCAGGTATCCATGTACCACTCATGGAATCTTCGCATCATCGTGGTTAGCAGGGCCGACCCTAAGGGGGTGGCAAGGGGCGGCCGCCCAGGGCCCCCGAAATCTAGGGCCCCCCTCCAGGGTTCGCAAGGAGCCCATGGCCCATACCATAAGGAGGCAACGACCTAGACGCACATAGTCCACGAGTAGTCCTTTTTTCCTTCTTTCCATCGCGAGTTTGCCGCTTCGCGCCGATCCTATTCCCCCGAGGGCCCCGATCGCAAGTCACGACACCAATGTAGATGGCCCTCCGCCATGCGGCCGGCTGGTCTTCGTTCAGGTCCCGCTCCCGTTGTGTTATCCCCTGTTCGTGAGATGCCTCTCATGTGCAAGACAAAGCCACCCCACTTATAAGGTCATCCCTAACCTCCTCTTTCTAGTTGGTCACGTTCATATAATGCAGCAGCAGTCAGACCTTAGAAGGTCTCGCATATGATGCAGTACAAAATTTTGATTTCGTGTGCCCGTTGCTCTATTTATTACTTCAATCTGGACTTTATCGACACAACACCAATCGGGTCATCTACTAAAAGAGTTGCCTGCTATGCGTTCGATTGTCGTTCTTTGCATTCTCTCTTCAAATCATCATGACTGCAAATATAACTTAAAAATTGGAAGAAGGTCCCAGTTGTTCTTACACGCATAACTTCAATCCAAACATGGTTATATAATAAAGCCACTCAGACTCCCGCAGCCATCAGGTAGGTAAACGATTGTCGGGGGAAACTATCCTCCCACGAGCACCTATGGGACCGGAGCCCCTTCTACGTTGCGGTAAGGGAGCGGAGGGAGCACGAAGAGCAGATCGAGGAGAGCACGCGGGCAGTTTACCCAGGTTCGGGCCGCGCGGACGCGTAAAACCCTACTCCTGCCTTGGTTGTATTGAGCTCGGGAGCTTGAAGAGCTACAGTGCTAGCTACACCGAGCGAGAGAGTTGCTTAGGATTCGAACCCTTTCTACGTTGTGCATGGGCCTCCTTTTATAGCTCAAGGGGTCACCGACAGGTGTCAACGTAGAGGAGGGCAAAAATGTAACTTTGGTGGTAGTTGTAACAGTGCGGGAATAGTGCGTGAACAGTGGATGAACAGTGGTCATCACCTAACCTTGACAGTGGGGGACAAGGGCATTAAATGCCCGTCACCGTCGACCCCAAAAGCGTCCGTCCATGCTTCTCCATTCGACACGGCGGTAGCCTCGTCACCGTGGATTGCCACCGTGTGCTCCAGGCTGCACAGCTGTCCGCCACGCATCCCTGGAAGGGCCCCAGGGCGACGCGTGGGCAGATGAGCTGGAGCGCGGGCACACAGCATAAGTTCCCCCCGGCAAGCACCTTGCCGGGGCTATGATCTTGCCGGGCCCGGAAGCTTGTCGCTCTCCGGGTCCTGCCGGGGCGCGGGGTGCGCCGAGGCATTTCTTGAGGTGTGCATTCCTTGGCCTCCCTGGCAAGCTCCTCTCGCCAGGGTCTCGTGCTAAAGTGATAATCTTGAGCCTAGTGCGGCCTTCCCGGCAAGCTCCACTTGCCGGGGCCTTGATCTTCTGTCTTGTATAATTTGTTCTTGAATGGCTTTATAGGGACCAGAAAGGTTTCCGGCAAGCACATGGTAGACCCTGCCGCGGGAAGCTGCTACTGCCCGTGCACAAGTTGGGGTACTAAGGTACCCCTATCTTAGTACACTGACAGGAGCCCCCGGGCCTGGGCCACACACGGTGCCGAGCGCTGTTGGGCCAGGCCCAAAACAGTGCACGGGAACACGCGGCCCACGGCAAGTCGTAAATCCCCTTCCGCGTCCGCCGCGCCCCTCCCTAACGGCACGCGTCGATTGCGGCGTCGTGGGAGAGATCGTGGCCTGTTGTTTAATGGGAAATGCGGAGCGTCCCCCACTTCCCCCTTAAAAGCAGAGGAAGCAGGGGCAGTTTCTTCCTTCGTCTTCATTGCGTCCTCAACCTCCAGAAATCCCCCGCTGCTCATTGCCTCCACCCCTCCTCCGCCGTCTTCCGCACCCGCGGCGCCGTCGAGCTCCTCGCCTCTTCCCTCGCCGCCTCCGCCATGGCTCCGAAGAGCGAGAAGGCGAAAGCGGACAAGGCCAAGAAGGAGAAATCCGAGCAGGCGGCGAAGCTTGCCGCCCTGCGGAAGAGGAATGTGGTCTTCGCACCGAGGCTCAGCGCGAAGGAGCTGCGGAACAAGTACTACCTCTTCTGGTCCGGGGAGACCAAAGCTCATCCCCGCACCAGAGCCTTCCCCGCCGTCGCCAGAGATTTGTTTCCCGGCGGGTATTTCTTCTTTGTTGTTTTCTTCCACTGTGGATTGTGCCCTCTGTACTCGGAGTTTTTCTGTGACATTATGAACACATATGGCCTCCACCTCCTAGACTTTACCCCCAACGCCATCCTTACGATGGTTGTTTTCGCACATCTGTGCGAAAACTATGTTGGGATCCATCCAAACGTAGCACTCTTTCGTCATTTCTTCATGCCTAGAGTAGAGGCTGGCGCTCCCCTCTCCGGCGGCATCTCCTGGATCTTCCGGTTGAATAAGAAGGACTCATACCTGAAGGGAGAACTCCGCGGCAAGTGGGAAGAATGGCGTGCAGATTGGTGCTGGGTAGTGGAGGACAAGCCGGAGCCTTTCACTGCGCCGCGCACAACAGCCATAGTGCGCGGCAGGAACTGGAGCGAATTGGCCCTAGAGGACAACAAACTTAGCATCGCCCTTATCAGAATTATTCGTCTCCGGGCCGCCAATTTGACCATCGGAGAGGTTGGGGCAGATTTCCTCCGCCGCCGCATCGCCCCTCTACAAGAGAGGAAGAGGGCCGCATGGGAATTTGGCAATGCGGCGGATATCATGAGGCTGCGCCCAGGATTGAACTTCAATTTCAC
>LR738712.1:813966317-813982500 GCA_902687465.1 Secale cereale | reverse complement strand
CTCTCTCTCTCTCTCTCTCTCTCTCTCTCTCTCTCTCTCTCTCTCTCTCTCTCTCTCTCTCTCTCTCTCTCGTGTTCTTGAGATGGCATGATCTTGATGTATCGCGAGCTTTGATATTATAGTTGGATCTTATGATGCTTCTCCCCCTCTACTCTCTTGTAATGGATTGAGTTGTCCCTTTGAAGTTATCTTATCGGATTGAGTCTCTAAGGATTTGAGAACACTTGATGTATGTCTAGCCCGTGTTTATCTGTGGTGACAATGGGATATCATGTGATCTACTTGATGTATGTTTTGGTGATCAACTTGCGGGTTCCTTGACCTTGGGAATCTATGCATAGGGGTTGGCACACGTTTTCGTCTTGACTCTCTGGTAGAAACTTTGGGGCACTCTTTGAAGTTCTATGTGTTGGTTGAATAGATGTTTCTGAGATTGTATGATGCATATCGTATAATCATGCCCACGGATACTTGAGGTGACAATGGAGTATCTAGGTGACATTAGGGTTTTGATTGATTTGTGTCTTAAGGTGTTATTCTAGTACGAACTCTATGATAGATTGAACGTTACTACGGACTCTTGAATAGATCGATCAGAAAGAATAGCTTTGAGGTGGTTTCGTACCCTACCATAATCTCTTCATTTGTTCTCCGCTATTAGTGACTTTGGAGTGACTCTTTGTTGCATGTTGAGGGCTAGTAATATGATCCAATTATGTTATCCTTGTTGAGAGAACTTGCACTAGTGAAAGTATGAACCCTAGGCCTTGTCTACTATCATTGCAACACTGTTTATGCTCGTGTTTACCATTTGCTACCTTGTTGTTTTTATATTTACTAATTACAAAAACCTATATCTACCATCCATATTGCACTTGTATCAACATCTCTTCGCCGAACTAGTGCACCTATACAATTTACCATTGTATTGGGTGTGTTGGGGACACAAGAGACTCTTTGTTATTTGGTTGCAGGGTTGCCTGAGAGAGACCATCTTCATCCTACGCCTCCCACGGATTGATAAACCTTAGGTCATTCACTTGAGGGAAATTTGCTACTGTCCTACAAACCTCTGCACTTGGAGGCCCAACAACGTCTACAAGAAGAAGGGTGTGTAGTAGACATCACCCCTTTAGCAAGCAAGTCATTCTCGGCCTTGTCCCACAACGGTCGGGCTTTGAGGTAGACACCTGACCCCGTGCGATGGTGATGCTTCTTCTTCGCAGCATTTATTTGTTTGCCTCTGACATCTTCTTACTCTTTTCCGATTTCTTGTGGGCCACAAATGCGTCCCAGTGATCTCTGATCTTCTCAAATCGGCCGGTGAATTCGGGAGTCTTGTCTTTGTCGACAAACTTTGCTTTCAGCTGTCAGGACCCCGATCCTAAGTCACACCGATCTAGCTGTAACACGTCATATCACTTCGCGGCCTCACGCACGGTAACCCCACGGGTGCCACCTTACCTGGCCCGGGACCGTTTGCGCATTTTGGCACACGTATATGACAGTGTCGCTAGCATCCATATGACAGAGAACCCGGGCCGACATGGCTAGTTATAAACCAAAAGTGGCACTAAATTACAGAGACAGGCATCCATGACCCAGCAACGAACGTGTTGGTCATCAATGTATGAACCCAAGTCGTAGCAAGCTACATGGACTTAAAGGAACAATGCGTGACATTTCCCCTAAGGGACAGACACAAGAACGAAGAAGGACACATGCCGGCCAGCCTACGTGTTCCGAGCAGTAGCAAGCTACCAAGGCTCATTGGAATCACTAGGAGGCATTTCCCTGTAAGGTAGGCTACCCAAGGAAAACAACTAGGTGTCGGATCCCACACATACCAAGCATTTCAAACATACACGCAATATGCTCAATATGTGCAAATACAACATTGCATCACAACAGAACTCTATGACTCAAAGTACTTTCTTTAAAAGGCTCCAAGAGCCATACATAACATATCCATACAGGTAGGGGTCACATGACCCAACACTCAAGTCATACAGTCATACAAGCACAAGCGGAAGCTACATGTGTGAGTACAGACAACTTAGAAAATAAAACAGGCTTGGTGTAGCCTGACTATCTACAAGGCCCTTCACAAGCTCCAGATCTCCGTCTGGGTGTCAAGCTACTCGTCGACGTCAACATCTATGTAGAACCCATCAGCAGGGGCAGGGTTCTCCTCTGCAACAGTTATTAAGCAAACATGAGTACAAAGGTACTCAGCAAGTCTTACCACAGAACCTATCATACATGCAACATTATCAAAGGGGGGGTAGTGGAGTTCATAGCAGAATGCCAGCTTTGACCTTGGCTAACCTATACTATAACTCTCAACAGATTGCAAGATGTTATTACGAACACGAGTCCTCTACTCACCACATCAATACACTACCGAGGATCCTCTTCCGTCATCCTACGGAAAGGGCCATCCACGGCACTCACACTTATCTTGAGGCTTTTAGTAGTATCCATCAACTTGTCTATGAACTGTAAGAGTAACCAAGTAGTCCGTACCGCGAACAACGGCTATTCGAATAGTTTGATAACCCTGCAAGGGTGTACTTCTTCACACACGCTTTCACCACTTATCGCCGTTTACTCGGCGTGTACTCGGCAACCTTCAAACGGAAGCCTAGCGGGGGTGTCGGCCACGACCTGACTAACTACTCAAGTCTCTCGTCCAGGTTTATCGCCTATTTGGGTTCCATCCGTGGGGAGATCCGGCCGGGGTGTCGCTCACGGCCCCAAACGATGTGTACAGGGTTCCCGAGTCACCAAACGGGCAACCGGTACACCGTGCCACGTACCTGTCGCATCACAACCCACCCCGAGGGTCAGCGTTGTGCACGACCTCCAGTAAGCTATAAACACCAGAAACTAGTTGCAACTCCTGGACACAGATCGAGGGTAATTAATAAGCCGAGAGGGTCCATTGGTTTCGGTCCCAATGCATGGTAGTAACTACAACTTGAACCACACATACAGATCTCAGGTCCTATGGACGATTCCAATGAAACAACCCACCATGTACTCCTACATGGCCTTTCATCGATACCTTTACCAAGCGTATTCCACACTTCCTTCTCTTTACCGGTATGATCATTTCACTCTGATCCATCACCCAGATGAACCAGACCAGACACAACTCTAAGCATAGCAGGCAACATAAACAAATAGCATGGTGGATCACACATCACATGGCTCAATCAACTCCTAAACACGCTAGTGGGTTTCAACTATTTACTGTGGCAATGACAGGTCATGCAAGGGATAGGGTTCAACTACCGCAGCAAGTAGCAGTTCACACGCTGTTGCCTTAACGCAGTAAAAGAGAGCAGGAGCGAGAAGATTGGGTTTGTATCGGAATGATCAATGATTGCTTCCCTGACAAAGTTCCCCCCGGCAAGCACCTTGCCGGGGCTATGATCTTGCCGGGCCCGGAAGCTTGTCGCTCCCCGGGTCCTGCCGGGGCGCGGGGTGCGCCGAGGCATTTCTTGAGGTGTGCATTCCTTGGCCTCCCTGGCAAGCTCCTCTCGCCAGGGTCTCGTGCTAAAGTGATAATCTTGAGCCTAGTGCGGCCTTCCCGGCAAGCTCCACTTGCCGGGGCCTTGATCTTCTGTCTTGTATACTTTGTTCTTGAATGGCTTTATAGGGACCAGAAAGGTTTCCGGCAAGCACATGGTAGACCCTGCCGCGGGAAGCTGCTACTGCCCGTGCACAAGTTGGGGTACTAAGGTACCCTTATCTTAGTACACTGACAGGAGCCCCCGGGCCTGGGCCACACACGGTGCCGAGCGCTGTTGGGCCAGGCCCAAAACAGTGCACGGGCACACGCGGCCCACGGCAAGTCGTAAATCCCCTTCCGCGTCCGCCGCGCCCCTCCCTAACGGCACGCGTCGATTGCAGCATCGTGGGAGAGATCGTGGCCTGTTGTTTAATGGGAAATGCGGAGCGTCCCCCACTTCCCCCTTAAAAGCAGAGGAAGCAGGGGCAGTTTCTTCCTTCGTCTTCATTGCGTCCTCAACCTCCAGAAATCCCCCGCTGCTCATTGCCTCCACCCCTCCTCCGCCGTCTTCCGCACCCGCGGCGCCGTCGAGCTCCTCGCCTCTTCCCTCGCCGCCTCCGCCATGGCTCCGAAGAGCGAGAAGGCGAAAGCGGACAAGGCCAAGAAGGAGAAATCCGAGCAGGCGGCGAAGCTTGCCGCCCTGCGGAAGAGGAATGTGGTCTTCGCACCGAGGCTCAGCGCGAAGGAGCTGCGGAACAAGTACTACCTCTTCTGGTCAGGGGAGACCAAAGCTCATCCCCGCACCAGAGCCTTCCCCGCCGTCGCCAGAGATTTGTTTCCCGGCGGGTATTTCTTCTTTGCTGTTTTCTTCCACTGTGGATTGTGCCCTCTGTACTCGGAGTTTTTCTGTGACATTATGAACACATATGGCCTCCACCTCCTAGACTTTACCCCCAACGCCATTCTTACGATGGTTGTTTTCGCACATCTGTGCGAAAACTATGTTGGGATCCATCCGAACGTAGCACTCTTTCGTCATTTCTTCATGCCTAGAGTAGAGGCTGGCGCTCCCCTCTCCGGCGGCATCTCCTGGATCTTCCGGTTGAATAAGAAGGACTCATACCTGAAGGGAGAACTCCGCGGCAAGTGGGAAGAATGGCGTGCAGATTGGTGCTGGGTAGTGGAGGACAAGCCGGAGCCTTTCACTGCGCCGCGCACAACAGCCATAGTGCGCGGCAGGAACTGGAGCGAATTGGCCCTAGAGGACAACAAACTTAGCATCGCCCTTATCAGAATTATTCGTCTCCGGGCCGCCAATTTGACCATCGGAGAGGTTGGGGCAGATTTCCTCCGCCGCCGCATCGCCCCTCTACAAGAGAGGAAGAGGGCCGCATGGGAATTTGGCAATGCGGCGGATATCATGAGGCTGCGCCCAGGATTGAACTTCAATTTCACCGCTTTGGAGCTGAAAGGAATGGTTCGAGAGCTCTTCAAGCATGACCCGGCGCATCCAGAGTGGTTCAGACCCGCCAAGGGAGTAGTGCCGCTGTGCAACAGCACTGCCTGTGACTCCTTGCGCGCGATGATGCCGGAGTGCGACTCCCATGGCCTCGTCCCCACCTGGATCGAGCCTCCGCCGGATACTGTACTGAGCTTCTTCGATAACCTGGTCGAGAAGCCCAAGAACACCGAGGAGAACAGGGGCCTCACCCGGGCCACCACGGCGCGGGATATAGCTTACATCGCTTCTAGGATGGAAGAGGCCGCCGCAGCTGCAGCGGCGGGAGACTTTGGATGTACTGTGGATGATGCAGAAGCCGCGAACGTGTTGAGCCAAGCAGAGGAGGCTGAAATCCTCAGGTTGCTCAAGCTTCCGCCCGAGGAGTTTGCCGGGGTTCCTTCCCTGAGGCTTTCCGGGATACCCGGGGTTGTGAGTGAGGTCGCCGCAGGGAGCGAGGTTGCCGGAGGGAGCAGGGCCGCCGGAGGGAGCGGGACCGCCGGAGGGAGTGAGGCCGCCGGGCATGGCGCTGGGCCCAGCGAGCCTGCCGGGGAGGAGGAGGAGGACGTCGAGGCCGATGAAGACACCGGCGGATCTCTCGGACTCGACGACGATGCCTCCTCGTCCTCAGAGAACTCCCCGCCTCCGGCAAGTCCTACGCAAACACCGAGGAAGCGCCTCCGCAAGGCGGCTACAGCGACGAGGACGCAGGCGCCTCGACAGCAGCCTGCTCGCCGGGCGACGCGCGCCACCAGGGCGAGCCAGGCCGCGACGGAGGCGCCCCGCGCACCAGCGCCAAGCGGAGGAGGATCCTCACGGAGCGAAGCGGCCGCTCCGCCTGCTCCTCGGGCCTCGGCGTCAACGGAGGCTGGGTCTTCGCAGCCCCCAGCCCCAGAGACCGACAAGCGCCCGAGGGAGCCTTCTCCTCCTGCTCCTCGCGCGGGAGCATCTCAGGTGGAGTTCGACTTCTCCGCCCTTAGCTCCGACGACGACGAGGAAGAGGAGTAAGTGCTTGCGACTTGTAACTTCTTCGATTTTGACTTGGTCTTACTTGATGATTCTGATCTTGTTCTTGCTTTGCTTTCAGGACCCTGGCCCAGCGGACGGCGAAGAGGGCCAAGATCCCCGTGGTTGAGGTCGAAGACGACTCGCCCATCGCGGCGACCGGAGACGCGCCAGCGGCAAGCTTGCCGGATCAAGCCGCTGCTCCGAGGAGCAGCCCCCAGCGCAGCCCCCAGCGCAGCCCTCAGCGTAAGTCTGGTAGTCATTCTTTTCTGTTTGACAGGCGCGCTCGAGGTTGTTATCTGTACTGATGTTTTGTTGTTTTGTTTGTCTTGTTTGTCTTGTGCAGAAGTGGAGCCGCAGCCGCAGGAGCGCTCGGAGACTGCCCTCGACGAGCCACTTGCTCCACCCTCCCCGCCAAGGGTGAACTCCCCGGCGAGGGAGAACGCTCCGCCAAGGACGGGCACCCCGCCAAGGGCGGGCACCCCGCCAAGGGTGAGCAGCCCGACAAGGGTGGCCACCCCGCCAAGGGAGGTCACGGGCGGCCCTCCGCCAGCAGGGGCCACTGCTCCACCGCCAAGGGAGGACTCCCCGGCGAGGGAGCCTGTCGTCGACGAAGTTCGCGAAGGTAAGTCTTGTAGCTTCATCTTCTTGAACTTGTCTTCTTGGATATTTGCTTGATCTTTTCTTTTCTTTTTCTTCTGCTAGATCCTCCTGCGCCGAAGCGGATGGAGACGGAGACCGCCAGCGAGGAGGGCGCGCATGGCGACGGCGGCAACGCCACTGCCGCTGAGGGCATGGCAGGAGCCGACGAGCCTGCCGCTGAGGAGACCGCCCCGACCGCAGACGCCGCGGCTGGGGAGAGGGACGGCGACCACACTGCTGGCTCGGAGGCAGCAGGAGCGTCAAGCGCTACACCGGCCGCCGACCCCTCCGCCGCCAAGGAGCAGCCAGGCGTTTATCTTGAGGCCCCCAACGGAGTCTTCATACAAGTCCCGTGGGGGTCTTCGTCGCGAGCCCCCGTGGAGGGAGAGACCTTCGATGGAGAGGTCCTCGCCTCCGCGGGGTTGAAGGTCGTTGAAGCACTTGGCGGTGGAGACGAGCCCGAAGAGGAGAAGCTTCTTCGCCGGCTCCTGGCCCTTTACCGGGCCAGGCAGGCGAAACTGGACTCCCGGGAAGTTCTTGCCGCCAAGGCTGGGGTTGACTTGGAGAAACGGGCCGCGGAGCTTCGCGCCGCCAACCAGGCCGCCCTCCGCAACTTGGCGGAGGAGCGGGAAGAGCTCGCCGGAGAGCAGCAAGCCTTTCTCCTGGAGAAGGCGGAGGCGGAAGAGCGGCAGCGGCTGGCCGCCGAGGAGCTGTCTCGGCGGGAGGGGGCGCTCAACCAGCGGAAGGTTGAGCTCGACGCCCATGACGACGAGCTAACCGCCCGGGAGCAGGCCATGAAGGAGGCAAAGGAAGCCGCAGCCGCCGCGGAAACCGCCAAGAGGGACCTGGAGCTCAAGGTGGATCAGCTGGAGCGGTACCTAAAGGCAAGTGAGGACAGAGTCACCGCGCTCAACGTGGAGCGGGAGAAGGACGCCCACACCAACTCTGATTTGCAGGTACGCCTCTCCAAGAAGGGCGACGAGCTTACTGCCGCCAAAGATTCGATCGCTGACTTGGAGTTGAAGGTCTCCACTTTGACTGATTCGCTTGACGCCGCCCGGGATCGCGAGACGAAGCTGAAGGACGAGCTCCGCAAGGAACAAGGCCTGGTGGAGAGCGCCGCCGTCTCCGCGAACAACTTCAGCCGGGCGGTGGAGCAATGGACTGACGATCTGGTTGCTTCTGCTGCCAATATCGACAAGGAGTTGATGGCGCTGAGGGTGGAGCACCTTGTGTACTCTCCGGACGAAAATCTCCCCCACATCGCCAAGTTAAGTCTCTTCTTCAGGGGAATCGCGCCGGCGCTTGCACGGCTGCAGGAGAAGCTCCCCGCGCAGCTGGCCGAGGAGTCGCGTCAGCTCTGCGCGGGCACCTTGGAACGCGTCTTGACGAAGATCGTCTACCGCAACCCTGGCATCAATCTCGTGAACGTCCTCCGCAGCTTGCCGGACGATGCAGATCAGGAGGCGTTGAAGGCGCAGGTCGCCCACATCATCGCCAAGGTGAACAAGATCTCAAGGCGTGAAGGCGACCGCGTAGATTAGGCCTCTTTCTTCCTGTTTCCTTTGCCGCTGCAAAGTGTGTCATGAACATGAACCAATTAGTTATTGCGACAAGTTATCTTTGTAATATACTATCTTATTTCTGAGCAATCGATGCGGTGTTATCTCCCTTGCTTTTGGTCCTTCACTTTGTATGCTTTCTACCCTACGCTTTTAGGGGACTTGCCGGCAAGGGGCCCTCGCCGCGAGCGCCGAGTGCTGGACTCTTAGCAGCCTGCTGGCAAAGGCCTTACAGGCAAGTAACCTTGCCGCAGCTAGTCGCAGCGCACTTAGCTTGCTGAGCGAACTCGAAAACGAAATAAGGGCGCGACACTTGTCGCAGCTCACTTAAGTCATTGAGCGTGCTCGGAAACAAGGTAAGGGTGCGGCTAGCCACGGGTAGGTTCCTCCGCGCACAGGTTTTCCATACAAAGTGTGGTTGTTCAAGGAAGATAACTAAAATTTAAAAATTTGAACTGCTCAAATTCTGGTAACTTAGCTTTCATATATTGCTCGTTCCCCGACAAGGCTCCTCTTTCTTGAACAGCACTTGGTTCATCCTCCACCTCCTTCCCCCCCGGCAAACTTGTGCGCGAGGAATATTTCTTTTGCTTAAGAGGGAAAGAAAAAGAGGAGGAAAAACAAGTATGTAGCCTCTCGGCTTGCTAGTGCTTACCGAGGATGTGTATCGCACAAGGTGCCAAACAATGCATGCAAATAACCAAAGAAAAGCATGGAAATGGCAAATAGTATGAAGCACAAAAACTTTACTGATGCACGGGATCTGCGCCCGGCTTTGTACAAAGGTTTACATGCAACAGCGGCAAGACTTGTACAAAAGGTGGCTGCCGGAGCGGATCACGGCAACCGCGCCTTATGGGTGAAACTTGTGCTCTATGTTCCAGGAGTTGTTCACCGGTAAGCCTTCTTCGGTCTCAAGGCAGACAGCGCCGAGCCTTGTGACTTGTCTCACCCGATAAGGGCCTTCCCACTTCGGCGTCAACTTGTTGGAATTCTTGGCGGACTGAACACGCCGAAGAACAAGGTCGCCTTCCTCGAGACTCCTGGCCTTGACCTTGCGGCTATGATAGCGCAAGGCCTGCTGGTATCGAGCAGCTCGTACAGCAGCCTGGAGACGTTCCTCCTCAAGGAGCAATGCATCATCTTGTCGCAGTTGCTCTTGCTCGAGCTCATCATAAGCGAGCACTCGAGGAGATCCGTATACGAGTTCCGTGGGGAGAACTGCCTCTGCTCCATAGACAAGAGCAAAGGGTGTCTGTCCGGTGGCTCGACTTGGTGTCGTCCTGATTGACCAAAGAGCCGCCGGTAGCTCCTCTATCCAGTTTCTTCCGCACTTATGCAGCCTGTCGAAGGTTCTTGTTTTGAGTCCACGCAGCACTTCAGCATTGGCCCTCTCCGCTTGACCATTGCTCCTCGGGTGAGCAACAGAAGCGAAACAGACCTTGGCGCCAAGGTCTTGGACGTACTGCATGAAGGTGCGACTAGTAAATTGTGTACCGTTGTCGGTGATGATCCTGTTAGGGATTCCGAAACGGCAAACAATCGACCTGAAGAACCTGACCGCTGACTGTGTCGTCACCTTTCTCACTGGTTCCACTTCCGTCCACTTTGTGAACTTGTCGATCGCAACGTACAAGTACTCAAAGCCCCCGACAACACGGGGGAAGGGGCCGAGGATATCGAGCCCCCAGACCGAGAAGGGCCAGGACAAAGGGATTGTCTGGAGAGCTTGAGCTGGCTGGTGAATTTGCTTGGCATGGAACTGGCATGCTTCACACTTGGTTACTTGTGCAGTTGCATCTTGGAGGGCTTCTGGCCAGAAGAACCCTTGCCGGAACGCCTTTCCGGCAAGTGCCCTTGCGCCAATGTGGTGGCCACATATGCCTCCGTGTATCTCTGCCAACAGCTTCTGTCCATCTTCTCTGGAGATGCACTTCAACCTGACACCATTGAGCCTTCTTCTGTACAGTTCGTTGCCAACGAACTGGTACATACTTGACTGCCTGGTTATTTTCTCTATCTCTTCTGGGTCATCGGGAAGTTCTCCAGTTTGCAGAAAACGAACGATTTGCTGTGCCCATGCTGGAGCCTGGGGCTCAACAACAAGGACTAAAGGCATGAGGGTTGCTGCGGGAACCTCAGCTTCTACGGCAAGAACCTGCGGTTCGGCCGGAGCTGATGGTTCCCCGACAAGACTGCCGGGGCAAGGCTTGTCCGGAACGTTTGCTTCAACTGTACAGACCCTTGGGTTTGCAGGAGCAAACTGTTCCTCAGCATCTTGGTTGTTGATCTTGGGGACCTTGGCGGCGGCTTCTGGAAGATCCGCCGGCAAGTAGTCGCCGGAGACCAACTTTCTCTTCTTACTTTGCCCAACTGATGGTGTAACGGATGGCTGAGTTAGCTTGAGCAGGAAGGTCCCTGGTTCCACAGGTAACTTCATTGCAGCACACTTTGAGAGGCCATCTGCAATATCATTCTGAGCTCTTGGGACGTGCTCCATTTGCAGGCCCTCAAAGTGTTCTTCAAGCTTCCTTACTTCATCAACATAAGCTTCCATCAAAGGGCTCTGGTAGCTCTTGTTCACTTGTCGGACCACCAACTGAGAATCTCCCCGCACAATCAACTTCTTGATCCCAAGTTCGGCCGCAATCCTGAGGCCGGCAAGCAAACCTTCATACTCAGCAGTATTGTTTGTCGCTTGCTCCTTGGGAAAGTGCATCTGGACAACATACTTGAGGTGCTCTCCGGTGGGCGCTATGAGTACCACGCCGGCACCGGCGCCTTGCAGCGAGAAGGCACCATAGAAGTACATTACCCATTCGCTGGTTGCTTCTTGTACGGGGATGCTTGTTTCTGGAACTTCTTCATCGGGCGTTGGGGTCCATTCAGCTATGAATTCTGCCAAAGCTCTGCTCTGTATGGTTGAAGTACTTTCAAACTTGAGACCAAAGCTTGATAGCTCTAGTGCCCACTCGACGATCCTGCCTGTTGCTTCTGGATTCTGCAATATCCTCTTCAACGGAAAGCGAGTGACCACTGTTATCTCATGTGCTTGGAAGTAATGGCGTAGCTTTCTCGAGGCCATGAGGAGGCCGAAAAGCAACTTCTGCACCCCAGAGTATCTTGATCTAGCCCCCTGCAAGAGGGAACTTACAAAATACATTGGGCGCTGCACCATCTTCTTTCGCACCTCTCCTTGTTCCTGCGCAGACTTGTCCTTGTCGGAGCCAGAGCTTGTCGGGGAAGCCACCTGCTTGTCGCTGGATTCACTTGCCGGTGGTGTAGACTCCTCATCCACCTCCCTCTCCGCTACTAACGCAGCACTAACCACTTGATTGGTTGCTGCTAGGTACAGCAGCAACTTCTCTTGTGGCCTAGGTGCGACAAGTATTGGAGTGGAGGATAGGTATCCTTTCAAGTCTTGCAGCGCTGCCTCCGCTTCCGGAGTCCATTTCATAGGACCTGCCTTCTTCAAGATTTTGAAGAAAGGCAGGGCGCGTTCTGCAGACTTTGAAATGAACCTACTGAGGGCAGCTACACAACCTGCAAGTCTCCTTACGTCCTTGACGCGCTTCGGGGCTTCGATCTGCTCAATGGCTTTTATCTTGTCGGGGTTGGCTTCAATCCCCCTCTGGGACACAAAGAACCCGAGAAGCTTGCCGGAGGGGACTCCGAAGACGCACTTCTCGGGGTTCAACTTTAGCTGGATCTTGCGCAGATTCTCAAAAGTCTCTTCCAAATCTTGGATCAGTGTATCTTTGCTCTTGCTCTTGACCACTATGTCATCCATGTAGGCTTCCATGTTTCTGTGGATCTGTGGCTCAAAAGCAGTGTGCACCACCCTTGCAAATGTCGAGCCTGCATTCTTCAATCCAAAGGGCATGCGTATGAAGCAATATGTGCCACATGGAGTAATGAATGCAGTCTTCTCTTCATCTTCCTTGGCCATGAAAATCTGGTGGTAACCTGAGTATGCATCAAGGAAGGAAAGTAGCTCACATCCGGCGGTGGAGTCAACAATCTGGTCAATACGCGGCAAGGGAAATGGATCCTTGGGACATGCTTTATTCACATCGGTGAAGTCTATACAAAGTCTCCACTTCCCATTAGCCTTGCGTACGACAACTGGATTGGCTAACCACGTTGGATGGATGACGCCTCTAACCAGGCCTGCTGCTTCTAGCTTCTTTATCTCTTCAGCAATGAATTCTTGGCGCTCCACGGCTTGCTTCCTGACCTTCTGCTTGACGGGCCGCGCATGAGGAAAAACAGCAAGCTTGTGCTCAATTACCTTCCTGGGAACGCCGGGGATGTCAGATGGTTGCCACGCAAACACATCGACATTCGCCCGCAGGAAGGCAACGAGAGCGCTTTCCTATTTGTTGTCGAGCGTAGCACTGATGGTGAAGGTACCACCAGTGCCGTCCTCCTTGGCGGACACCTTCTTGGTTGCCGGTGGAGCGGCCATCCCCTTCTTGCACTTGCCGGTGGAGCTCGATGGTGCGTCCTCGACGGCAGCGCAGCACTCCGAAGAGGTGCGTTTGCCGGAGTGGGCCCCAGAGCACTTGCCGGACTTGGTCTTGGTCTTCTTCCCCCCGGGAGCTTCAGCGGCAAGTGTGTTGCTTTCCGCTGCGGCTGCTGCATCCCGGTATATCTTGTCGGCGCAGATAAGCGCGTCCTTCTTGTCGCCAGGGACAGAGATGACACTTATCGGCCCCGGCATCTTGAGTACGTTGTAGGCAAAGTGGGAAGCTGCCATGAACTTGGCGAGGGCAGGACGTCCAAGTATCCCATTGTATGGCAATGGGATATCAGCAACATCGAAGGTTATCCTCTCCGTCCTGAAGTTGAGCTCCCCGCCAAAGGTCACCGGCAGAGTAATCTTCCCCTTCGGCTTGCTCCTTCCCGGGTTTATTCCTTGGAACGACCCGGTTTCTTCGAGCTCGCCGTCTGGGATCTGGAGTTTCTTGATCACAGCTGAGGAGATCAAGTTCAGGCCGGCCCCGCCGTCAACCAACATTTTGGTGACCTTGAGGTTGCGGATAGTTGGTGAGACCAACATCGGCAAGCACCCGACCGCAGTGGTGTGGTCAGGGTGATCCTCAAGATCAAAAATGATGGGCGTGCTGGACCACTTCAGTAGCCTGCGTGACTCGACGGGCGGCTCAGCTGCGTTTACTTCCCGCACCCACTGCTTGAGTTGGCGGTGGAAAGTATGCAGAGAGGCGCCTCTGTCGACACACAGAACTTCTGTGGCCTTCTGGAACTCCTGCTCGCTGTTATCACCTTCCTCCATGTCGTCGTCATCGTCGTCTTCTTCCTCATCCTTGTCGCGGCCCCGGGGAGGTCGATCTCCTTGCCGCTGCTTGGCCTTGTCGCGGCGTCCTCCCCGGCCATTGAATGGCCGCTTCTTGCTGGGTTCTCCTCCGCCACCTTGGGCCTTCTCCTTGTCGCGACGCTCGTATTCAGCTTTCTGCTGTTCTACGAGGTACTCGACTCGCTTACAGTTTGAAAGGTCGTGGCCCTTGGTGCGGTGGATCTTGCAGTATTGCTTGTCGGAGCCGTCCTGCTTGTCGGCTGCCGCTACAGGGGCAGGCTCCTTGCCGGAGCCGCCAGCCTGTGCCTTCTTGGCGGGAGCCTCCTTGCCGGACTTCTCGACGACCAGCACTTCCTTGCTCTTCTTTCTTCTGTTGTTCCGCCGCCGGTTCTTCTTTGCCGGGGCGGCATCCTCACTGTCGCTTCCTCCTGCGCCAGCATCCTCTCCGGGGAGTTTCCTCCCCTCTTCGGCGCGCGCGCACTTGTCAGCCAGAGCGTAGAGCTCGCTGACATGCCGTATCTTGGTCATGGCCATCTCTTCTCGCATGCGGCGGTTACACACGTTCTGGTGGAACGCGCTGATAACCGCAGCAGGATGGACGTCGGGGATGTTGTGTTGCACGCGGCTGAACCGCTGGATGTACTTGCGCAGGGATTCTCCTTCCTTCTGGGCCAAGATGTGGAGATCGCTCTCCTGGCCGTGGGGTTTGTGGCCGCCCGTGAAGGCGCCAACAAATTGGTGGCACAGATCTGCCCACGAAGAAATGGAGCCTTCCGGCAAGTGCATAAGCCAAGAACGGACGTTCGGCTTAAGCACTAGCGGGAAGTAGTTGGCGAGTATCTTCTCGTCGCGTCCCCCTGCAGTCTGCACCGCGATGGTGTAGATGCTGAGGAACTCCGAGGGGTGCGTCTTGCCGTCGTACTTCTCGGGTACGTCGGGCTTGAAGTTTTTCATGCTGGGCCACTGGACTCGCCGCAGCTCACGGGTGAACGCAGGGCAACCTGCCGCGTACGGCAAGTCGCCCGGCTCACCGGGCGCGTACGTGTCGACAGCGGTCCCAGCGCGCTGAGCCGATTGTCGTCTGGTTTCTCGTCGGCGCTCGATGCGCGTCCGAGTGTCTTCTTGCCACCGATCGTCGAGGACCTGGCGCTGGTCCCGACGAGCCCGCGGATCTGACGACGCCGTGGAGTCGTCGTCGACGTTAATCCGGTGGGGTGGCGTCTTCTGCTTCCACGGCGGGGAGTGCACGGTGGTTGCACCCCCGGCGGTCTTGTCGCCATCGGCCTTCGTCTGCTCGACTTGTCGTGGCCGCGATGTCGCCGGCTGCTGCGGCGTGTCGTTGTTGGCGAAGGCGATGAGACTCTGAATCGTCGCCCTCCAGTCTTCGGCCTTGTCCGCCGCTGGAGGGAAATCGAGGAGCAGTTGCCCTCTTGCTAGCGCTTCTGCTGGAGAGGAGGGGAGCGGCGGCGAGCGGTGCGAGGAGCGAGATATGCTCGGACTTCTAACAGGGTTAGAAGGAGCAGTTTCTCGCCCCGGTGACTGCGCCTTGCTCGTGCCAGGACGGTGGCCTTGAGCATCCCGCGAGCCTCCGGTTTGTCCTTGCCCCAGCAAGCGGATGGTACCTCCTGTACCACGGCGCTGCTGGCCTGTCGTCTGCTGAGATGGACGTGGTGCGTCTACGGCCACCGAGGTTTTGGAATTCGCTCGGTCGTCCGTCTTGTCCTTGGATTTGGTGGCGCCGTGAGTTTCCTCGCCGGCGACCACCCTTCCGCCGGCGTCTCCTCCACCAACCGTTGGTTCGGGTGGCGGTGGGATCGACGCAGACGGGCCTCCGACCTCCGAAGCTTTCTTCTTCGGAGCCATGTTGTTGCTGATGAAGTTGACGAAGCTGGAGAGGTTGATGAAGAATGCGCCCGCGTGAGCGTCGGATCAGGTTAGCACAACCTCGACGCTCCCCTACCTGGCGCGCCAAAGATGTCGGGGGAAACTGTCCTCCCACGAGCACCTATGGGACCGGAGCCCCTTCTACGTTGCGGTAAGGGAGCGGAGGGAGCACGAAGAGCAGATCGAGGAGAGCACGCGGGCGGTTTACCCAGGTTCGGTCCGCGCGGACGCGTAAAACCCTACTCCTGCCTTGGTTGTATTGAGCTCGGGAGCTTGAAGAGCTACAGTGCTAGCTACACCGAGCGAGAGAGTTGCTTAGGATTCGAACCCTTTCTACGTTGTGCATGGGCCTCCTTTTATAGCTCAAGGGGTCACCGACAGGTGTCAACGTAGAGGAGGGCAAAAATGTAACTTTGGTGGTAGTTGTAACAGTGCGGGAATAGTGCGTGAACAGTGGATGAACAGTGGTCATCACCTAACCTTGACAGTGGGGGACAAGGGCATTAAATGCCCGTCACCGTCGACCCCAAAAGCGTCCGTCCATGCTTCTCCATTCGACACGGCGGTAGCCTCGTCACCGTGGATTGCCACCGTGTGCCCCAGGCTGCACAGCCGTCCGCCACGCGTCCCTGGAAGGGCCCCAGGGCGACGCGTGGGCAGATGAGCTGGAGCGCGGGCACACAGCATAAGTTCCCCCCGGCAAGCACCTTGCCGGGGCTATGATCTTGCCGGGCCCGGAAGCTTGTCGCTCTCCGGGT
>LR738712.1:813937689-813952730 GCA_902687465.1 Secale cereale | reverse complement strand
CATCTCTTCGCCGAACTAGTGCACCTATACAATTTACCATTGTATTGGGTGTGTTGGGGACACAAGAGACTCTTTGTTATTTGGTTGCAGGGTTGCCTGAGAGAGACCATCTTCATCCTACGCCTCCCACGGATTGATAAACCTTAGGTCATTCACTTGAGGGAAATTTGCTACTGTCCTACAAACCTCTGCACTTGGAGGCCCAACAACGTCTACAAGAAGAAGGGTGTGTAGTAGACATCACCCCTTTAGCAAGCAAGTCATTCTCGGCCTTGTCCCACAACGGTCGGGCTTTGAGGTAGACACCTGACCCCGTGCGATGGTGATGCTTCTTCTTCGCAGCATTTATTTGTTTGCCTCTGACATCTTCTTACTCTTTTCCGATTTCTTGTGGGCCACAAATGCGTCCCAGTGATCTCTGATCTTCTCAAATCGGCCGGTGAATTCGGGAGTCTTGTCTTTGTCGACAAACTTTGCTTTCAGCTGTCAGGACCCCGATCCTAAGTCACACCGATCTAGCTGTAACACGTCATATCACTTCGCGGCCTCACGCACGGTAACCCCACGGGTGCCACCTTACCTGGCCCGGGACCGTTTGCGCATTTTGGCACACGTATATGACAGTGTCGCTAGCATCCATATGACAGAGAACCCGGGCCGACATGGCTAGTTATAAACCAAAAGTGGCACTAAATTACAGAGACAGGCATCCATGACCCAGCAACGAACGTGTCGGTCATCAATGTATGAACCCAAGTCGTAGCAAGCTACATGGACTTAAAGGAACAATGCGTGACATTTCCCCTAAGGGACAGACACAAGAACGAAGAAGGACACATGCCGGCCAGCCTACGTGTTCCGAGCAGTAGCAAGCTACCAAGGCTCATTGGAATCACTAGGAGGCATTTCCCTGTAAGGTAGGCTACCCAAGGAAAACAACTAGGTGTCGGTTCCCACACATACCAAGCATTTCAAACATACACGCAATATGCTCAATATGTGCAAATACAACATTGCATCACAACAGAACTCTATGACTCAAAGTACTTTATTTAAAAGGCTCCAAGAGCCATACATAACATATCCATACAGGTAGGGGTCACATGACCCAACACTCAAGTCATACAGTCATACAAGCACAAGCGGAAGCTACATGTCTGAGTACAGACAACTTAGAAAATAAAACAGGCTTGGTGTAGCCTGACTATCTACAAGGCCCTTCACAAGCTCCAGATCTCCGTCTGGGTGTCAAGCTACTCGTCGACGTCAACGTCTATGTAGAACCCATCAGCAGGGGCAGGGTTCTCCTCTGCAACAGTTATTAAGCAAACATGAGTACAAAGGTACTCAGCAAGTCTTACCACAGAACCTATCATACATGCAACATTATCAAAGGGGGGGTAGTGGAGTTCATAGCAGAATGCCAGCTTTGACCTTGGCTAACCTATACTATAACTCTCAACAGATTGCAAGATGTTATTACGAACACGAGTCCTCTACTCACCACATCAATACACTACCGAGGATCCTCTTCCGTCATCCTACGGAAAGGGCCATCCACGGCACTCACACTTATCTTGAGGCTTTTAGTAGTATCCATCAACTTGTCTATGAACTGTAAGAGTAACCAAGTAGTCCGTACCGCGAACAACGGCTATTCGAATAGTTTGATAGCCCTGCAAGGGTGTACTTCTTCACACACGCTTTCACCACTTATCGCCGTTTACTCGGCGTGTACTCGGCAACCTTCAAGCGGAAGCCTAGCGGGGGTGTCGGCCACGACCTGACTAACTACTCAAGTCTCTCGTCCAGGTTTATCGCCTATTTGGGTTCCATCCGTGGGGAGATCCGGCCGGGGTGTCGCTCACGGCCCCAAACGATGTGTACAGGGTTCCCGAGTCACCAAACGGGCAACCGGTACACCGTGCCACGTACCTGTTGCATCACAACCCACCCCGAGGGTCAGCGTTGTGCACGACCTCCAGTAAGCTATAAACACCAGAAACTAGTTGCAACTCCTGGACACAGATCGAGGGTAATTAATAAGCCGAGAGGGTCCATTGGTTTCGGTCCCAATGCATGGTAGTAACTGCAACTTGAACCACACATACAGATCTCAGGTCCTATGGACGATTCCAATGAAACAACCCACCATGTACTCCTACATGGCCTTTCATCGATACCTTTACCAAGCGTATTCCACACTTCCTTCTCTTTACCGGTATGATCATTTCACTCTGATCCATCACCCAGATGAACCAGACCAGACACAACTCTAAGCATAGCAGGCAACATAAACAAATAGCATGGTGGATCACACATCACATGGCTCAATCAACTCCTAAACATGCTAGTGGGTTTCAACTATTTACTGTGGCAATGACAGGTCATGCAAGGGATAGGGTTCAACTACCGCAGCAAGTAGCAGTTCACACGCTGTTGCCTTAACGCGGTAAAAGAGAGCAGGAGCGAGAAGATTGGGTTTGTATCGGAATGATCAATGATTGCTTCCCTGACAAAGTGGTTGTCGGGTACTGCTCTTCAACTGGATACGCAGCAGTATCCTCGGGAGCAGGACCTAACACAGAGAAAACCGGCGATACAATCATTAACAAACAAATGCAACAATATGATGCATGCTCATGACATGGCAAGATGCATGTGTGTTGGCTAATGCAACTAAAGCCAGAAAGGTTTGAACCTATTTGAATCAAAGATTCAAATTGGAGTTCAAACTATTATTTAAATAAGTGCATTATCATGTTTTTGATGTATACAGCAAGTTAACTTGTTCAAACATGCATGAAACCGGTGCCATTGGAAAGATTGGATTTTTCTGATCATTTTTCATATATAAATCTTTTCCATCTGAGCTATGGTTGATTTTATATGATTTTTAGAAGTTTTGGGTATTTTCTGGAATTTCCTGAATTAAATTTAAATCTAAAATCCCAGAAAATCCTTTACTGCGTCAGCATGACATCATGCTAATGTCATGCAGTCAACAGGGCCAGTCCAAGTCAAACCTGACCAGTGGGACCCACTGGTCAGTGTCACAGTTAACTAATTAACTAATTAGAATTAACTTAACACCTAAACTAGGTTTGACTTGCGGGCAGGGCCCACATGTCAGTGACCCAGGGGGTCAAACCCGTGGTCAAAACAGGTCCAACTCGCCGGCGTTTAGCCGCCGACGAGGCCAAACACGGTGGTGTGCTTCGGAAATCGTCTACGGGGCACGGCTCGAGCTGCGGCTAGGCGTGTTGGAAAGCTCTTGCCCTTGCGCGTCGGATGGTGGTGGTCGCCGGACCTGGGGTGGCCGGAGACGACGGCAACAAGCTCGACGGCGGCGACCGGCGCCGGGCGTGTGTGGAGATGTGGCTGCAGGGGCCTAGGCGATGCGTGCGTAGCACCTATCGCATCTACGCGCTGTGGTGAGTGTGATGGACGGGTGCCAGTGACCAAATGGTCACCGGAGCATCACCGGCGGCGAGCACGGCGGCGGTGCGTGCAAGTGAGCTTCGTGCGGTGCGTTCCAGGGGAGAAGAGAGCCAACGGAGAGGGGGAGGACGAAGCTGGGCTCACAGGGGTTGCAGCAGGCACCGGAACGAGCTCGGGGGTGGTCGGAGCTGAGCGGAACGGCGAGGGGGATCTCCGCGGCCGGAGTTGGGGAAGAAGAGGTCGGGGGCGTCTCCAGGGCGGGCGAGCGCTCGGTGCTCGGCCTGTTCGAAGCAGTCGAGGACGGGGGAGACGACGGACACCAAGGCGGGGCTCAGGGACGACGGTGGGCGCGGCTTCTACGACGGTGCGAGCACGACGGCGTCGGCCATGGCGCGGGGAGAGCGAGGGAGAGGAGCCAGGGAGAGGGGGAGGTGTCTGCGAGGTCGGGGGCGACGTGTATGACCGATCCAGCTCTCCAGGACGGTGAGGGGAGGAAGCAGGGCGGCGGGCAGCTGCGTGGCACGCCGTGCGGTCGCCGTCGAGCACCTGTCTGCCTGCCTGGCCGAGCCAAGCAGCTCGCTGGAGCGGCAGCTGGGCTGGGCCGGCAGGTGGGCCGGGTGGGGCGCCAGGTAACTCCTTCTCTCTCTCTTTTTTCTATTTCTTTTATGTTTCATTTGTTTTGCAACTTTGTTTAATTAAATAAAATGCTAGAGCATTTTTCTAACTCATAATACTTGTCATACCTACTGTATATAATATGAACAGTAGGAAACATTATAGTTTATGATTATTTGAGCATTTAAAATATTTTATAGCATTTAAATGCCCAAATTCAAATACCATATGAGTTAATCCAGTGACCTTTGATGTCCTAGAAAATTGTGCACCATTTTTAGCAAAAGTTTGAGACCAAGGCAGAAATGATGAACATTTTTGAAGGGCATTTTGGGTACAATGGAAAATATTTTATCAAACCCTAGTTGTTAGAAGAGGGGTACTGGGGTTTCTGTTAATCCCAATTCAAATTTTCTTTGAAAAGTAAACATGATGCACACACCAACTAACCCTAATGCAAGTGCTAACTAGGGATGTGACAACTCACCCCCACTTAAAAGAATCGCGTCCCGAGATTCGGGTTCCTCTGGAAAGAGGGTGGGGTACTCAAGTCGAAGACGATCCTCCCTTTCCCAAGTAGCTTCACTCTCGGAATGATGTGACCATTGAACCTTGAGAAATTTGATATTGTGGCGTCGAGTGGTGCGCTCGGTTTGATCAAGAATACGAACGGGGTATTCTCGATATGTGAGATTGTCCTGGAGATCAAGCGTTTCGTGGTCCACTCCGCGGATAGGATCCGAGAAGCAACGCCTGAGTTGGGAAACGTGGAAAACATTATGAACTCTGGAGAGGTGCGGAGGTAGTTCCAATTGGTAGGAAACTTCTCCTCGTTTGGCAAGAATGCGAAAAGGACCGATGAAACGAGGGGCCAATTTGCCTTTGATACCGAAGCGATGGGTTCCCTTAAGAGGAGTAACCCGAAGGTAAGCCTTATCGCCGACTTCAAAAGTCACAGCCTTATGATGACTATCATATTGGCTCTTTTGGCGAGACTGGGCTGTTTTCAATCTCTCACGAACGATGCGAACTTGCTCTTCTGCTTCCTGAATCATATCCGGGCCAAAGAATTGTCTTTCCCCGGTCTCCGACCAGTTAAGAGGTGTTCGACACCTTCGTCCATATAGAACTTCGAAGGGAGCTTTACCCAAGCTGGCTTGATAACTATTGTTATAAGCGAATTCGGCAAATGGAAGACACTTTTCCCACTCCATACCGAAAGAAATGACAGAGGCTCGAAGCATGTCTTCCAGAATTTGATTGACTCGTTCCACTTGACCACTTGACTGGGGATGGAAGGCAGTACTGAAAGAGAGATGAGTTCCCATAGCATTCTGGAAACTTTCCCAAAATCGTGATGTAAAAAGACTTCCACGGTCTGAGTTAATCTCCAACGGCACACCATGAAGTGATACTATTCGAGAGACATATAAGTCTGCTAGCTGGCTAGCGGTAATACTCTCGCGAACAGGCAGGAAGTGAGCTACTTTAGAGAGACGGTCGATAACGACGAAGATAGCGTTATTCCCTTTCCTGGACCTGGGAAACCCGGTAATGAAGTCCATACCGACTTTATCCCATTTCCATTCAGGAATAGCTAAAGGTTGAAGGGTGCCAGCAGGCCGTTGATGCTCTGCTTTGACTCGACGACAAACGTCGCAGTTAGCAATGAATTGAGCGATTTATCTCTTCATCCTAGTCCACCAGAATCTCTGACGTAGATCCTGATACATTTTAGTACTACCGGGATGAATCGTGAGAGGAGATTCATGAGCCTCCTTAAGGATCAAACGTCTTAGGTTTCGTACTTTAGGAACCACTAAACGGTTGCTAAAGAATACGACTCCTTGATCATCAATTGAGAAACATCCTGCAACTCCTTTCTTGATGTTCCTCTTAATACGGGAAATTCCGGGATCAACCTTCTGTGCTTTGATGACCTGATCCATAAGGGTAGGTTTCGCCACCAAGGTGGAAAGGAATCCTCGAGGAACAATGTGAAGGTTAAGCTTACGAAATTCCTCGTGGAGAAGTGGTTGACCTTGTTGTAACATTAAGTTGTTACAATATGACTTACGACTTAGTGCATCAGCCATGACATTGGCCTTTCCAGGGGTATAAGTGATTCCTAAGTCGTAGTCTGTGAGCAACTCAACCCAACGTCTTTGCCTGAGATTCAAATCCGGTTGGGTGAAGATATACTTCAAACTTTGGTGATCAGTGAAGATTTCACAGCGATTACCAAGGAGGTAATGTCGCCATGTTTTGAGTGCATGGACTACAGCTGCAAGCTCTAGATCATGAGTAGGATATTTATCCTCGTGTGGACGCAACTGTCGAGATGCGTATGCAATCACTTGACGATCTTGCATGAGAATGCAACCTAGTCCTTGTCGCGAGGCGTCGCAGTAGATTATAAAATCCTTGGAAAAATCTGGTGGTACCAGTACAGGTGCAGATGTCAGGCGTCTTTTCAGTTCCTGAAAACTGGACTCGCACTGTGGGGTCCACTCAAACTTTTTATCTTTCTTGAGGAGTTCAGTTAGAGGTTTGGCAACCTTGGAGAAATTCTCGACGAAGCGTCGGCAATAGCTCGCTAAGCCAAGAAAGCTCCTAACTTGCTTGATCGATTCAGGAGGAGTCCAATCAAGGATGGCTTGAACTCGCTCGGGATTGACAGCAATACCCTTGCCAGAGATCACATGACCTAGATAGGTTACTTCTGGCAACCAAAATTCACATTTAGAGAATTTGGCATAAAGGCGGTGCTCTCGAAGTTTCGTCAATACCAGCCTTAAATGCTCGGCATGATCTTCCTTGTTCTTGGAATAGATGAGTATATCATCGAGGTATACCACGACGAATTTATCCAAATACTCCATGAATATAGAATTCATTAACCGAGAAAAGGTAGCTGGGGCATTGGTTAATCCAAAGGACATAACAGTGTACTCATATTGGCCATAACGAGTAACGAAAGCCGTTTTAGGAATGTCTCCGTTCTTGATTTTGATTTGATGGTAGCCCAACCTCAAATCCATCTTAGAGAAGACTGAGGATCCAGCGAGCTGATCATACAGGTCATTGATCCTGGGGAGCGGATACTTATTCTTTATGGTGACCAGATTGACAGGTCGGTAATCTACAACCATCCGCTCCGTTCCATCCTTCTTCTTGACGAAGAGGACGGGGCAAGCCCAAGGGGAAGAACTAGGACGGATGAAACCTTTTTGCAAGGACTCATCGAGTTGTTTCTTTAGCTCAGCTAATTCTAGTGGTGCCATCTTATAAGGTCTCCTAGAGATTGGGACAGTTCCAGGGATAAGATCTATCACGAACTCGACATCTCTGTCAGGTGGAATTCCTGGCAGTTCTTCTGGAAAAACATCCGGGAAGTCACGGACTACCGGGATATCTTCGAGTTCTGGTAGAGGGCTGGCATTAAGAGAGTAGAGCTGACGCTCAGCCATTCGGGTCAAGACATTGACTATCTTGCCGGATGGATGTGTAAGTTGAACGGTCCTAGTATAGCAATCAATCTTGGCGTAATGAGTTGTCATCCAATCCATACCCAAGATGATGTTTATGTCCGAGGACTTGAGAGCGATTAGAGAAGCAAGGAAAACAAGTCTATCGACAAGGATTTCATTTCCATGGCTTACCCTAGAGGTTTGCCACTTTGAACCAGGAGTTTGAATAACCATGGAAGTAGGCATGTCACAAAAAGTCATGTTGTGCAATCGAGCATAGCTCTCAGATATGAACGAATGGGATGCTCCAGTATCGAAAAGAACAGATGCCGGATGGCAGTTTACGAGAAGCGTACCAAGGACGACGTTAGGATCCTCATAAGCTTCCTCGGCAGAGACATAGTTGACATGACCACGTGTAGTGGGGATTGGCTTGACATAATTCACCTTGCCGGTTGGTTTACCACGGCCAACGGGTTTTCCTGGTTGGTTCTGAGGACACTCACGCATGTAGTGCCCCGGTTCTCCACACTTGAAACATGTCACAGTGGTGGTGCGTGGAGCAAAGTTGGAAGGTGGTCCTCCATAGGTCTTAGCAGGTGCAAACTGTTGAGTTGGGCGAGGCGCCTCATAGGATGGCCTCGGTGTGTACTTGGGTGGCAGAGCAGTGTTAGGAACCCACACACGGCGCTTGTGAGAGCCAGATCCGGATGAGGAACCAAAGTCTCGAGTATGCTTGCGGGTGGCCTCGAAGTCGGTCTGGCCTGTTTCAGCACTGATAGCCTTGTTTACCAACTTCTGGAAGGAAGTGCACTCGTGTAGACGTAGATCTCGGCGGAGTTCAGGGCTGAGTCCCTTGCGGAACCTCGCCTGTTTCTTGGCATCGGTGGATACTTCCTCAGGTGCATAGCGTGCCAAGTTGCCAAACTCGCGACTATAGCCATCCACAGTTAACCGGCCCTGGGTGAAGTTGCAGAATTCCTCCCGCTTGCGACCCATGAGACCTTCCGGAATGTGGTGTTCACGGAATGCCTCACTGAACTCAACCCAGGTAGTGACTTGGCCAGCAGGACGCATAGCTTCAAAGTTTTCCCACCAAAGACTGGCAGGGCCCTCAAGATGGTAGGCGGCGTAGATAACCTTGCCAGCTTCGGCCACACGAGCAGAGTGTAGCTTGTGGGTAATACTACGTAGCCAGTCATCAGCATCCAGAGGTTCAGTGGAGTGATGGAACTTCAGTGGACACATCTTGATAAAGTCATCGATTGACACCACGTCATTCCTCTGGCGGAACCCAGTGTTCTGCTCTATGCGTTCCAGCAGACGGTTGGTCTCTCTCTTGTTCCGTTCTGCTTCAAGCATAACTTCCGCCAAGGAGGGTGGCTGGGGCAGATTCCCATCCCTAGTCCCACTAGCCTCACCCTGCTCCTGAGCAGCAGGAGTGTTGCGAGTGTTGACCATCCTAGGAAAACAAAACAACGGTTTAGACAAGGATGGCAAAAATTTGACATAGAAGTGCAGAATGTAAAGGATGACACAGAATGCAAAGATGTTCATCCGTACGACATGGTAATATAGGAACTGCTATATATACACCAGTGGTCATACACACCATACAAAGTTTAGTACAAGCCAAGGCTAAAGTACAACTGTGGTGAAAGACGATACATCCCATCAGAGGCATTCCAAGCTCCTATACATTATTTAACTACACCTCCAGAACTCAGTACACACTAAGTCATATTCCACAAGACGCGCAGGACTGTGGAAATACAACTACTACAATACTACTACAACCACGGCCTAGCTCAGACATTCGCGTAGTAATCCTCGTAAAGATTACCACCGTAGCCTGGAAGTGGAACAGACGGATCTTGAAACTCGCGAGCACTTGAAGGCTGTGGACCATAGGGGCATGGGTGTGGCCTCGGTCCCGATGCTGGTGGTAACCGACGCCCACGTGGAGGTTTAATACCCCCAATGTCACGCCAATCCATGCGATCAGGCAGACGAGTCCGCACGGGGTACAAATCCCGCATGTCCAGATATCCGGCGTGCACAGCAGGTGCAAGGCGTGTCAAAGTAGTCCAATGAGCAGCTCGAGTGTTATACCGCTCCATTCGGAGGGCACGGACCTCACGGTCCCTATCCTCCAACATCTGAACAGTGGTCTGAAGCAGTGGCTCTTCATGAGCAGCATCAGTATACAGACCAGTGTAGTAGCCTTCCTCTCCGGGAAGTGAGGCTGGCATGTAACAGAACTCAGTGTTCAGCAACAGGGCATGCCTAGCACGGAGAATGGTCATCATCGAATAAGCGGCATCCTGCACTGCCATCTCGATGGTAATCCCGAGTCCATAAGACCAATGGATGGGATCATTAGCTCCGGGATATGAGGGGTATATCCGGACTGTGCAGAAATACTGACTCTGATTAAAATCCCGGTACTGTTCCTCCACGGTGTATTCAGGATACCAGCGATAACCGGTCTCAGTCAGCACACGGACTAGCATGGCCGTGTGACCGGGCACATTAATGCACCGAGTCAAACGAACCACTTGGTGAGGGATGCGGCCAGACATCTGAAACACGGAATAATGCAAAGGCATTAGTGTTTCTGGAAGAAATCGGGCAGCATAACAACTGTAAATGCTCAAACAAAGATTTGAGACATCATACAAATGATAGCATAGCCACTCAACAGTCCATATCAAGGTTCCGGTCCAACAATCATCATACTAAAAGGATAGAAACTGAACTGAGGCTTGAAACCAACAATCCTAAGAGTATACGGATTAGTAACACGTGAACCTAGTAAGGATAAGAGGCCTAGTCCTAGATCCCCGTAGAAAGAATAGACTGACTCAGGTCAGAACGGCATAAGGTAAAGGAGTAAAAAGAGCCTTACGTTCCCTTCCACAATCAATTCCCCTACATATAACTAAGAATTTTTCTAGACTCAACATCGACCAGTTTGGCTTGAGAAACCTACAGGCAGTCCAGCTCTGATGCCAACGCTGTCAGGACCCCGATCCTAAGTCACACTGATCTAGCTGTAACACGTCATATCACTTTGCGGCCTCACGCATGGTAACCCCATGGGTGCCACCTTACCTGGCCCGGGACCGTTTGCGCATTTTGGCACACGTATATGACAGTGTCGCTAGCATCCATATGACAGAGAACCCGGGCCGACATGGCTAGTTATAAACCAAAAGTGGCACTAAATTACAGAGACAGGCATCCATGACCCAGCAACGAACGTGTCGGTCATCAACGTATGAACCCAAGTCGTAGCAAGCTACATGGACTTAAAGGAACAACGCGTGACATTTCCCCTAAGGGACAGACACAGGAACGAAGAAGGACACATGCCGGCCAGCCTATGTGTTCCGAGCAGTAGCAAGCTACCAAGGCTCATTGGAATCACTAGGAGGCATTTCCCTGTAAGGTAGGCTACCCAAGGAAAACAACTATGTGTCGGATCCCACACATACCAAGCATTTCAAACATACACGCAATATGCTCAATATGTGCAAATACAACATTGCATCACAACAGAACTCTATGACTCAAAGTACTTTATTTAAAAGGCTCCAAGAGCCATACATAACATATCCATACAGGTAGGGGTCACATGACCCAACACTCAAGTCATACAGTCATACAAGCACAAGCGGAAGCTACATGTCTGAGTACAGACAACTTAGAAAATAAAACAGGCTTGGTGTAGCCTGACTATCTACAAGGCCCTTTACAAGCTCCAGATCTCCGTCTAGGTGTCAAGCTACTCGTCGACGTCAACGTCTATGTAGAACCCATCAGCAGGGGCAGGGTTCTCCTCTGCAACAGTTATTAAGCAAACATGAGTACAAAGGTACTCAGCAAGTCTTACCACAGAACCTATCATACATGCAACATTATCAAAGGGGGGGTAGTGGAGTTCATAGCAGAATGCCAGCTTTGACCTTGGCTAACCTATACTATAACTCTCAATAGATTGCAAGATGTTATTACGAACACGAGTCCTCTACTCACCACATCAATACACTACCGAGGATCCTCTTCCGTCATCCTACGGAAAGGGCCATCCACGGCACTCACACTTATCTTGAGGCTTTTAGTAGTATCCATCAACTTGTCTATGAACTGTAAGAGTAACCAAGTAGTCCGTACCGCGAACAACGGCTATTCGAATAGTTTGATAACCCTGCAGGGGTGTACTTCTTCACACATGCTTTCACCACTTATCGCCGTTTACTCGGCGTGTACTCGGCAACCTTCAAGCGGAAGCCCAGCGGGGGTGTCGGCCACGACCTGACTAACTACTCAAGTCTCTCGTCCAGGTTTATCGCCTATTTGGGTTCCATCCGTGGGGAGATCCGGCCGGGGTGTCGCTCACGGCCCCAAACGATGTGTACAGGGTACCCGAGTCACCAAACGGGCAACCGGTACACCGTGCCACGTACCTGTCGCATCACAACCCACCCCGAGGGTCAGCGTTGTGCACGACCTCCAGTAAGCTATAAACACCAGAAACTAGTTCCAACTCCTGGACACAGATCGAGGGTAATTAATAAGCCGAGAGGGTCCATTGGTTTCGGGCCCAATGCATGGTAGTAACTGCAACTTGAACCACACATACAGATCTCAGGTCCTATGGACGATTCCAATGAAACAACCCACCATGTACTCCTACATGGCCTTTCATCGATACCTTTACCAAGCGTATTCCACACTTCCTTCTCTTTACCGGTATGATCATTTCACTCTGATCCATCACCCAGATGAACCAGACCAGACACAACTCTAAGCATAGCAGGCAACATAAACAAATAGCATGGTGGATCACACATCACATGGCTCAATCAACTCCTACACATGCTAGTGGGTTTCAACTATTTACTGTGGCAATGACAGGTCATGCAAGGGATAGGGTTCAACTACCGCAGCAAGTAGCAGTTCACACGCTGTTGCCTTAACGCAGTAAAACAGAGCAGGAGCAAGAAGATTGGGTTTGTATCGGAATGATCAATGATTCCTTGCCTGACAAAGTGGTTGTCGGGTACTGCTCTTCAACTGGATACGCAGCAGTATCCTTGAGAGCAGGACCTAACACAGAGAAAATCGGCGATACAATTAACAAACAAATGCAACAATATGATGCATGCTCATGACATGGCAAGATGCATGTGTGTTGGCTAATGCAACTAAAGCCAGAAAGGTTTGAACCTATTTGAATCAAAGATTCAAATTGGAGTTCAAACTATTATTTAAATAAGTGCATTATCATGTTTTTGATGTATACAGCAAGTTAACTTGTTCAAACATGCATGAAACAAGTGCCATTGGAAAGATTGGATTTTTCTGATCATTTTTCATATATAAATCTTTTCTATCTGAGCTATGGTTGATTTTATATGATTTTTAGAAGTTTTGGGTATTTTCTGGAATTTCCTGAATTAAATTTAAATCTAAATTCCCAGAAAATCCTTTACTGCGTCAGCATGACATCATGCTGACGTCAGGCAGTCAACAGGGCCAGTCCAAGTCAAACCTGACTAGTGGGACCCACTGGTCAGTGTCACAGTTAACTAATTAACTAATTAGAATTAACTTAACACCTAAACTAGGTTTGACTTGCGGGCAGGGCCCACATGTCAGTGACCCAGGGGGTCAAACCCGTGGTCAAAAAAGGTCCAACTCGCCGGCGTTTAGCCGCCGGCGAGGCCAAACACGGCGGCGTGCTTCGTAAATCGTCTACGGGGCACGGCTCGAGCTGCGGCTAGGCGCGTTGGAAAGCTCTTGCCCTTGCGCGTCAGATGGTGGTGGTCGCCGGACCTGGGGTGGCCGGAGACGACGGCAACAAGCTCGACGGCGGCGACCGGCGTCGGGCGTGTGTGGAGATGCGGCTCCAGGGGCCTAGGCGATGCGTGCGTAGCACCTATCGCATCTACGCGCTGCGGTGAGTGTGATGGACGGGTGCCAGTGACCAAATGGTCACCGGAGCATCACCGGCGGCGAGCACGGCGGCGGTGCGTGCAGGTGAGCTTCGTGCGGTGCGTTCTAGGGGAGAAGAGAGCCAACGGAGAGGGGGAGGACGAAGCTGGGCTCACAGGGGTTGCAGCAGGCGCCGGAACGAGCTCGAGGGTGGTCGGAGCTGAGCAGAACGACGAGGGGGATCTCCGTGGCCGGAGTTGGGGAAGAAGAGGTCGGGGGCGTCTCCAGGGCGGGCGAGCGCTCGGGGCTCGGCCTGTTCGAAGCAGTCGAGGACGGCGGAGACGACGGACACCAAGGCGGGGCTCAGGGACGACGGTGGGCGCGGCTTCTACGACGGTGCGAGCACGACGGCGTCGACCATGGCGCGGGGAGAGCGAGGGAGAGGAGCCGGGGAGAGGGGGAGGTGTCTGCGAGGTCGGGGGCGACGTGTATGACCGATCCAGCTCTCCAGGACGGCGAGAGGAGGAAGCAGGGCGGCGGGCAGCTGCGTGGCGCGCCGTGCGGTCGCCGTCGAGCACCTGCCTGCCTGCCTGGCCGAGCCAAGCAGCTCGCTGGAGCGGCAGCTGGGCTGGGCCGGCAGGTGGGCCGGGTGGGGCGCCAGGTAACTCCTTCTCTCTCTCTCTTTTCTATTTCTTTTCTGTTTCATTTGTTTTGCAACTTTGTTTAATTAAATAAAATGCCAGAGCATTTTTATAACTCATAATACTTGTCATACCTACTGTATATAATATGAACTGTAGGAAACATTATAGTTTATGATTATTTGAGCATTTAAAATATTTTATAGCATTTAAATGTCCAAATTCAAATACCATATGATTTAATCTAGTGACCTTGGATGTCCTAGAAAATTGTGCACCATTTTTAGCAAAGGTTTGAGACCAAGGCAGAAATGATGAACATTTTTGAAGGGCATTTTGGGTACATTGGAAAATATTTTATCAAACCCTAGTTGTTAGAAGAGGGGTGCTGGGGTTTCTGTTAATCCCATTTCAAATTTCTTTCAAAAGTAAACATGATGCACACACCAACTAACCCTAATGCAAGTGCTAACTAGGGATGTGACATCAGCTCATTCTTCCACCTCCTGGATAGTTCTCCCATCTTCTTAAGAGCGTCATCCTTGACCAATGGCTCTATAACTGGTGGCTTCTCCGGATCCTCCTCTGGTGGTAGGGTGAAATTGGCCTTCAGCACATGATACGTCCAAAACGTATCTATAATTTCTGCTTGCTCCATGCCACTTTTGGGTGATATTGCTATGATATTCATACACTTCCATACACTTTTGATCATATTTGGACTAACTTACTAATCCAGTGCACCCCAGTGCTAGTTTCTGTTTTCGGCTGTTTTTGTATTTCAGGTTTTCACGTTACGAGAACTGCCCAGAAAAATCTAGAAAATTTATATAAAAAATCAGCGTTTCGGAAACAACCTTGCGTCCGAAGGACAGCCGGGGGGGCCACCAGGGCTCCAGGCGCCCTGGCGGCGCCCCCCCCCCCCCCCCCCCCG
>LR738712.1:813914651-813932363 GCA_902687465.1 Secale cereale | reverse complement strand
CCCCCCCGAAGCTTCCCCGATGCCCCCCTTTGGCATATATTTAAAGCGTCCTCCGAAACCCTCAGAACAGGAACTCTTTTCGCGATCCCATCTCTGTTCCGCCGCCGCCGCCGCTTCCAAGATCGGGAGCACCAGGAGAACTCTTCCCGGCACCCTGCCGGAGGGGAGGATCACCACCGGGAGCTTCTCCACCACCATGGACGCCTCCCGGATGACTCGTGAGTAGTCTCCCTTGGATCATGGGTCCATGACCAGTAGCTATGTGATGTTCTCCTCCCGTTCTTGTGCTTCACTAATTAGTCCTCGTGAGCTGCCCTACATGATCGGGGCACCTATGTAATCCTTATGCCGTTGCTATGTTGAGTTTGTTGGGATCCGATGGATTATGAGATTATGTTCAGATTGATCTTGAGTAATATATTTGATCTACCTCTTTTATATTTATGTTCATAAGTAATTCTTGCATGTTCTCCGTTGTTATTTACTGCTTTGGCCGAGTAGTAGGTAGTGACTCCAAGAGGGAACATTATGCTCGATTGTGGGTTCATGCCCCTCGATGACTAGCTTGAGTGACAGAAACATGAGTCTAGGGGATGTGTTGTTGCCACAAGGGGGAAAACAACGGTGCTTGTGCCCGCGGGTGCAAGGATTGTTTACTTTACGCAAAGTTCTTTTAATGCAGTTGTCTGTTGCATTGAGTTTACACTATGGGTGGGACTCGCAACTTAATACCAGCGAGATGTTCTGGATAGATATCTCAAGGTGGATGATTAGTAGTAGATATTGATGGATTTCGGTCTACTTACTTTGGCGTACCGCCCATGCTTTGAACCTCAACCTTTCTTGCAATGTAGTCAGCATTGGTTTGCATTCGTGGTCCTGTCAATTGCCCAGCTGTAATTTGTTTACCTCACATAGCTGTTTTATCGTCTTTTGGGAGAGAGACATCACTAGTGAACATCATGAGACTCCGGTCCATATTACCATCATTGATCACACCCGCTATTTACTTTTCGTTATTATTTACTATTGCAAAACATTATCTATCACTACTATCATTGCTTTTAATCCTTTGTGAACTACAAGGCCGGAGGGATTGACAACCACTCTGTACTCGTTGGGAGCAAAGTTATTTGTATCTGTGTGCAGGTCCACGTTGATTGCTACTATCTGGCGCCGTAGCAGTTGACACCTACTTGTTGAACCTAGGAGTCTCTGGGGATTCGATTCTTCGCATATTTGCTAAGGGAAAACACTTCCACAACACTGCATCTTACACCTTCCACTTGGGGTAACCAACGAGGGGTTCGAGGCCCATCAGCACAGTCCAAAGATCATTTTTCTGCATATCGTTGACATCAGATACCTAAGGGTCTTCGTTCTGAGGCTTGTACCATAGGTGGATGCTGATCGGGATCATGTCCCTAACAAGAACCCCGCACTGAGTAGAAAATGTGTCCTTGGCCTTGATGGGTTTAATCGGTAGGCCATCGCGCGCGATTTCTTCGATGATGAACTTTTCATCCTGGCGCAACCTTTTCTTCGGGCCTCGTCTCCTTACCGAACTTTGGCTCGATCCGGAGGGCTAGAAAAGAAGAAATAAGAGAGTTAATACGTGTACATACCAAAACAATCAATGCATCAATTAGCTATAGTCAGCACATGCTTAATTTATATATATATATATATATATATATATATATATATATATATATATATATATATATATATATATATATATATATATATATATATATATACCTGGCCGGACTCCGTTCTGTCACGGGAGCCGTCATCACGGTGTCCTTCTTCCACCGGTATTCGGTCACCGGAGCCATCATAACCATGTGTTTCCTCCTCCATTGTATCACCGTAGCATGCTTCTTCACCATGTCCTTCCAGACCATCGTAGTCCTTGAGATACAAGTCGACATCAGCTCCGGTTGCGATTATGTCCCCCAACACCTGTTCTGCTACCTCGTCTCGTCCTATCTCCATAGTTTCTGCAAATATTACGACATGGAAATTATTATACAAACATGACAAATGGATATATTAGTGGCAAACGTAGACCTAGCTAGCTAATCACAACAAGGAACCATATTAGTGGCCTCGACGCTTCTCTAGGGTTTGGGGTGGCCTCGGCAACGCCTCTCTCATGAACGCTCGGTGATCCACGACCCTCTACCCTAGTTCCCGACCCTCGACCCCCTCATGTCACGTTTGTCTAGTGTCAAAGGATTCAACAAAACCATGTCTTCATCATTAGGCGAAAGTAACAGGCGCATGACGATGGTACGAAGCTCTTCAAAGTTGTTCTGGAATGGAGTCCGAGATAGGATGATTCGCTTTTTGGTACAAAGTTCAGCAAGAGCCTTCCGGATATCGCTATCTGGAAGGCCTTTGCTGAAATTCGTAAAAAAAGGCGAATTATCCTATCCGGGACTCCGTTCCAGAATAACTTTGAAGAGCTTCGTACCATCATGGCCCGGTTACTTCCGGCAAATGATGAAGGCATGGATTTCTTCAATACTTTGACAGTAGGCAACCTCTCGACCCCTGGACGACCCTCGACCCTCGATCGCTCGGCGATCCACGACCTCTCTACCCTAGTTCCCGACCCTCGACCCCCTCATGTCACGTTTGTCTAGTGTCAAAGGATTCAACAAAACCATGTCTTCGTCATTAGGCGAAAGTAACAGGAGCATGATGATGGTACGAAGCTTTTCAAAGTTGTTCTGGAACGGAGTCCGAGATATGATAATTCACTTTTTGGTACAAAGTTCAGCAAGAGCCTTCCGAAAATCGCTATCTGGAAGGCATTTGCTGAAATTCATACGAAAAGGCGGATTATCCTATCTAGGACTCCGTTCCAGAATAACTATGAAGAGCTTCGTACCATCATGCCCTGGTTACTTCCGGCAAATGATGAAGGCATGGATTTCTTTAATACTTTGACACTAGGCAACCTCTCGACCCCTAGACGACCCTCGACCCTCGACCGCTCGGCAATCCACGACCCTCTACCCTAGTTCCCGACCCTCGACCCGCACATGTCACGTTTGTCTAGTGTCAAAGGATTCAACAAAACCATGTATTCATCATTAGGCGAAAGTAACAGGCGCATGATGGTACGAAGCTCTCCCAAGTAATTTTGGAACGGAGTCCCAGATAGGATAATTCGCTTTTTGGTACAAAGTTCTGCAAGATCCTTCCGAATATCGCTATTTGGAAGGCCTTTGCTGAAATTCGTACCAAAAGACGGATTATCCTATCCGGGACTCTGTTCCAAAATAACTTGCATAACTTCGTACCAACATGCCTCGGTTACTTCCGGCAAATGATGAAGGCATGGATTTCTTCAATACTTTGACACTAGGCAACCTCTCGACCCCTCGGCGATCCTCGAACCTCGACCCCTCGACGACCCTCGGCCCTCGAACCCTCGGCCCCTCAATGACCCTCGTACCCTCCACCCTCGAACCCTCGGCGACCCTCGACCCCTCGGCGACCCTCGACCCTCAACCCCTCGACCCTCGGTGACCCTAGACCCCTCGGTGACCCTCGACCCTCTACCCTAGCTAGTTCCTGGCCCTCGCCCCTCGAACCCTCGGCGATCCCTCCCCCTCATGTCGAAGTTATCGAGGAGGGGGTATACCGACCCCCCCCCCTCATGTCGAAGTTATCGGGGAGGGGGTATATCGACAACGACATACTCGATAAAAAATAAGAAGAGGAAGAAAAAGAAGAAAAAAAGGAGGGGAAGAAGAAGGAATAGAGGAGAAGAAGAACAAAAGGAAGAAAAAAAGAGGAGAAGGAAGAAGAAAGGAATAGAGGATAAGAAGAAAAAATAGAATATCTATTTTTTCTTCTTCTCCTCTATTCCTTTCTTCTTCTCCTCTTTTTTTTTCTTTTTTCCTCTTATTATTTATTTCTCCTCTTCTTCATCTCCTCGTATTCTCCTTCTTCTTCTCCTTCTTCCTATACTTATTTTCCTTTTTCCTCTCCTTCTTTTTCTTCTTCTTCCTTCTTCTTTCTTCCTCTTTTCTTCATTTTCCTTATTTTACTTTTTCCTCTCCCCTAACCTAAAATCGATATCTACTAATTAACAACCTAAATAAAAAATTAATACATATATGAAAAAAACATCATATGAAAAAAAACATCATATGCACAAAAAAACATCATATGAACATCATATAAAAAACATATCAACGTCATCATATATGAAAAAACATCGTCAGAAGGCCACCGGACCGTGGGGTGGCGCGACAACGGTGTCAGAGCAGCGGTGGCGCGGGGCGAGGATGGCGTCGGGGCGACGCGGGGCGGCGCGGAGCGAGGATGGAGTCGGGGTGACACGGGGCGGCGACAGCGTCGGGGCGGCGCGGGGAGGTGACAGCGACGGTGTCGGGACGGTGTCAGGACGGTGACGGCGCGGGGTGGCACGCGGAGGCGGCGTCTGGGCGGCGACGGGGCAGGGCTTGGCAACGGGGGCGGCGACGGCGTCGACGGGGCGAGCTCGGGCAGCCTGGCGGCGGCGGGGGGCGGGGAACTGCAGAGATGAAAATGAAAAACGCTAAGTGTTTGCTTATATAGCAAAGCCATTAGTTCCGGTTCGTGGCACGAACCGGTACCAATGCTCCCCTTTAGTCCCGGTTGGTGCCACCAACCGGGACCAAAGGTCTCTTTTCAGCAGCCCAAAGGGCGGGAAGCAGAGGCCTTTGGTCCCGGTTGGTGGCGCGAACCGGGACTCAAGGTGTGCATTGGTCCCGGTTCGTCGCACCAACCGGGCCCAATGGCTTGTGCTTGCCAAAGCCGCAGTACGGTGGGATGTTTAGTCCCACCTCGCTAGCTAAGGAGCGGCTGCACCTGTTTATAAGCGTTGTCCCGCCTTCTCACTCGAACTCCTCTGAACTGCAGGCCTACGGGCCTAATCTCACGCTGCTTTGCATGTGGACTAACTGGGCCTTCTGCGGGCCTGAATCCTGGCCCAACTAGCTGGGTTTCTAGTCGTATTCACACCGTGGTGGCCCAGTAGGTGGCTTATTGTTGTTTTCTTTTTGTTTTCTTTTTTGCTTTTTTTTGGTTTATTTTTTTTTGACTTTTCTAGTGATTCTTTTTGCTGTTAGGTCATAAAAATTATAGGCTTTTTGTTAGTGCCATTAATTTTCAAATTTGAATTCTTATAAATTTGTGTGAATCACTAGTTTGTGAATAAATTTACAATAAAAATAGATTTTTCGGTTATTCTTTTTCCTGCTATTTAATATTAATGTGTTTTATCATTATATTAAATTTGGTAATTTTTAGGTTATTTCCATTGTCTGTTTTAATCAAGAACAGATTTTGTTATTTTAGTTTGCTATTAAAGTTTCTAACAAAAGATTTCTTTATGAAATTTCTTTTTGCCATTAATGTTTTGAACAGAAAATACTTTGATAATTTTAGTTGCTTAAATTTTATATAATTTTAGCTTAAAAACACTAGAGGTTTATAAAAGCTTTTTAGTTGATACCTTTTGCCATTAGAGTTTTATAAAACCTTTTTAGTTGATTCTTTTTGCTATTGAAGAATATTGTAGTTTTGTTTTAGTTGATCATAATAGAATATTTTAATTGTTTATTTTAAGTTCATTCTTTTTGCTATTAGTTCATTCTTTTTGCGGTATATGTCCCTAAAATTGAAAATCATTTGAAATGAAAGTTGATATGGTATCATCATTTCACCCACATAGCATGTGCTAAAAAGTTGAGAGGGTTACGGCAAAAACTGGATGCACTTCGTGTACAAAACGGACAATCTCTTTCGACGTATCGGGGTTTCATACGAAAACTCATCTGTTACAAAAGGGATTTCATTATTTTAACTTATTTGAACTCCAGACTTTTTGTGTGTTCAAAATGCACCATTCAAAGCCACATCATTAATTTTCAACCCTTTCTGACTTCATTTGTTATTTTTCATGCATTTACTGATTTTGTTGAGCTAAATGACCCTGAAATTGAAAAACATTTCAAATGAACTCTGAAAAGGTTGAAAGTTGGCATGGCATAATCATTTCACCCACATAGCATGTGCAAAAAAGTAGAGAGGGTTACGGCAAAAACTGGATGCACTTCGTGTACAAAGCGGACTATCTGTTTCGAGGTATCAGGATTTCAGACGAAAACTCATCTATTACAAAGGGATTTCATTTTTTTTGAACTTATTTGAAATCCAGACTTTTTGTGTGTTCAAAACGCACCATTCAAAGCCACATCATCAATTTTCAACCTTTTCTGACTTCATTTGTTATTTTTCATGCATTTATTGATATTTATGAGCTATATGACCCTGAAATTGAAAAGCATTTCAAGTGAACTCTGAAAAGGTTACGGCAAAAACTGGATGCACTTCGGGGTTGTTTGGTTTCCAGCCACACTTTGCCACACCTCACCTTAGGCAAGTTTGACCATGTTAGGTGGATGTTTGGTTCTAGCCACACCTAAGGCAAGATATTTTTTATGAGCAGTGAACCCCACATGTCATAGACATAAAAAGTGTGGCAAGATTCCCTTAGGCAAGCCAAAGTGTGGCTAACAATTTGAGCAACTCCAGTTAGGCAAGTGTGGCAAAAAGTAATGTGGCAACATAAGGCAAACATAGTCACAATTCAAACAGCCCCTTCGTGTACAAAACGGACAATGTCTTTCGAGGTATCAGGGTTTCATACGGAAACTCGTCTGTTACAAAGGGATTTCATTTCTTCACATGTAACTGTAGTGATATTCTAGATCAAATGCATCATCATAATAGTTGTGGAGAGAAAGTCTTCACTTTTTCTTCGCTTGTGTCCTTTGCTTATTGCGCTGTAACCATGAATAATCTTCATCGTTTATCAGGGTGCTTCGGTCAGCCTTGACTTTGAAGGGGAGGAATTTCATGAAACTTTTCATAATCTTCGGAAATGTCTGTCTTGCGCTCCACTCCCACGATGTCTCTTTTTCCTGAAAGAACTATGTGGCGCTTTCGCTCATCGTATGATGTGTTCGCTTCCTTATCTTTTCTTTTTCTGGTTTTTGTAGACATGTCCTTCACATAGAATACCTGTGCCACATCATTGGCTAGGACGAACGGTTCGTCTGTGTACCCAAGATTGTTCAGATCCACTGTTGTCATTCCGTAATATGGGTCTATCTGTACCCCGCCTCCTGACAGATTGACCCATTTGCACTTAAACAAAGGGACCTTAAAATCATGTCCATAGTCAAGTTCCCATATGTCCACTATGTAAGCATAATATGTGTCATTTCCCTTCTTGGTTGTTGCATCAAAGCGGACACTGCTGTTTTGGTTGGTGCTCTTTTGATCTTGGGCAATCGTGTAAAATGTATTCCCATTTATCTCGTATCCTTTGTAAGTCAATACAGTCGAAGATGGTCCCCTGGACAACGAGTACAGCTCATCACAAACAGTGTCGTCACCTCCGAGACGTGTTTCCAACCAACTGCCGAAAGTCTTGATGTGTTCACATGTAATCCAGTCGTCACACTGCACCGGGTGTTTGGAGCGCAGACTGTTCTTGTGTTCATCGACATACGAGGTCACCAAGGTAGAGCTTTGTAGAACTGTGTAGTGTGCTTCAGACCAAGAATGCATGTCCCTGCATATTATTGAGTCCCCTTCAAGCGTGCCTTTTCCAGTCAGTCTCCCCTCATACCGCGATTTAGGGAGACCAATCTTCTTAAGGCCAGGAATGAAGTCAACACAAAACCCAATGACATCCTCTGTTTGATGGCCCATGGAGATGCTTCCTTCTGGCCTAGCGCGGTTACAGACATATTTCTTTAGGACTCCCATGAAACTCTCAAAGGGGAACATATTGTGTAGAAATACGGGGCCTACAATGACAATCTCGACGACTAAATGAACTAGGACGTGCGTCATGATATTAAAGAAGGATGGTGGGAACACCAGCTCGAAACTGACAAGACATTGTGCCACATCACTCCTTAGCCTTGGTATGATTTCTGGATCGATCACCTTCTGAGAGATTGCATTGAGGAATGCACATAGCTTCACAATGGATAATCGGACGTTTTCTGGTAGAAGCCCCCTCAATGCAACCGGAAGCAATTGTGTCATAATCACATGGTAGTCATGAGACTTTAGGTTCTGGAACTTTTTCTCTGCCATATTTATTATTCCCTTTATATTCGACGAGAATCTAGATGAGACCTTCATACTGAGCAGGCATGCAAAGAAGATTTCCTTCTCTTCTTTGGTAAGAGCGTGGCTGGCATGACCTTCATACTGCTTTGGAGGCATGCCGTCTTTTTTGTGCAAACATTGCAGGTCCTCCCGTGCCTCCGGTGTATCTTTTGTCTTCCCATACATGCCCAAGAAGCCTAGCGGGCTCACGCAAAGGTTCTTCGTCACGTGCATCACGATGATTGAAGAGCGGACCTCTAGGTCTTTCCAGTACGGTAGGTCCCAAAATATAGATTTCTTCTTCCACATGGGTGTGCGTCCCTCGGCGTCTTTCGGAACAGATAATCCGACGGGAGCCTTTACAAAGATTACCTGTAAATCATTGACCATAGCAAGTACGTGATCATCGGTACGCATGGCGGGCTTCTTCCGGTAATCTGCCTCGCCTTTGAAATGCTTGCCTTTCTTTCGACATTGATGGTTGGTCGGAAGAAATCGACGATGCCCCAGGTACAAATTCTTCCTGCATTTGTCCAGGTATATACTTTCAGTGTCATCTAAACAGTGCGTGCATGTGTGGTATCCCTTGTTTGTTTGTCCTGAAAGGTTACTGAGAGCAGGCCAATCATTGATGGTTACAAACAGCGACGCATGTAGGTCAAATTCCTCCTGGTTGGCCTCATCCCACACACGTACACCTTGTCCATTCCATAGCTGTAAAAGTTCTTCAACTAATGGCCTTAGGTACACATCAATGTGTTGTCGGGTTGCTTAGGGCCTTGGATGAGTATTGGCGTCATAATGAACTTCCGCTTCATGCACAGCCAAGGAGGAAGGTTATAGATACATAGAGTCACGGTCCAGGTGCTGTGACTGCTGCTCTGCTCCCCAAAAGGATTAATGTCATCCGCGCTTAAACTAAACCATACGTTCCTTGCGTCACCTGCAAACTCCTCCCAGTACGTTCACTCGATTTTTCTCCACTACGACCCGTCAGCGGGTGCTCTCAACTTCATGTCTTTCTTACGGTCCTCTGTGTGCCATCGCATCAACTTGGCATGCTCTTTGTTTCAGAACAGACGTTTCAACTGTGGTATTATAGGAACATACCACATCACCTTGGCAGGGACCCTCTTCCTTGGGCGCTCGCCGTCAACATCACCAGGGTCATCTCGTCTGATCTTATATTGCAATGCACCGCATACCGGGTGATACGTCTCCAACGTATCTATAATTTTTTATTGTTCCATGCTATTATTTATGAAGCCTTGGTTGTTTAATGGGCTTTATCATTCACTTTTATATCATTTTTGGGACTAACCTAGTAACCCAAAGGCCCAGTCCAGATTGTTGTTTTTTGCCTGTTTCAGGGTTTTGCAGAAAAAGAATATCAAACGGAGTCCAAACGGAATGAAACCTTCGCGAGAGATATTTTTGGAGAAAATCACGCACGAAGAACTTGAGAAACACGTCAGAAGAGCCACGAGGGGCCCATGAGGGTGGGGGGCGCGCCCCCCTTCCCAGGGCGCGCCCCCTGCCTCGTGGGGCCCCCGTGACTCTCCCGGTGCCTTCCTTCTTCCTATATAAGTCCACGTACCCCAGAAACTCCGTGAACAGAGAGAAAACCCTAATTCCACCGCCGTACCTTATGTTCCCGTGGAGATCCCATCTTGGAGCCTGTTCCGGAGGTCCACCGGAGGGGGATCCATCACGGAGGCCTCCATCATCATCATCATCGCCCTCACCATGAGTTGTGAGTAGTTTACCACAGACCTTCGGGTCCATAGCTAGTATCTAGATGGCTTCTTCTCTCTCTCTCTGGATCTCAATACAAAGTTCTCCTCGGTCTTCTAGGAGATCTATTCGATGTAATCTCTTTTTGCGGTGTGTTTGTCGAGATCCGATGAATTGTGAGTTTATGATCAAGGTTATCTATGAAAGATATTTGGTTCCTATCTGAACTTTTTATGTGTGCTCATAATATCCTTGCAAGTCTCTTCGAATTATTGGTTTGGTTTGGCCTACTAGATCTATAGTTCTTGCAATGGGAGAAGTGCTTGGCTTTGGGTTCAATCTTGCGGTGTCCTTTCCCAGTGACAGTAGGGGCAGCAAGGCATGTATTGTATTGTTGCCATCGAGGATAAAAAGATGGCGTTTATATCATATTGCTTGAGTTTATCCCTCTACATCATGTCATCTTGCTTAAGGCATTACTCTGTTCTTATGAACTCAATACACTAGATGCATGCTGGATAGCGGTCGATGTGTGGAGTAATAGTAGTAGATGCAGAATCGTTTCGGTCTACTTGTCTCGGACGTGATGCCTATATACAATGATCATGCCTAGATAGTCTCATAATTATTCGCTTTTCTATCAATTGCTCGACAGTAATTTGTTTACCCGCCGTAGAATATCGCTATCATGAGAGAAGCCACTAGAGAAAACTATGGCCCCCGGGTCTATTCTCAACATATCAATCTACACTTACTTTACTTTTATCGCTTTTATTTGTTGTTCTTATAAACTAAAATACCGAAAATATAAAGTATCATCTCTATCAGATCTCACTTTCGTAAGTGACCGTAAAGGGATTGACAACCCCTTATCGCGTTGGCTGCGAAGTTCTTATTTGTTTGTGCAGGTGCGAGGGACTCGCGCGTGGTCTCCTACTGGATTGATACATTGGTCTCTGCCTTCGACTGCAGCAATTCCAGTACGGTACCGAGCTTTGTGTTGCCATCTTCGCAATTGGGGTACAACCCTTTTTTGTAATCCTCTAACATGCGATCGTACTTCAGCTTCTCCTTTTCACGTTCGCACTGTCTCCTTGCATCAATAATGACCCGGCAAAGATCTTCATCGGGCACAACATCGTCTAGTTCCTCTTGACCTTGAGCAGCTTCCCCCGTTGCAGCATCACTGTATTCTGGGGGCACATAGTTCTCATCGTCTTCTTCTTCTTTGTTGTCTTCCATCATAACCCCTATTTCTCCGTGCTTGGTCCAAATATTATAGTGTGGCATGAAACCCTTATAAAGCAGGTGGGTGTGAAGGGTTTTCGAGTCGGAGTAAGACCTCGTATTCCCACAGCTAGTGCATGGACAGCACATAAAACCATTCTGCTTGTTTGCCTCAGCCACTTCGAGAAAATTATGCACGCCATTAATGTACTCGGAGGTGTGTCTATCACCGTACATCCATTGCCGTATTTATATATAATTAAGTGTGTCAAAAACCATTACAGAACATCATGGATAGATAAGTGATCAAATTAATATAAGTTCATCATCACATTAAATTCGAAGTAAATACATAGCTCTCCAGAGAATCTAATTAAACCATACATTGAAACTATGTAGAACATTTCAACGCAACAACAAATGCGATCCTAATCGCAACCAAGGTAACAATTGATCCAACGGCATAATGATACCAAGCCTCGGTATGAATGGCATATTTTCTAATCTTTTTAATCTTCAAGCGCACGGCATACATCTTGATCTTGTGATCATCGGCGACATCCACAACATGCAACTCTAATATCATCTTCTCCTCCTCAATTTTTTTTATTTTTTCCTTCAGGTAATTGTTTTCTTCTTCAACTAAATTTAACCTCTTGACAATAGGGTTGATACGTCCAAAACGTATCTATAATTTCTGCTTGCTCCATGCCACTTTTGGGTGATATTGCTATGATATTCATACACTTCCATACACTTTTGATCATATTTGGACTAACTTACTAATCCAGTGCACCCCAGTGCCAGTTTCTGTTTTCGGCTGTTTTTGTATTTCAGGTTTTCACGTTACGAGAACTGCCCAGAAAAATCCAGAAAAATTATATAAAAAATCAGCGTTTCGGAAACAACCCTGCGTCCGAAGGACAGCCGGGGGGGCCACCAGGGCTCCAGGCGCCCTGGCGGCGCCCCCCCCCCCCCCCTGGGCCGCGCCGGGGGGGCGCCTGGGCCCCCCGAAGCTTCCCCGATGCCCCCCTTTGGCATATATTTAAAGCGTCCTCCGAAACCCTCAGAACAGGAACTCTTTTCGCGATCCCATCTCTGTTCCGCCGCCGCCGCCGCTTCCAAGATCCGGAACACCAGGAGAACTCTTCCCGGCACCCTGCCGGAGGGGAGGATCACCACCGGGAGCTTCTCCACCACCATGGACGCCTCCCGGATGACTCGTGAGTAGTCTCCCTTGGACCATGTGTCCATGACCAGTAGCTATGTGATGTTCTCCTCCCGTTCTTGTGCTTCACTAATTAGTCCTCGTGAGCTGCCCTTCATGATCGAGGCACCTATGTAATCCTTATGCTGTTGCTATGTTGAGTTTGCTGGGATCCGATGGATTATGAGATTATGTTCAGATTGATCTTGAGTAATATATTTGATCTACCTCTTTTATATTTATGTTCATAAGTAATTCTTGCATGTTCTCCGTTGTTATTTACTGCTTTGGCCGAGTAGTAGGTAGTGACTCCAAGAGGAAACGTTATGCTCGATTGTGGGTTCATGCCCCTCGATGACTAGCTTGAGTGACAGAAACATGAGTCTAGGGGATGTGCTGTTGCCACCAGGGGGAAAACAACGGTGCTTGTGCCCGCGGGTGCAAGGATTGTTTACTTTACGCAAAGTTCTTTTAATGCAGTTGTCTATTGCATTGAGTTTACACTATGGGTGGGACTCGCAACTTAATACCAGCGAGATGTTCTGGATAGATATCTCAAGGTGGATGATTAGTAGTAGATATTGATGGATTTCGGTCTACTTACTTTGGCGTACCGCCCATGCTTTGAACCTCAATCTTTCTTGCAATGTAATCAGCATTGGTTTGCGCTCGTGGGTCCTGTCAATTGCCCAGCTGTAATTTGTTTACCTCACATAGCTGTTTTATCATCTTTTGGGAGAGAGACATCACTAGTGAACATCATGAGACTCCGGTCCATATTACCATCATTGATCACACCCGATATTTACTTTTCGTTATTATTTACTATTGCAAAACATTATCTATCACTACTATCATTGCTTTTAATCCTTTGTGAACTACAAGGCCGGAGGGATTGACAACCTCTCTGTACTCGTTGGGAGCAAAGTTATTTGTATCTGTGTGCAGGTCCACGTTGATTGCTACTATCTGGCGCCGTAGCAGTTAACACCTACTTGTTGAACCTAGGAGTCTTTGGGGATTCGATCCTTGGCATCTTTGCTAAGGGAAAACACTTCCACAACACTGCATCTTACACCTTCCACTTGGGGTAACCAACGAGGGGTTCGAGGCCCATCAAGAAGTATTTTCTGGCGCCGTTGCCGGGGACTCCACTCTTCAGGATAGGGGAGTTGCATGCTATCTTTGACCTTTGCTTTTTAGTCTTGTTAGTTTACCTTTCATTTTTGCTTTAGTACCTTTTTATCAAAAATCACAAAAATAGTTATCTTACTTGCTTGCTACTATGGGTTCCACCGAGAACACCAAGTTGTGTGACTTCACTAGTCACAACAACGATGACTTTATTAGCACACCTATCACTACACCTGCCACTTCAGCACCTTCATATGAAATTAAACCTGCTTTACTGAACTTAGTCATGAGAGAACAATTCTCCGGTGCTGGAGATGATGCTGCTTTACACTTAAACAACTTTGTTGAACTTTGTGATATGCAAAAGTACCAAGAAATAGATGGTAATATTGTTAAGCTTAAGCTTTTTCCTTTCTCCTTGAGAGGAGGAGCTAAAATTTGGTTTCAGTCTTTGCCTAGAAATAGCATAGATTCATGGGACAAGTGCAAAGATGCTTTTATTGGAAAATACTATCCACCTGCTAAAATTATCCAACTTAGAAGTAACATAATGAATTTCAAACAATTGGATAATGAACACGTTGCCCAAGCTTGGGAACGTATGAAATCTCTTATCAAGAACTGCCCTACTCACGGTTTGACTACTTGGATGGTTATCCAAACTTTTTATGCAGGCTTGAACTTTACCTCGCGAAACTTGTTAGATTCGGCCGCGGGAGGAACTTTTATGTCAACTACACTTGGTGCTACCACAAAGCTTCTCGATGAGATGATGACCAACTATTCCCAATGGCACACTGAACGCGCTCCAACAGGTAGGAAGGTAAACTCTGTCGAGGAGATTTCCTCCCTTAATGAAAAAGCTGACTTGATCATGTCTCTACTTTTGAAGCAATCTTCTGTTGATCCTCGTTATGACCCTTTAGATTCTGTGATTGCTGATGCTTATAGGAGTAACTTTGGTAGTAATTCTAGACCGTTCCCCTCTAATTCTTATGGGAACAACAATGCTTATCCTAGCACCAAGAACTCCATTCAAAAAGATAGAGATTTGCCTGGCTATGAGAAACTGCTAGAAATAGAGAAGGCCACTAAGAATTACATGCACACCCAATATGAACAAAACAAAACCTTCTCGAGGCAATTAAATGAGCATACTGCTATCTTGCAAGACATTAGTAGACGATTAGAGAACATAAATATTGAGATTTCTAACCTCCAGACTAGACTCACTATCACTGAGACCCAAGTTTCCAACATGTCCCACACACAAGCTACTTTGATAAACCAAATGGCAGCTAAACCCGAAGTGGTTGCATCCCTAAGGGAGGAAGAGGAAAGAATTAAGAGCCTTCCTACCCACCACACTGTTGCTACTATCCAAGTTGTTGAGGATGTTCAAACTCTTAGCACCCAATGTACTCCTGGTCCCATTGGACCTATTAATGGTGATGCTATGACTATAGAAACTACCAAACAAGTGAACCTAAAGGACACCACTACCACTTTACTTGATGCTCGTGACCTTGATTTTGATAATTGCACTCTTACCGAAGTTATTGATTTCCTTCACAAGAAGTCTAGAGATCCCCGCACTAGCACGCTTAACCTTGCCTTCACAGAGCATATCACTAATGCTCTCATCAAAGCTAGGGAGGAGAAACTTAGAGTAGAAGCCTTCATACCTAGAAAGCTAGAAGATGGTTGGGATCCTATGATAAAAATTAAATTGAATGACTTCTCTTGTTATGCATTATGTGATGCTGGTGCTAGTACCTCTATTATGCCCAAAAGAATGTATGATATGCTTAAATTGAAACCTTTTGATTCTTGTTCTTTTGGTGTTCGTCTCGTTGATTCTTCCATAAAGAAACCTTTGGGGAGGATCGACGATGTTCTTATTGTTGTCAATGATAATTATGTTCCCATTGATTTCACTATTATGGATATTGAATGTGATCCTTCATGTCCAATTATTTTGGGACGACCCTTTTTACGCACCGTTGGTGCTATCATTGACATGAAAGAGGGTAATATAAAATTTCAGTTTCCTCTCAAGAAAGGGATGGAACACTTCCCTCGTAAGAAGATCAAGTTACCTTTTGAGTCCGTTGTACGGGCTAGTTATTCTTTTACTCTTGATAAAACTTGATCTATGCATTATGCCTAGCTTAAAGGCATAAAAGAAAGCGCTATTGGGAGGCAGCCCACATGAATAAAATTTTTGCTTTTGTTGTGTCTTGATGTTTTTTACTGCTGTAGCATCATCATTGTATCTTTGCTTTTCATATTTGTGCCAAGTATAGCCTCTGATTGCTAGAAAGTTCAAAAGTTGTGAGGTGCTGTCCAGGAAACAGATTCTGTCCTTGGATAGAAAAATTCGTATAAAATCACCAGATCATCTTTTTGGTCTGACTTTTTTTCGACAGCGTTCTGTATATAATTGTCTTTCGTGTGTCTGTTCTGAGTTTTTTTATTTGAGTTGCAGAAGTATCCCGAACAGATCAATTACTACCTGCTGTTCTGTTTTTCACAGATTCTGTCATGTTTTGCCTTTCCTTCACTTTGCAAATCAAGAACTTGCTTTTTCTTTGCAAGAACCTTTTGGCAATCATCAGAAACAGTAGAACTTCAAGAATATCTTTATTTCCAGCAAGGTATAATTATTTTATTAAGGGTACTAACCTCGCTAATCAGATTATGATGAGTTATGTATGAAGGGAGTTTTCAAGTGTGCGAGGGAAGATGATAAAAAGATTCAGGAGTGTCAAGCGCTCAAGCTTGGGGATGCCCCCGTGCACCCCCAAGAAATATTCAAGGAGACTCAAGCATCTAAGCTTGGGGATGCCCCCGTGCATCCCCTTCTCCATCAACATTATCAGTTCGTCTTTCGTTCCACTATATTTTTATCACTTCATGTGTTATGTGCTATGCTTGGAGCGTCTTGCTTTTAGTTTTCTTTTTAGTTTTTCATAACGAGTCGGAACTCAGCATTCTTTATGTGGGAGAGAAACACGCTCCACCTTTACCTAGAACATTACATAGAATTTTCATGTCTATCTATGCTGTGTGTGTTCTTTGTCTTTTAATAGCTACTATCATGCTCTGCTCTTAGTATTCATGCCTATCTTTTCAAAGAGCTTTTGTTTAGTTTGTTGCTTGAACTCTCTTTAATTACCATTCTCACCATATTAAGAGAGTTTGCTTCCGTTGCATTGGTTAATGTGTCTATGATAAAGATGCTACGTGCATAATGGTGCTTAGTAGTTCAGGTTTTCTTATGGTTAATCTCAAATAGCTGGGGGGTTCCCAATGTGTTATTGGAGTACCAACTTGATTTGTTTGCCTATGATGTGGTATGGTTTAGTAATATCTTCCTTCAAGAATTTATTTTGATTGACTTGGCGTATGCTCACGCATATTTAAGACTGTAAAGAAAGTCTGTCAAGCCTTGATGATCTTTTATTTCTGAGTAGCGATATAACTACCATGCCTGATTCAATATTGCTTTGTCGCTCTGCATGATTATGACCGTCATTGCTCTCTTAGTTGGTCGCTCCCAGTCTTTTGCTAACCTCCACCTGTACTAAGCGAACTAACTTTGCAATATATAGCTCATGGGAAAGTAGCTTAAAAACTATTGTGGTAAAGAATATGTTGCTTATGTATCTTATTTCTTATAAGTTGGTTGCTGAGCGGTAACCATGTTTCTGGGGACGCCATCAACTGTCACACTTTTGTTGAATATCATGTGAGTTTCTATGCATGTTCGTCTTGTCTGAAGTAAGGGTGATTTACCGTGGGTTGAATTAATATGCATATTGTTAGAGAAGAACATTGGGCCGCCAACCAAAGCCATGTATCATGGTGGAAGTTTTAGCTTGGACCTTAATCCTCAATCTCTTATGAGAATATGCTTATGCATTGAAGAGGAGTCCATCATCTATTTTCTATGTTGTCCCGGTATGGATGTCCTCAAGTTGAGATCTATCAAAAACGAGAAATCAAATGCGATTTATCTCCTTGGACCTTTGTACAGGTGGCATAGAGGTACCCCTTTGTGACACTTGGTTGAAACATATGTAATGCAATGATAACCCATGGAGATCCGAGCTAATTAGGACAAGGTGCGAGCACTATTGGTATACGATGCATGAGGCTTGCAACTTATAGGATGTCTTATGCATGACACATATGAAGTACTACTACCGTTGACA
>LR738712.1:813851071-813910637 GCA_902687465.1 Secale cereale | reverse complement strand
GGTATTATTTGCCAAAAAGAAGTATGGGACTATGAGATTGTGTATAGACTACCGAGCGCTCAACATGGTCACCATCAAGAACAAATATCCGATGCCACGGATAAATGATTTATTTGACCAGCTCGCGCAAGCCAAGGTTTTCTCAAAAATTGATTTAAGGTCGGGTTATCATCAATTAAAAGTACGGACAGAAGATATCCCGAAAACAGCATTCACCTCCAGATACGGACTATATGAATTTATAGTAATGCCGTTTGGACTGACCAACGGCCCCGCATATTTTGTCCACCTCATGAACAAAGTGTTTATGAAATTTATGGACAAATTTGTTGTGGTATTTATTGATGATATCTTGGTATATTCAAAGACACCAGAAGAACATGCTGAACATCTCTGTATTGTACTGGGAGAATTAAGGAAACATCAACTCTACGCCAAATTCAGCAAATGTGAATTTTGGTTAAGACAGGTTGGTTTTCTCGGCCACGTATTGACACAAGAGGGAGTTGCTGTGGACCCGGAAAAAGTCAAGGCTGTACTTGGTTGGAAGCCACCGGCCAATGTAACAGATGTACGAAGTTTCCTCGGAATGGCTGGATATTACCAGAGGTTTATTGAGGGATTTTCCACCATAGCCAAACCAATGACACAGTTACTCAAGAAGGATAAGAAATTCGTGTGGACTGAAGCTTGTGAGAAAAGCTTCCAAGAACTCAAAAAGAAATTAACAATAGCCCCAGTATTGGTCGTACCAGACATACACAAAAGTTTTGAAGTATATTGCGACGCATCCCGGAAGGGCCTCGGATGCGTACTAATGCAAGAAGGCAAGGTAGTCGCATACGCTTCCCGACAACTACGGAAACATGAAGAAAATTATCCTACTCACGACTTGGAATTGACGGGAGTCATTCATGCACTCAAAGAATGGAGGCACTTTTTGCTTGGGAATCGTTGTGAAATATATACGGACCATAAGAGTCTCAAATATATTTTCACCCAACCAGAACTCAATTTACGACAACGACGCTGGTTGGAACTGGTGAAAGATTATGACGTTGGCATCCACTATCACCCAGGAAAGGCAAACGTAGTAGCAGATGCTCTCAGCCGTAACCCCAGCTCGGACAACGGCAGCCTACAAAACTTGAGACCTGAGTTTCAGCAAGAATTCGCCAAACTCAACTTAATGATGGTCACTGAAGACGAAGTGTCAAATGTGGAAATACGGCCTACACTAATAGAACAAATTAAGAAGGCTCAGCATGGACAGCACAGCGTAATAGGTATAAAAAGAAACGTGAGTCAGGACAAGGCCTCGGAATTTACCATAGACAGTGAGGGAATATTATGGTTCGAAGACAGGCTTTGCATACCCAATAGCAAAGACCTCAAACAGCAAATTCTAGCAGAGAGCCACACCGCTCCATATTCAATTCACCCTGGAGGGACCAAAATGTACAAAGACATTCAGGAAAGATTTTGGTGGCACGGTATGAAGAGGGATATAGCCACGTACATTGCATGTTGTGATTCATGTCAACGCATTAAAGCCGAGCACCAAAAACCCGCAGGACTGTTACAGCCAAACAAGATACCTGAGTGGAAATGGGATGATATTGGGATGGATTTTATTGTTGGACTGCCACGGTCACAGCACGAAAATGATGCCATATGGGTCATCACAGATAGACTGACTAAGGTGGCACACTTCATTCCAGTCAAGACAACCCACACCACCCAGAAGCTTGCCAAGCTTTACCTCGCCTGTATAGTATGCCTACATGGAGTTCCAAAGACTATAATATCCGACAGATGCACTCAATTCGTCTCCAAATTTTGGGATCATTTACAGCAAGCCCTGGGGACGCAACTAGTATTCAGCACAGCCTATCACCCCTAGACTAGAGGACAAACGGAACGAGTAAATCAAATTCTAGAAGACATGATGAGGGCATGTGTCCTCACCTATGGGACCAGTTGGGAAGCAAGCTTGTCGTATGCCGAGTTCACATACAACAATAGTTACCAAGCCAGTCTGAAAATGGCACCTTTCGAAGCCTTGTACGGATGAAGATGCCGTACCCCATTAAATTGGTCAGAAACATAGGACAGTCGTATCTTCGGTCCAGACATGCTCAAAGAAGCTGAGGAAAAAGTTAGACTAATACGAGATCGACTCAAGACAGCCCAAAGCCGACAGAAGAGTTATTACGATCAAAAGCATCGGGAAGTGAGCTTTGAACCCGGTGAAAACGTGTACCTTCGTGCATCTCCTATGAGGGGTCTGCAACGGTTCAAAGTCAAAGGAAAGCTAACCACGATTTATCGGACCCTTTCGTATAGTTGCACGGAGAGGCACAGTGGCCTTCTAGTTGGACCTTCCCAAAGAACTATCAGACGTCCACGACGTGTTCCACGTTTCACAGCTACGGAAATGTGTAAGTAACCCGGAGAAGCATGTGTCGCATGAAAATCTTGATGTGCAACCAGACCTCACCTACCGGGAACGCCCAATAAAAATATTGGAAGAGTCTGAAAGAAGAACCCGTTAGAAGACAATAAAATTCCTCAAGGTTCAGTGGAGCAATCACACCGAGGATGAGGCAACATAGGAAAGGGAAGATTTCCTTCGGACAGAGTACCCACACCTATTTGAGGATCAGCTGAAATCTCGGGGACGAGATTTTTCCTAAGGGGGTAGGTGTTGTAACACTCCAAATTTTTGGATTTGTTTTCTTCCAAACTTTTTGGTCTTTTGGAAGGGGGATATTTGATCTTCTCTTAAAACCCCTTCTAAAAACTTTTTTGACAAAAGTTTGTGTGTTCTTCTCAAACTTGATTCTGGTCTTGAAGGTTTTCTTCTTGTGTTAGCTCAACACAAGTTGTTTTTCATAAGGGTTGTGTTTGATTCTTTTTCCCTTCATGAATAACCATCATATGAAGACCATGGACTTGTCTTCCCCTTTCAAACTTTTCTCTTACCATGGCACCCAATGAAAGTCTTTCTCTCCAAGACCTCCTTCTCACCTTAAAACTAGTCTCTCATCAATTCCAGTAGGTTTCAACCTTATTGGGATTTTTCTTCTAATTATTTCATACCAAAAACAATTTCTGTCCTTTAAATAGAACCTTGGTGATTTACAAAGGAACCACCATGTTCATTTTGACTTTTGATCCCAAACCAACTCCTCTGGCTAGTCCTTAGTACCCACAACCTGGATCCATCTTGTTTCACTGGTCCACAGTTCAAAAAATTTAAATTTCACTTGCTGCAAGTTTGGACCAGATTTGCAAATTTTAGTGAAATTCATATTTTCCTTCTTCCTAAAATTCTGTGAAAATTCAGGCAGCCTCTAGATGCATCAAGAGACCACCCCACCAAATATCAGCTCCAGAAAGATTTTCCACATGCCAAAAACATTTCATCAAACACCTGGCGTGCACTGTTTCTGTCAGGTTCAGAAAAGTTAACTGAAGATAACAGGCGACGGTGCAGCTTCGTCAGTTTCGTCAGAAAACGTTCGTCAATCTCACCAGTGCCACTTTGGATCATTGCTGCACTGCACCTCGCTCTTATCCAGAACGCCGCACGCTCACTTGGCTGGTTCCTGGCGTCGGTGGCACCCTGGCCCGCCTGCGCCGGCGTCTTCCGCGGCGGCAGAGCCACCCGTGGCGGCGACAGGGGGCACCCTGCGGCATAACGCCGTTCGGCACCGCCCAAGCCACCTGGGAGCTCCGCGTGGCCTTCTCCTTGCCTGCGCACGCCTACTGCACCGTCGCCGTGGCCTGGCAAGCACAGGGCGCGCTCTCTGGCGCCGACATGCCGCACGGCCGTTCCGTTGGGGACAGGCCGTAAACGCCCCTGCCTTGCTGAGTTATGCACCGAAATGGAATCAGTACTATGTCTAGTCGATGCTCAAGCACCTAAACCACCCGTCCATCCACAGCGCCGCCGTAATCGTTCGCCGGACTTATCCCGTTCACGGCAACCGCCTCGGGCCGGCTATAAATAGCACCTCCGAGCTCGCTCTCGACCCCGCACATCTCCACCACCTCACCAGACCCCGCCCAGCCACTGGAAGAGCCTCGAGGGGCCCTTCTTCCTCAACTCCGGCCACCTCCGTCCGCTTCGGGCTCCGGCAGCGTTCTCTCTAGTGAGAGCTCCTCCACCGCCCTGGACTTGCCCGTAGCCTCCTGACACCCCTAGGAGACTAACCCCCGCTCCAATTTGACCCCAGCAGCCCTCTCCGACGAGACCCGCAACAACCCGAGCCGCCGTCCGCCAGAGACAGGGCCGCCGTCGACGTGATGCTCGCCGACGTCCAACTCCACCACCCACCGACGCGGAAGAGCACCAGGAACCCGTAGGTACCACTCACTCCCTCTACCTCGCCGTGGATCGGCGCCGACGACCACCGCAGCTCTCTGGCGCCGACGCGACTCTGTTTCTGTTTTCAAACCTGACGAGTGGGACCCCCTCGTCAGCCTCTCAATCTCTTCCGAAACGTTTTTCTGGAAGGCGCCTTCGGGCAAAGTACGTTTTCCTATTCGACTGGCGTACTGCGTACCGAATCGTTTTCTCTTTTTATATTCTAGCCCCTGGAAACTTTCTGTTTCATTACAGACAAGTCCCTGGACAGAAACACTAATAACTTTGAAACAAAAGATGATTTTGAGTTGATTCTTTTTCTGTCCTCTTTAGTTTTCTGTCTAGTTTTTTATCATATTTATTTGAAAAATATTTGGGACAACTTTTATGCACGCGCGGTATTTATGTTAGTACTCTTTTATTTGAATACGTAGATACCGACGGAAGTGACGGAGCCGCGAACTTCACCGAGTTAGACTCCGACTACTCCGAACCAGGCAAGCATGTTTGAACCTTTGATATGATGAGTGTGTTGCATGTTTGCTTGAGTAGTTCTTCTTCATAGCATGGTTATATAAGCATTTGTGGATGTTATATTTCATGCAAGCAAGCTTCGGGTGAGCCCCGAATGATGATGATTGAACCACCCCGATCATGTGGTGACATGATGGAATGTGAACTGGCATTGTTGGAGCATGCCAGTCAACTGTTAACCCCAGTATCAACATGGATCAAGTCATGATCCCGTTCGTCTCCTTTTTGGTACTGTCACAAGCCTTCTGCAAAGATTACGGTTTAGTCAGTTACAAACCTCTTTCCGTGTACACACCAAATAGAGGGGCCGGGATGAGGGTTCCATGGCCCTGGATTAAAGCCCGTCATCCGGTCAGGGGGCATGGGTGTTTCCGGTTGGGACCGAGAGGGGGGCACCCCTTAGAGCGCGCAAATATAAATTTGATCCCATGCTATTCGAGGTTGTAGCCTCCCCGTCTTAAAGTTTTTCGTGAGTGTTGTCTCGGGTGATTCCGGGCAGCAGGATGTGAAATAGGTGTGTATTGGTCAGTTGTGTTTCTGCTAAAACACCGTAGACGGTACTAGTCCTCGTGGCTAGTGGAATCGGTTGGCTGTGATATAAGAGTACAAGCTCTGCAGAGTCAAAATCTTTAGAGTAGCCATTTCTATTGCCTAGTATCAATCTTCGTGTCAACCCCAGTGACCGTTTCGGGAAACTTATGATAGTTACAAGAATGGTGATTTAGTCAAGGGTCATTTTGATAGATGAACTAACCAGTTATTTCTGCACTGATAAATCTCTTGAAATACTTTACCGTTATACCAAAAATGTTATAAGCCCTTTATGTGATGTCGCTCAGACGTCCGATTGTGGCATTCTTGTTATTCACTTTTGTTATAAGCCCTTTATGTGATGTCGCTCAGACGTCCGACTGTGGCATTCTTGTTATTTACTTTTGATATAAGCCCTTTACGTGATGTCGCTCAGACGTCCGACTGTGGCATTCTTGTTATTTACTTTTGTTATAAGCCCTTTATGTGATGTCGCTCAGACGTCCGACTGTGGCATTCTTATTATTTACTTTTGATATAAGCCCTTTATGTGATGTCGCTCAGACGTCCGACTGTGGCATTCTTGTTATTTACTTTTGTTATAAGCCCTTTATGTAATGTCGCTCAGACGTCCGACTGTGGCATGTTTTTATTCATTTTTCCTCACGAGGCGTCGCTCAGACACTCGTTTGGTTTTCTTTTATTTCTCTCATGGATTTTGGGAGGACTACCGCCCGACTTCCATTCTTACCTGCAAGCAAATTATATTATTCGGATACATATTGCTAGATTACTCATATGCATCATCTTTGCATTTGTTATATCTTATGTACGAACTGTCTTGCGAGTACATTCAAGGTACTCACCTGGCTTGTTGATTTGGCCAGATGTTGACGAAGACGATCTCATGGATGAAGAGTTCGATAGCGAGTCCAATGTCTAGTGGAGTCTCAGTCAGTCTCTTGCGATCCTGGAATTGATCACTGTTTTATAACCGCTTCCGCCACCCACCAAATAAATTCATCGGATCTCACTCCGATACTTGATGAACTGTAAGATATTGGAGTCATGCCACCCACTACACTGTGACATATCCACCACCCCTTTTGATTACAAGTTAGTACCTATGCTACCCTACCATTGTGTCATATACGCCCTTATGTATTATATCGACGTGCTTGTAATAAATTGTTGAGCAACCTCAGCTCAACCATGTATAATATTCAGTACTCTGGAATTCTGTATCAAGGATTTGTCTACCAGTAAGAAGTATTCTTCTGTGCTGGTTCGATAAAAAGTCGGTTCTCTCGGTAATTATTTTACTGGAAAACCGGTCCTGACACATATCCTTTTCCAATAAATAGTTCATACCGAGATACGACTACTTTATTGGACTTAAATACTAACTTAGATCCTTCTTTACATAGAGGGAGACACTAACGAGATTCTTCTTGATGGCGGGGACATGCTACACGTTCTTCAGTTGCACGATCTTTCCCAAAGTAAACTTCAGATCTACCGTGCCAACACCATGAACAGAAGCATGCGAGCCATTCCTCAACAGGATGGAACAATTTCGTGCGACCTGGTAGGAAGAAAACAAAGACTTATCAGCACACACATGAATATTGGCCCCAGTGTCAACCCATCAATCGGTGGACTGACAAACTGACAGTATGGTAAACAGGTTACCATACCCAGATGCCGTATCATTATTGCCCAAAGTGACATTGACAGACTTGGAGTCCTGTCCTGGCCTCTTGTACTTGTTTGGACACTTGTTTACCCAATGTTCCTCTGAACCACAAGTAAAGCAGTCATCTCTCTTTTTGTCTTTCTTCTTACCCTTCTTCTTGAAGGTAGTATTCTGCTGGACAGAGTTATTTCCCTTGAACTTGTGGAAGTTCTCGTGCATCATAATCCATCACTTACTATTCAGAAAAGTTCGTACCATGTAGGCTATATGACATGAAATACCAAAACCGGCCGACAGCTGGTCGTACCACACATGCATGCCGCTATGGGGAGAGCTAGCGAGCGGTTTCGAGTTGTGCGCCGAAGAATGTGCGTCCACGTTTGTTTGATGATCTTCATGCTTGAATACAGCTGCTTCGAAAGATGCCAATGTTTGTATGTTTTATCCGGTACGAGAGGAGGAGGAGCAAAGTGGCACATGGGAACGGTTGCATCGTGATCGGGAAAATGGAACTGATGAGGAAGGAAATGCCCTAGTTCCAAACAACAATATATAATGACACAAGCCATGCCAGGAGGCCCGAATGTAGGTAAACTGTGCATGCCGGCTCTGTTCTAGTACTTCCGGCCACGTTACCCTACCGAGGGTACGTACCTACAACTTTCCTCTCCTTCAGTTGGCGCGTCAGGCACGGCCTACACTAATCCGAGAACAAATCCAGATCTATCGAAGATCTATACATGCCCGGCGACTTCATGTCAGGCCAGACTTTCGCCTTCAGCTCGTTCGATCTCGAGGTCCGCGACCGGGGGCTGCTCTACGACGTGATGCCCCCACCCCACATGGACTACATCCACTTTGGAAAGGTCGAGTTCCTATTCGACGAGCACGGCGACACCACTGCCATCCAGGCCCCTCCATCACCCATGGCGAAGAAAGCGGCTCGGGGCGCTGCCCATCACAGGGAGGCGGAACCTTCATCAACCAGCATCAACATGATCTTCCCGGCCGCCGGCACGCGCTGGACTCAAACGCTTACTCGATGCATGGTACTGTATAAGCCACCACACCGCCCGGCACCCCCTTGGAGTTTTTCAATGCCACGATCATCTTCAACGACACTGATCATCCGGCCTACGATCCTCACCCTGACAAGTTTGCGTTGGTGGTAGATCCGACCGTCGGGGGCTTCCACCTCCTACGGGTCCTGGTTAATTAGCCACCCGACTGATACATTGGCGATTAGTACAAAATGCCTCCACTCCACCAACCTAATACTCCCTCCGTCCTAAAATAAATGTCTCAGCTTTATAATAACTCTAATACAAAGTTGTACTAAGATCAAGACACTTATTTTGGAATGAAGAAAGTAACAAAGAAATACAGGGTTGTCATCTCACAAAAAAATAAAGAAATGCAATATTTATATGTTCAGTTCATACCCAGCCGCATCGTTACCACGAGTTGGAGTTGGACACGGACAGAGACGTTCGCGCCCTGCATTCACACATGGTATATAAATCTGTTTTCACCAAGAAGAAAATGACACGGTAAAACCATTGACGATAACAGCTGGAAACCGAGTTTTTATCGACCACCGTCTAGTCTAGTACTCCCTCCGTAAAGTTATATAAGAACATTTAGATCACTACTTTAATTATCTAAATTGTCTTATATTTCTTTACACAGCGAGTACCTGAACTCGATGGGCAGGTTCCACCGCCACAAGTAACCTAGCCAAGCCATCGGAGCTATGCTCCTTTATTGAAAAAAATTCATAAACTCAGTTTTATCTTAGTGTCGGGCTAATCATGGTCTCAGAAATACACGATACTCTCTCTCTCTCTCTCTTTCATAATGTAGCGCGTATAAATTTTTAGAAAAGGCAAACTTTGACTGAGTTTATAAAGAAAAATATTTATATCTACAACATCAAATATAGAAAACAAGAAACTACATCTTATGATGAATGTAGCGATATATGTTTGACATTCTAGATGTGAATGTTTTTCTCTACAAATTTGATCAAAGTTTTTAAGGTTTGACTTCTTAAAAAATCTATATGCACTAGTTGACTGCTTAGCGATCGTTGCAACGAATACGGCCCCGTCTACAAAAACGGCATAGCGAACATGGTTTTCGCCCACCGTCGGACGTGGTCGTGCACGGCGGCCTGCGACCAAGCAACTAACTCCGGTCAGGTCACAAGATGTCCAGTTTCCACTGCACAGTACTACTAGCTAGGTGGTCCTAATCCACGAAAACCTCACGCCCGCGGCTGTTCCACGCGACGCCATCACAGGACACGTTCATGCCCAGCATTGACGTGATAAAACCGGTTCTTGCACTGCCAAATGAATGGAGCCCACGCCCTCGAGACCCGACCGACCGACCGACAGCGAAAACCAAGCTCTGGCTTCGCAGAGCCAGAAATGGAACCAACAGTAGTTATGCATATCACAATGTGCAAAAAGAAAACAGACAGACAGCCGCGGTTATTCCATCAGAGGTCCATTAAGGTTCATCCACGGAAATGTTTGGGAGCCTGGTAGAATCGCCACCCAAGACTGCTGCACTTCTCCTTATACATCTTCCGGTTCCGGGGGAGGCACACAACACAAGAAGGCAAACAAGCAAATTCTTTCTACCACTAGATAGATGCTAAAGCTGCTTACGGACAGCTGAAAAAGCACGTGAGTCCATCACATGGCGTTGATCATCCGCTTCATCTCCGCAGTCCTCCTCGGATCAGGGTCCGCAATGGCCCTCTCCGTCAGGACATGCTTGATCCGGCACATCGATCTCTTCACCTGAAACAAACAAACAAACAAACAAACAACAGCGGGGCGAGTCAGGTGCTACCACCTAAGGAACAGAAAAGATGACCTGGAAATAAAACGGCACTCATGCGCGCGCTGGTAAGAAACTTTCAGGTCTTGTTGTTGACACTTGGCAAGAACCAAATGGGGGCCGTGGTACCCTATGAAGCAGGTCATATCTCCATACTGAAAAGATCACCAACAATGTACTGTTGACTCACTATTTCTTGAAAATCATGTACCCGGCGCTAAAGAGTCCTAACAGAAAAGATGCCTTGAACAAAAAAGTATGCTCATGACAAGAAAGACCGGGTCACGTCGACACTCGACAAGAACCACTTGGAGGAAATGCTAGCCTATAAAGCAGGTCATAGACCCAGATTGTAAAGATCATTAACAAGATATTGTTGACCAACTCTTCACCCATTATGTCTTGAAAGGCAAGCACCCACGCAAAATAACATTAACAAGTGACCAAGCTGCACCCACGTTGAACACAAACAATGAAGTATCATTTTGGATAAGATAAAAAAAAAAGTAGTTACCGTCCCCATGACACCATGGTTTCATAAATTTTCCCTAAAAATTCTGCAAAAACAAATTGTTTTCCGGCATGTCCATGCACCTTATTATTTCACTGATGCAAAAGAGGTACTTTGTGCTTCAGTTTATCACGAAGGCCAATGTTTGTGAGCAAAAAACACTAGGTGCAGACTACACGGCTTCTTTGGTTACACAGTTTGGTTGTTTGAACCAAGGATATTCAAGGACAATAAAGTTAAATGGAGACTCAAAAAGACAGCAATGGAGTGACTTAACAGGACCTGCAGAATAACCAATGGTATCTCTGACTTTTAATCCACCATGAAACTAGAGCCACCAAATTGTAGTTCTATTAACTAGCAAAAAATGTGCAAGTATCATAAATATGTGAGTAGATACAGATGGCAGGGGTTCCCAAATACAACAATTTGACTTGCAGTGGGCATAGCTTGCCATCCACAGATGGAGTGAGCAAAATTTTTACAAAACGTAGTATAATTATTTGATTAAATCAAAATTTATTGCACGCAGACATCGTTATGTGGACTGAGAACCAAAATATGCAGTAACCAATGTTGAACACTATGACCAAGACACATGTTATTTCATAAAACTGTCTGCAATTCTGCAAAAATATATTGTTTTCCAGTATGTCCATGCAGCTTAATTTACAAAAGAGGCGAGATAAAAATACTCTGTTTGCCGCAAAAAATAGCAATTCCGTAGTTTAGTTTGTCACAAAGCCCATTGTTTCTACACACTAAGACAGTATCTTTGATGACACGGTTTGGTTATCAGAACCAGTGATATTCAAGAACAGCAAAGTTGATGAAGATTCGAGAATACGGCACAACTTATTTAGGTCAATACATGGAGTAACTTGACAAGGCCAGTAGAATAGCTAATGTTATCTCTGCTTTTAATTCATCATGAAACTAGAGCCACCAAATTGCAGTTCTAGTAACTAGCAAAAAAAAAAAGTGCAGGTATCACATATATGCGATTAAATAGAGATGTCAGAGGTTCGAAAATACACCAGTTTTATTTGGCAGTGGGCATACATAGCTTGCCATCTACACATGGGGTGAGCAAAACATGTTACAAAAAGTAGGACAAAAATATTTGATGAAATCACACATTGTTGCAGGTGGACATGGTTATGTTGACAGAGAACCAAAAATATGCAGCTAATTGGTTGAGGGGCGGCGTTAGGTTGTGGCAGCAGATATACCTTGGAAATGCGCTCCGGGTTCGGGAAGCGCATGCTCTCTGAGGCCAGCATCTGGCGTTGAGACATGAGCATGTTCTTCTCCTTGAGCAGGACGTACCACAGCTTGTGAAGGTCGTCCCAGGACTTGAGGCGCAGCTCAGAAGCCTTCCAGCCACGACCTGCCAATTGTATCACCCAAACAATGGTTAAACCCATCCATCGCGAACCCCGGCCTAGCCTGGCTACATGGGACGGAAAAGTTGGGGGCGGGCGGGAGGGACGCCGGACGCGCGTACCGTAGTGGGGCGCGGGCTGGTCGTCCGCGGTGCTCCGCTCGACCTCGAAGAACTCCTCGAGCGGGTTCTGCGCCTTCCTCGCCAGCGGCGTGGAGGCGGCGGCGGCGGCGCCCTCGGGCGCGGCGGCGGTGGAGAAGAGGCGCCTCGCGAGCGCCCTCGACAGGGAGAGCATCGCGGCGGAGCTGGATCGAGGGAGTTGGCTTCGGTGAGTCTGGCGGCGGCGGCGGCGAGCGGCAGCGGACAGGGTAACGAATGGGAAGAGGGTTCGCCGCCCGCCAACAGGGTAACTGGGCCGGTTCGGGCCGGGCCAATCTACGTAGTAAAAAGAGCGGTTCTGTCAAAAAAAAAAAAAGGCGGAGCTTCAGAGAGCATCGCAGGGGCAGACGGCGACGAGGAATCATGGCAAATTATGAAGAAATTGTTTCTCAAATGGAATGGCACGTTTAGAAGAAAAAAATATCGTTTGCTGTCATCACATAGCCGCGTCTGATTCGGCCAACCTCGTGATCTGAATTGTATCCCACACTCACATCATGTGGTGTTTCATGAATAAAACTGGGCTTTCCCCTCAAAAAAAAAGGGCAGGGGTGCGGCCAATTGCTTTTTTGTTGGAGAAATAATGTTGTCTACTATTGGTTGCTCTTCTGATATATGCGGTCGGTCGGCCGTAAGATGTCCATCTCGATGGGCCTGAAAGCTTCTCGGGTTGAACAAATTCTAGAATCTTTTCAAGGGAGTTCCCGTTTCGAGATATAGTAGAGTGCTTACAGGAACGGTTGGAATTGCCCTTACCCTCTACTCCTCTAGACCGCGCAGTTGTGCTCTGAATAATTTCCCACATCTTGCCCCTCTACCTGATTCCTCCTTTTGACATTTGCTTCGTGCGAAGCACATGCTTTATGCTACATTTAGTCATAGAAATTATCATTTGTAGTATATATTTTTAAGCAATAACTGCTTGGAAAGCGTACATTTGGAAAGAAGAAGATTATCATTCGTCTCCCCGCAAAAACTACTATTTCCAAGACCATAGAATCGGAGTGTATATGTTGTTTTATATTGTACTAACAATTAATTGAAGGATTTAGAGATTATAATTTATATTCTAAACATGAGCGTCAAGATTGACTCAATCTCGGGACATTCGTGCGGTCTTGACTGGGTGTGTTTCGCCAAAAAGTACCTCAATTATGTAGCTATTCTAGAGCGGTCGGTGCCCCTGTTGTCATAAAATACATAAATTTTAAAGTAATTTAATTATTATTTTTTACCGTTTTGGTAGAACCCAACACTAGTGTTTACCTAATCTTTCGTTGGAGAAACATGATTCTGCATAGTTAGTTGGTTCTTTTAATTTTGGAGCAAACTATAATTTGCAACCAATTAATTATTAGTTTGTTTTCATAAGCTTTTCAACTTTTGCATATCTTGAGAATATTTGTGACGACCCCGGCTCAATCGTGCACTAATCATACACGCAAATGCACACGATCAAGCCTAAGGACTCACGTGAAGGAATCACAACACAACTCTAAAACATAAATAAATACATACAAGTTATATATTACAAGCCAGGGGCCTCGAGGGCTCGAATACATAACAAGTGTCATACACAAGGTTAGCGGAAGCGTTAGGTATCTGGGTACAGATACAACACAGTACTGAAATAGGCCTGTTACACAGGCGGGGCAAAAGAAAAGCTATGATCGAAAAGGCGCAGGCCTCCTGCCTGGGACCTCCGATCCTACTCCTGGTCGTCGTACGCCGGCTCCTCGTAGAAGTACTCGCCGGCCGGGTAGTAGTAGTAGCCAGCCTCGGGCTGGTAGTAGCAGTCGTCAACGGGGGCTGCAGGCACCATGGCTCCGTCGTCTGGTTTCCATGCGGGTAAGACAAAAGGGGAAGCAAGCAACCGTGAGTACTCATCCAAAGTACTCAGCAAGACTTACATCAGATCTATACTAAGCAATGCATCATTTTCAAAGGAGACTTTATGTGGGTGGACTAGTCTGCAGAAAGCCAGAGTAGAGAGGGGAAAACCTAGTCCTGACGAAGACTAGCATCTTCAGGGTCTTGCAGCAATTAGAAGGGTGCAGATTAGTACATCATAATGTAAAGTGTTTATAGTAATATCAACCTCGGCCGGGGATCCTTCCTCGACTCCCTGCGAGAAAGCAATCCCAGAGCCCTACCTCATATCTCAAGTCACCAGTTCTAGTTGTACCGAAGTGGATACAACTCCGAGTGTCCGTTACCGTAGGACAGGCTATCGATAGATGTTTTCTTCCCTGCAGGGGTGCACCAACTTACCCACCACGCTCATTTAACTCCGGCCGGACACACTTGCTGGGTCCTGCCCGGCCTCGGCTAAACAACACGACGCAACCCGACCGGAAACCGCCAGAGAGGATCAAGCACGCCGGACTAAGCCTATGCCCCCGGGGGTCTTGGACCATCGCCCCGGACGCTCCTGCACGTTACGTGGCCGTTCGGTAGCAGACCTAGCAACCCCTTATACAAGCACGCAGTTGCATTCCGGGTCCAATCCGAACGGGCCGCTCAATCGCTGACGTCGTGACGACTCCGGCTGAAGTATACGACGCAGAGCACCCACTCACACCCACGTGATGGTTAGTGCTATCGGACCCGAAGGCCCCTCGGATCAAATATCCAAATCGCTTAGTGGATTGGGAGCGCGCGGTAACGAGCGTTGCCACCACACCGGTGGCCCTGACGTCCCGTCTCGAAGACTTGTGACAAGGACCTCACAGGACCGGCCACGCTTCGTAGTTATCTCGCGGGTACCCTCACTGGTCACCCGACTCCACAGCTCACGCCTCAAAGGCACTCGCGGGTACCCCTCAGGGTCAACCCGTCTCTATCCAACATGTGTAGTAGTAACTATAAAGTGTCTTCAGACGCACGATACCTCTGGCCGCACGCCTTTGTTCCTGGCGACGTCCGGCCTCGGGGATCGATACGTCTTTAAACACGGTACGGTAAACCAGGGCATCCGTGTGGTTTCCATGCCGATGAGGAATCCGAGGAATCACCCTCGTTGGATTCCTAAACGACAAGTCCCGTTAAGGTGATACCGGAGGAATCACCCTCGGCGGTAATCACCATAGCGGATGCACGACAAAAGCTAAGTCGGAAGTGGGAAGAGGAATCACCCTCGGTAACCCACAACGAGCTAGCTAAACTACAGGGACAACATCGGAAGTGAGTTCGGAGGTATCACCCTCGTCACCCGATGTTAACTCTGCGGAGTCGAGCATACTAGGGGGTGTGTGGTGATGTGAAGAAGGTCAGGGGAAGGGGCTCGATCGCTTGATCGAGGCAAGGGTACTAAGCGAGGCAACTACGAGAATGCGGGGCCACAGCAGTGCTACCCAACCTATACTAAGCAGTTTAGGAATAAAGACAGGTATCAACAGTATTGCAAAAACAGGCTATGCAGCAGTAATAGGAGCAGCAGCAGTAGCGGCAATTCTAATGCAAGAATAAGAGGGAATAGACATAGGCGATATCGGAATGATCGAGGGGGGGTTGCTTGCCTGGTTGCTCGGTGGCAAAAGCAAGGTCGTCGGAGGGGGAACCAATCACCGGGACGGCGTCGGTCTCTGGAGCGGCGTCAGCGTCGGACTCTACCGAGAGAGAAGAGGGGGGAAGAAACAGATAAATACACAGAATACAAACATCACAAAGCGTGCTAGGCTAATGTGCAGTGCAGGGTTGCTTAAAAACATGACTAAGTCAGATTAGTTATTTTTAGGAATTAACTGGGATTATTAACCGGTGTATGTGCACTATTCATCTACCGGAAACAGGCTAAAAGTTGCGGGTTCACCTTCGTAGAGGGTCCCGACACGGAAACAGATAGCACGGTTGGCTTCGTCTCGTCGTTCTGAGCAACTTTCATGTAGACAGTTTTTCCATCCGAGCTACGGATAAAAAGATATGAATTTCTAAAGATTATAGACATTTTCTGGAATTGTTTTATTAACAGAAATTATTTATTGCGTCAGCAGTGACGTCAGTACTGCGTCAGCCACGCGCTGACCAGTCAAACTGACAGGTGGGCCCCACCTGTCAGCCTCTCTGAGCTTAACAGATATTTAAACTAACTAACAGTGCTGTTTTAGTGGGGTGGACCCCACATGTCAGTGAGACATTAGTGCTAACTAATTAACTTAATTAATTAACAGTTAAACTAATCCGTTTTATTATTTATAAAAAACGTTTTTAGAGCGGGGCCCGCATGACAGTGGGCCAGGGGTGCCCAGTCAGCCAGTTGACCAAGTCAACTGGTCAACTGGGGCCCGTGGGGGCCACGGGTCAGCGACTCCAGGGGCGGGACCCGCCAGAGCCACGTCGGACGGCCGGCGGCTAGCCGCCGGCGGGCACGAAACACGGCGGAGGGCTCGGGCCCCCGTCGGAAAACACGTACAGGCCACCAAATCGGCCGGGGCCGGTCGCGTTCGAACGAGGAGAGAGATCCGCGTCTAACTGGGGGGTCGCGTGGCCGGAGCTGCGCCGTGGCGGCGACGGCGAGCTCGGAGGCGGGCGTCGGCGTTCGGGCAAAAGTGAGCACGGCGTCTCGAGGCCCGGCAGGCGACGCGAACGGCGTCGTTCGAACCGCACGAGCGTGCTGAGCACGAGTCGGTGCTTGGCGAAGCTCGAAAGTGAGCACAGGCATGGCTACGAGCTCGCCGGCGGCGAGCGCCTCGGGCGAGCTACGGAATCGGCGATCCGTTCGCGCAAACGCATGAGGAAGAGGCTAGGCGGGGGCTACTCGACGCGGCGAGCACGATGGTGCCACGCACGGGACCTTAGGGTCACCGTGGCCACGCCGGCGACGAGGAAGACGGCGGCGCGTTCGGACGTCAGCAAACAGGCGGCTACGGGGCGCGAACGGGCAAAATGAGAGGGGGAGTAGATGTGGAGCTCACCGGGCGAGCTCACGGAGGCTCCTCGGGTGGCTTAGGAGCAGCAGACGGCCGACGGGGACGAAGGGGATCGGCGGCGACCGGAGGAAGACGACGACGCGTGCGGGCGATGCAGCGCTCCTCGGTTCCTCCCGATGGCTCCAGGGGTTGCGGCAGTCCTCGGCGACGTCGACGAGCACGGCCAGACCGCGTGCAAGGCACGGTGGCCGCGGGGACGATGAAGACGCGGCGGCGACCGCGTCGGGCGCCGATGGGGAAGGAAGGAGGGAGCTCGGGGAGAAGGGGGAAATGGTCGAGGGGGACTAGGGGAAGACTGGCTTCGGCCTTATCCTCTCCCCCTCACCTGCTACGCCCCGGTGTCGAGCGGAGGGCGGCAGCAGCGGGCGCGGCGTCGACACGGCGGCGGGAGCAGGTGGAAGACACTGCTCCCGCGGGCTGGGCCGGCCTGGGCCGTGACAGGTAAGGCCTCCTAGCCCTTTTCTCTCTGTTTAATTTCTGCTTTCCTTTATTTCATCAACAGAGAGAAAAAGGAAAAGGTAGGGCCATCAAATGATTTTTGCAAAAAGTGTGAGTTGGTCCAAAAATATATTTACAATATTCCCTAGCTCCAAAAATTGGTTGGGACAAATTTGGATCACTTTTGAATTAATCAAAAATGAAAAGGCATTTAAAGTGTTGTTTTGGCACTGTTTAAATGCTCTAGTCCATTAATGGAGTTGATGGTGATGTTGTTTTCCTCAACAACAATTGTTCTGGAATATTTGCTAAATGATGAACATTTTTCCATAATTTTTGGAACAACCTCATTTTGCATTTGAATTTGAATTTGAATTTTCAGGGGCAAATTTGAATGGATTTGTTTAACCACTGTGTTTAGCATTGCAAATGAACATGACATGGCATGAATAACAAAATGACACAGTGCTTATTACACAGGGGTGTTACAAATATTGTGGGTAATATGTTGGAATTTGGCTATCACTTTAGTCCTTAATGTGTTGTCATTTATTGCAATTATGACGCTGTGTTGAAATAGATGATGCGGGCTTGTGGCGTGGGGTGATGGAGTCTTCAGTCATGCTTAGGGGGTGTGCGATTTTTTTACAGCAATCTACTATATATTTGAAAGGGTTTTTACCAGTTTTGGCACTAAAAGTATTCACATAGTTGTAAAAATAGATAGAAAAAAATAAAAATAGACATTGACAAAAATACATATAAAATAAAAGTGGAAAAGCAAAAAAAGGTAAAAGTAAATAGAAAACCATAAAAATACATGAAATGATAGAAGGAATGGAAAATAAAAAACAAAAAAATCAAGTACAAATGTAAAACAAAGATACAACCTTGTGCAGCTTTATCTTGCAATAAGCGAGATACATCATTTGCGGATTGAAAAGAAGGATTTAGATGCGAAAGGATTTGGAGATAAAATCATGAGCGACTATATCTTGCAGTAAGCGAGATATGGCCTTTTGTGGATTGAGAAGTGGGGTTTGCGGATTGTGAAGAAGGTTTTAGATGCATATATAGAAAGGGGTTTTGGTAGGATTTGGTGAAGGAAATGTTACACCGAAGGCTGACAGCCGAGGCACACTGCTGGGTTTATTTTCTTTTATTTTTGCAATAAAATGCATGTTTTTTATTTAAATCGCTTGCGCCATGCTTTGGTTGGGCTAACCCCACGATCCTATTTGTATCCCTTTAGTTGTGAGCTTCCATCAATAAAGCTTGGCATTTATTAAAATAAAATAAAATTATGTGCACGTTTAGATGCAGAAGTTTTTTTTTCCCCCAAGTGGTTAACACGAGAACAGTTTTATCTCCAACAATTAGCTTAGCGTGTGGTTGCTGGTGCTGTGATTTACAAACAGAAGCCGATTTCAACCACAGACTAGTACTCCTCAAAAAATAAACCTTTTAACACACGAACCATCTCAAACGTGCATCCAGCATATACGAATGAGCACAATCAGAATCACAGAAAACTCAACATGAAATCTTCTCTTTGGAAGTTTACATGTAACAACAGGGTAATTCTGTACCATGGTTCTGCTCGTCGAAAAGCCATCCAGAATTCAAACCAAACCATCTAACGGAGCATCAGTCAAAATTTATCGCTGCCAAACTTTTGGAGGCGCTATCCTAACTCTTACCTAAAGCGGGGATACGGTTTTACATTACTCAGGGGATTACAAGGTGTGTGCCAAGAGGACCGTTTAATGTCGCAGCGATGCACCTTGGTGTTTTCGACAGCCAAAAGAAATGCCGCAGCGACCTTCGAGTGGGTCATGCAAACAGAGGGTGCTCAGTCCCTACCCCTTCCTCTGCTCCTGCCCCCTCCCCTACCCCTACTCATACCCCTGCCCCTGCCTCTGCCACCGCCCCTGCCCCCACCTCTGCCTCCAAATTCACTTCCGCCCCCAAACCCGCCTCCGAAATCGCCACCACCTCCGCCTCTGCCTCCGCCGCCTCTTCCACGCCCGCCCCCGCCTCTCCTACCACGATCGCCTCCGCCTCCCCTGCCACGACCACCCCCGCCGCCCCCTCTGCCTCCACGTCCGCCGAATAAATAGAACTCGGCTTTGTTCTGCTTCAGCCCCAGGGACTGCACGCTTCTCCTCTTGTAGTCTTTCTGCTCTTCTTCGCTGTGCTCGTCTTCTTCGGCGCGCCTTCTTGAGCTCCTAGGGTTGAAGGAGATCTCACGCGAGCCACCAGGCCCGTACTTCACCTTGTCGAGTGCACGCGAGTTCTGTTTCCTTTCGAGTGCGGCTACCCTGTCCCCAATGGGCACAGCTTCCTCATTGCCAAGGGAGACACTGTTCAAAAATGCCTCCGCATGGCGTCCATCCTTCACCTCATACAACCTGTAAGATGAAAAGCCATTAGCATGTTTCTGGTGAGCAAGAAGAATTCAGCAAATAAGAGTATATGACAGACAGTACAGCCAATTTAGTAGGGGATGGGTTCATACATACATTCTGGATACCCTGAGGTAATCTAAAATTGACACTCCCAGAAGCTTTCCGCAAAAGGAAAAAAGCTTACATACTACACAGTTCACCGTAACCAAAATGAGATGAGATCTCACCTTATACGCTTTGAATTATGTGTGTCATTGTCACTGTCAGACTCCGCTGACGCATCAGATGAACCAGCATCTTGTACTTCTTCGTCTTCACTAACACTCTCGAAATGTTCCTCGATTAGATGAGGTTCCTTTGTAGCCAGTTGAGGATGGATTGCTTGATATTCTTTTGAATTCACATCAATTTCATAATCCTGCGCATAAGATCGATGAATTAGAAAATCACAAATGATTACCAATTTAGGAACAATTAGCTTAAAATGTGATTTGTAGTTATAAAGCACAGACAGGACATGATTCATGCTGTGGAGCACTGGGCACTGTAAACAAAGTTATGATAATGTGCTGGTTTTAGCTTCTTTTCTTAAACCATGTATTGGTTTTAGCTGAACCTCTCTTCCTACACTCAGTTTCTCATACAGAGTACTGTGGATGAGGAACAATTGTGTACAGAATACACAAATCCAAGGATAATATGTTATCAACAATGCTAGCATGCATACAGATATACAAGCTTTCAGTTTCAAATGAAACAGTGACATAGCTGAAGAAGCATCAAGACAGTACAAGATCAGGAAAACATCAAGGTACAAACATGAAATGCATAACAGAGTTAACCTGATAAAACTTTGTCACGGCTTAGAATTACCACAAAAACATCACATTATCAGGGTACCATGAAAGGATGGAGTAGCAACAAAAGATCCGACATCTACATTGCCTAAGAAAAGAGTAATTTCTTTAAGATATACACACTACCACACGTTTAAGAATTTGTTCTGCAAAATTACACTTTTTTTGCAAAGATTGCAGACAACCGTACTAGATCTGATGGGACTAGGCACTTTGACACGCTTGTAAGAAATGGTATTTTGGCCAAAAAAAAGCAGGTGATACTGTCATGGTTTTGAAAGAGAACATTTGGGTATGAGAGATTTGATTCAAAAATCAAGTTGGAAACTGGAATGCATACCTTATTTTCAAACATTTTTTGGAAACGCGGATCTGTCAACAATGACTTTTTCATATCTAGTTTCATTATCTTCTTCCTGATGCTTGATTTACTAGCATTCTCCACATCAGCATCTATTTCCTCTTCCGCTGTCCGTATATCGTCCAAAAGTTGCCGGTTAGCCTTTGGTATTTTAACAACTTGCTGCACGAGTAAATTAATATTGGCACTTATTAGGTATGGTAAGGATCACACACTGACAGATGCCAGATGTAATACATACAAGGAACAGATGAGCAAACATTACCGTTATACGAGATTTCCTTAGGTCTGCTAGTTTCTTGACCTTCATCTCATTTTGAAGAGTCTCATAATCAGCAATATGGAGTTTAGCCCGTTGCTGGAGAGAAATACAGATCCTAGTAAATAGCATGTATGAAGTGTTCTTTTCTTCGATCCATCCACCGACAACAAATAGATATAGGGAGTCCACATTTATGTTAAACTATGTTGTCTGACTTATATATATAGAAACTATTTTTACAAAGACAAACTGTGTACAGAATAAAATGTCTTCATGTTGGAAATTCAGGTGGGTAGTTGACAGCAACCCTACCTGAACTGTTCAAGTAAATTGCAGTACCATGAATATATGAACAGAAAGGTACCTTCTTATACAGATCGTAGCGTATCACGTATCCATGTAAATGTGCTCTGACAGCATCACTGTTTTTGTACTCAGAGAGACCCAATCGTTCCATCTCTTCTTCAGTCAAAAACTTGTAATCATCATATAATGTGTTTTCTTGTTTCTCTTCCATCTCCTCCTGTTTGAGTATATATGACACAAGGAAATGTCAAGGCAAGGTTTACTACACTAGCCACAAAACTAATGGGAAGAATTCACTCACAGTTAAGTTATCAAGATGTGAGCACCACTTTGGAGCAGGGCCAAGTGCAGGAATGAAGTGGGCAGGTATCTGGCTGTTGTCCAGGGCTAATAGCATTAAACCACTATTCGGGAAGATGCAAACATCATTGATAGAGCCATTATCAGGTTCGATGCTAGTCATGTTGTTTCCCTAAAAAGAAAATAGTGAGATGAGGTCATCATCATCTAACAAAGAAGTCAATGCCACCCACGAAAAAATGAGGTTTGGCACTTCTCAGAGAAGGATGGAACTCACTGTATTAGGATCCCAAACTCTCACTATATGCTTATCAGCAGTTATCAGTTTAGGTTCGGAAGAATTAAGTGTCTGGTGCCACTTGATATTCAAAATTGGACTGCCATACCTGCAATAAATAAAGAACACCTGTTACATGCTTAGTGAAGAGTACAATATCTAACAAAAGAATGATCAGCTATTTAGGATTTAGTCGAGCTTGATATCCCTCTGTATAAAGCCTATTCTGATCTGGAGTTGCAAGATTCCAATGAACACAGAATACACATTTAGAAGGCATAGAGGTGTATTTATATCAGCTCCAAGTGGTACTGTTCTGTATGACTATGACCGGGATAACATGATATTAGAAATATAAGGTCCCATTTGGAATGAAGGATCACAGGGGAATCTCGTCAGAAACCCAACATGTAATGATATGGATGTTTTCTTTCCTTCAATCCGATAAATTCACACACCCCTAACGGAATCTAAAGAAGAAGAAAAATGTTTGAAACTGATCTTGCATAACAAGCAAAAAAATCTCTTCCCATAATAAAAATATACAGATCTTACATGTGATCCTTGACTCGCAGAGGCGAAGACATGCGTATATCATATATAGATACCTGCAGAAAATCCAAACGCAGCAGACAAATTGAATATCATAATTTTTAGAAATTAGATTATCAGAATTATTAGTTTGGTAGACAGGATGATCCTTTCATCCATCCAATGAGTACACAACAAAATCAGCAGTCATTACATGACTTCGGGAAAGGCTACCAAGCCACAATTACCTTAAAACTAGTAGTAATATAATCAATGGCAGATCATATTTTTTGAAATGAAAGATACCAAGTACTCACTCCGTCCGGAAATACCTGTTGGAAAAATGGTTGTATCCAGAACTAAATACGTCTAGATACATCCATTTCTCCGACAAGTATTTCCGGATGGAGGGAGTAGCTATCAGTAGCAAGTGCACAATTTGAACAAATATTACACATGTTTAGCACAGAAACCTAAGACAAATGAAGTAAAACTACATGAATCATTCTAGAAATAGAAATAACGCCAAATTTTCTATGCATTGCAAATCAATGAGATCACTGCTTGTTAGTTCTGACTGGATAATGTCAGATGGAATAATAAAAACTTTAAATGTTTCCTGCAGTGAATATCAAATAATAAGAACATAGCAGATGATGAATCGAACCTTTCCTATGCTGCTCCCTACTGCCAGAAGGTACCCTTGATTTTCATCGAACTGCAAAGACGTGACCTCCTGCAGTTTTGAAGCATAAGAATCACCAATATAATGTCAAAAAGTTGCAGTATTAGTGTATTATTACTAGCAAGTTGCTGATAAGGCACAATAAGATACCTGGTCAACATCTTCAGAAGAAGAAGCTGTATTAATTCTGCCAACAGAAGACTTCCTCCTCATATCAAAGCATTCAACCGCACCGTCCTCACCACCACAAGCAACAAGCCCATGTATCATACTGGGAGTACCACCGAAAACAATCATAGGTTAACAATACTCAATAAGAATTTCACTCCAAAGACACGAGTCCATAGAAAAGAACTACCTCCGTGTAACCACATTTATTGCTGGAGATTGGGAAGAAAGGGATGCGAGGAACCTTCCCTGCAAAATTTACAATTTTAAAATGTGTGCATGTTTATTCTAGAAAGACTGGAAGCATAACAAGAAAAGGCATCATTGCGGCTCTATGCACAGTGGTTTTATATTCAAAATAACCTGCTTATACTTATTTAACATTAGTTGTGTACTAGCAGTGTCATGTAAATTATGTGAGAGACTACGGATAACCAAATAACTCTATATTCATGAATAATCAAGGACTCAAATCTGACCTGCTCTAAGTTGATTCTATACAGATCTGATGACGAAGCAGCACATAGCAAGTCGCAAGACCAGCAATCATAGGCCAAGTCCCTTCCCATTCTGTCAATATGGATAATATCAGTATGTAAATTTAATATTAGGACAAGCAAGGACTATATACAAACTCCTCATTGCCATGGTATCACTGGCTGTTATCATCCAACACAGAACTTCTCTGTTCAAACCAAACAACACATACTTACAAAACTATTGGTGGATAAACCTTGACGAGCTCAAGTCCAAGACAACATGCAAAAACTTACAAATGGAGGGAGTACTAGTAGTAGCATACAGCAAACAATATGTTGAAACTAAAAATGATATATAACCGGACAAACTATATATATCACAAAAGCAATGAAATGAAAACCAAAGAAATATTAGATTACAGGACAAACTAACCTTGGAATTCTGACGCTATAATGGCTTCCGTACTTTGCATGCAAGCATACAGAACGATCAGCACACAAGAAGGCGAGTTTTGAGTAGTCATCACCAAGGACCTAAAGAAAGATACAATCTAGTTACGTCAAAAACATTAAAGCAGCTCAATAACGCGTGACCTGTGTTTCCAGAATAGAATATTAAAGAAGACATCACTGTATTAAACTATAAGTACCTCAAAATCAATAATTTCAGAGATCATGTGCCTCTCAAACTTCATGGACAATTCCTTCAACTCAAAGACTTTCATTTGTGGGGGGTAAATACCTGGCAAATACGAGGCGTGAGAATACCATCAACTTACAGTGCGTACAAGAACTGGCTAGCACTTAGACTCCAAACAGAACATGAACATGAAGCAAGCAGTAAATTTCTAAAGCTGTAGGTTACAAAGAGTGAATTACATATGGATAATTTCCTTAGCAACTTATGATTAGCACGACTATCCAGAGCTGGAATCGCTTTGCTTTCTGAGAAGCAAACAAAATTAACTCTTCCGACCCACGACCCACACCAGCAAGTCTTAACCTCGGTTGGCTCTGCTGGGCTAACTCCTCCAGGTGAAGAGTGGACCAAAGCTCAACTGCAGACGGTGAGTTGGGTGCTGAAGGGATGTCGCGTAAATAAAGATGCCTACACACAATCTATGTTGAGTTGGCAAACTATCTCTTCAACGTTTGTTAGACTAACATGGGGCTCCATTTATCAATGCGCTACCTTCGTTCAGAGCCACAATGCTTCCGCAATCTATATATTTTCATTCATATCACGGCAGCTCCGCCACAAACCGGAAACAAGGAGTGCTTTGGTTGCGTATATACCTGAGGCAATGACATACTGGCCGTCGGGGGTGACCTTGATCCTGGTGGTGGCGGTCTCGAACCTGAGGTCATGGATGAGCTCCAGCCGCCGCTGGTACTCTGGAAGCAGGCAAAGCAAGCAAGCAGCGACGGCACCATGAGTGAATCAATAAAAGGCAGGCAAGCAGGTGAAGGGGTGAATTTGTGAAGAAGGGGGGCGGTGGCTTGCCTGCGTCCTTGCGGAGGGAGCGCTTCTTCTTGGCGAGGACCCAGGGGGCGACGTAGTTCTTGCCGGTGACGGAGTAGAGCTTGACGCCGTTGATGGAGGTGGACTTGAGCGTCCCCACCCCGCCTCCGCCTCCGCCGCCCTTGGCGGCCATGCCCACCCTCGAGCGCGCGGGCAGTGGGTGGGGTTTGGGGAGGCTTGCAAGGGGCGGGGGTGCTGGAGGAAGAAGACTGCGCGACGGAGGGGTCGTCGACGGCTCTGGCGGCGAGGTGGCTAGGGTTTTAGCAGAGGGGGGAGGAGGACGAGGTCCCCGCGAGATTTTGCTGGCCGTCGGATGGAGGAGCCTGGCTGCTTGTCGCGGCGGAGCACATGAGCCGAGCAAGGTGGTGCGCCTGGCGGCTAGGGTTGCCCACGCCGCTTTGTCGGGCCTCTGTGGGCTGGGAGTTCTCTTCCATCCATCATGCGGGCTGCAGGCTGCGGGCTGCCTCCTCGCCTGAAGCGGGCGCAAACATTGTCTGAAAATAATGCTAACCATGCCTTTGAAACATGCTAAATGTATGTACAAAAGATGCTTCCAATGTACTGTACTCCCTCCATTCCTAAATATTTGTCTTTCTAGAGATTTCAACAAGTGACTACATACGAAACAAAATGAGTGAATCTACACTTTAAAATATGTCTACATACATCCGCATATTGCAGTCCATTTGAATGTCTACAAAGACGAATATTTAGGAACGGAGAGAGCACGTATATATGAAAAATGTACGATGTGTATGGCAAAAAAATAGACATCTAACAGTATAGATATTCAAAAATGTTAATCGTGTATTTTGAAAATGTTGAACATGTGTATAAAAATTATTTCTGAGGCAACAGAACATGAACAATGTGTGTGGAAAAAGTGGACATAAAAAATATGTTTCAAAAAGTGGTAATGAGGTATTTGGGCAAATGTTAAACGTGTGCATACAAAATGTTCCTGATGTTTACCAAAAAAATGTACAATATTTATGACAAAAATAGAGATAAATTGTATATTTTCAAAATGTGGCACTGCTACGCGTCGGCCGGCGGATCTTTTTAGAAGATCCGCCGCCTCGCGAAGCGTCAGATATGGTGGATTGAGCTGAGAGCATCACCCTCTACCACTGCAACAAAGGTCGTGTTGCGGTTTTTCTGCAACATGTGCCATGTTGCGGAAATTTTTCCAAAACATAGGTTAGGTTGCAAATTTATTTTTGCAACAAAGGTCTTATTATATATCTTTTTGCAACATAGATCATGTTACAGATTTTTTTTTTTTGCAATAGAGGTATGTTTCAGTTTTTTTTTCTGCAATACAAGCCTTGTTACAATTTAATTGTTTTTGTAACAGAGGTGTTGTTGCAGGTTTTTTTCGCAACAGAGTCGTTGCTGCGGAAAGGAGAGATCAGAGGCAGGTTCACCACGTCATGTGGGACGCGTGGCGTGCAATCAGGGCGACAGACACAAACTTGTTAATCCGCCGGCTGAACCATAACGTTTCCCTAAATGTATATATAAAAATTTCCATGATATATAACAAAACGAAGAAAGAAAGAAAAGAAAAATAATAGTTAAAGCTGAGAAATAAATGAAGAAACAAAAGAAAATAAAAGGAAAAACAGTAAAAAAACATGAAAGAAACAAGAAATGGGTGAAAAAATGGAAAACCAAAGAAAAAACGTGAAGAAGCAACCACCCATGCCGAAGCCACCCACACCGGCCATAAGATTTTGAAGCTCCATCTACCTCCAGAGCATGATCTCCATTCTTTTCATCTCCCAAAATTATCTTGCCATTGCATCCATGCCCTTTGGATTCATCATCATGAGCCGGTCCTCCTTGACGGTTCTCTCGTCCTTCCTCTTTTGCTCCTCTAGGGCGATCTTGCGCTCCTTAAAGCCACACCTCCTCTCCCACTTCTCCTCCTTGTGCTTCTCTTTCTTATCGGCCATGGCAACGTTAGCATCCCAATGCTTGGCTAACATGGCCTCTTTCATATTGGCCATCTCAGTAATTTTGATCTCTCAAAGTGATTGCCTCGGTCGTCCTCTTCACTCTTGCTTTCTCCTTCTTGTTTCCGTCAGGTTTGTCCTTGTTTCGCCCTCCTCTTGGTGCATCATCGCCATCATCATCTTCCAATTTTGACGCATTCCTTTGATGGGCATTCTCTGCCCCTCACCCTCCACTCCTTCTCATCTCGGAGCCACTTCCAACAATGGTGAAGATTGAATGACCGGCCGTTGTTGCTCGAGATTTGCTTTTAGTGCTCATTGGCTATGTGATCCTATAAACAAACACGGAGACAACTATGATCTCATGCACTTCATATCAACATGGCTAAAGAGGCAAAACATGATGAAATACTCACGTAATCATCAATAGTGACGCCACTTGGAGGTGCATTCCACACAGCCTCCAAGCACCCACTCCAACGCCCGCAAGCTTTTTTTATGGTGTCCCAACGCCCTTGAAGTGACTTAAAGCTTCGACCGGAAGGCAATGGCATCATTTGGTGATATATTTCATCATTCTTTGCCAATAGTTCCCATACCTTTGATCCTTTGCCGATCACGACGTCAAGAGAGATGCTTTCCCATGCTTTAATTAAGCACCCATCCTCCGCCTCTGTGCAGTTACCGTCCTCCCCACCCTAGCATCATAATCGGCCTCGTTGTAAGGGCATATTTCTCCCTAAGTAGTTTTGGTGATTGATGACAATGCATTTGCGGACTAATCGTGTGCTCTAAGCTCCTGCAGGTATATCTCACGTAGGCACAAGACGATTGCTTGCCCCTCGGATCCGATGGAAGACGGTGTTTCCTTTTTGCTCCCTGTCGGTGGCTTTGAGTAATAGGAAAGCCGTACTATTAAGAGGGGGCCCGTTTCGGAAAGGTTTGGGTGGAATCAACACGTACACATCTTACTCTCACACCACCTTTCACTTGCTTCTCTGGAGTTCCAACTGTTTCTTATCGTATATGCAAACCATGGCTTCTTACTAGTACACCTGCCTGGCAAGCGGTAGTACCGCTCCATAAGCGGTAGTACCGCACAGCCACACGGTAGTACCGCCTGAAGACACGGTAGTACCGCACCAGCGGTAGTACCGCGGCTCCAGAACGGTAGTACCGTGTATCTGGCCCGGCACTGCACCAAGTGCGGAAGTAGGTGCGGAAGTACTTTTTTACTTCCGCATCCTATGCGGTAGTACCGCTTGCTCCAAGCGGTAGTACCGCGTCGTGTTTTGCTACTACCGTATTTATGCGGATGTAGCCACGGATGTAATTTATTTCATCCGTGGTTGTCCTCGACTCGCTTGTTTTTGCCTAGCGGTAGTACCGCACACAGAGCGGTAGTACCGCTCACCAAGCGGTAGTACCGCAACTTACGTGCGGTACTACCGCTCTCTGCGGGCAGAAAACGTGCATAACGGTTGGATTTGCTCTCCCACTATATATAGGGGGTCTTCTTCCCCAAGAAGACTAACCTCTTCCCCCACATACTCCATTGTTGCTCCAAAGCTCCATTTTCGCCCGATCTCTCTCCCTAGCCAATCAAACTTGTTGATTTGCTCGGGATTGCTTGAGAAGGCATCGATCTACACTTCCACCAAGAGATATTTGATTCCCCCCACTAATCCCTTGCGGATCTTGTTACTCTTGGGTGTTTGAGCACCCTAGACGGTTGAGGTCACCTCGAAGCCACATTCCATTGTGGTGAAGCTTCGTGGTTTCGTTGGGAGCCTCCAAGTTGTGGAGATAGCCCCAACCTTGTTTGTAAAGGTTCGGTTGCCGCCTTCAAGGGCACCACTAGTGGAATCATGGCACCTTGCATCGTGTGAGGGCGTGAGGAGAATACGGTGGCCCTAGTGGATTCTTGGGGAGCATTGTGCCTCCACACCGCTCCAACAGAGACGTACTTCCCTTCAAAGGGAAGGAACTTCGGCAACACATCCTCGTCTTCACCGGTTCCTCTTGTGGTTATTTCTTACCTTTACTTGTGCAAGCATTACTTGTTTATCTCCTATAGCTTGCTTGTGAAGTTGTTATCTTTACTTTCTATTAGTTGTCATCTTAGTAGCATATCTAGACAACTTACTTTGACGCTTAATTTAAAGTGGTTAAGAAAAGTTAAAAATTGTTAGTTGCCTATTCACCCCCTCCCCGCTCTAGTCAACCATATCGATCCTTTCAATTGGTATCAGAGCCTCGTCTCTTTTTAAGGACTTTATCGTCCAAAGAGTATGGGTGAGAACGTAGTCGAGACGGAGGATCATTCCGGTGGAACTCCGTCCTTGCCTACGTCAGATGGGGGAGCCTCGGTCTCTCGTGAGGAGTTCAATGTGGCCTTGACCACATTGAAAGAGTCACTAGCGAGCGAGGTCAAAGGCATGTTTAAAGATTTGCTTGAGGGCCTTAAATTATCTACCGCACCGTTGGAAGTGGTTCGTCCCGCTACCAACGTGTCTGAGGCCAATCCCGACAAGGGAGAAGCTAGTAGTGAACAAGCTCCTGTTACTAAGAATGGGAGTGGGATCTTTGCCCACTCCGCTCCTCCTACTCACTATGGAGGACCCGTTCCCACACCGCATTTAAATTCTGTTGGGCCTCCTCCCAAGTTTATCAAAAATTCTGATTTTGCTACTTGGGTGTTTCGTTTCAAACGTCATATAAATCATTGTTCTACTAATCTTTGGAGAATCATTGAGCAAGGTTTTTATCCGCGTGATCCCGACAACATGACTCCAAGAGAAACTGCGGATCATCAATTCAACGAGTCCGCTCTTTGCATTCTTCAAGATGCCATCCCTCCTGAAGACATTGCACATCTTCGACCCTTCACTGTGGCCAAGGAAGCTTGGGAGCATGTTGGCACGATGTACAAGGGAAGCACTAGTATTCAACGCTCCAACTATGAAGTTGTGCAAGATGAAGCCGATGAGTTTGCTATGATCGAAGAAGAAGATCCTCGTGAACTTTATCGGAGATTAACTACCCTTGCGGTCTCTCTTCGAGATCATGGCAGTAAGGACACGGATGACAATTGGATCAAGCGCAAGTTCCTCAAGGCCATGATGCCCTATCATAAGGCCATGTCCTCTGTCATTCGTCAGAGACCGGACTTCCATCACTTATCCTCAAATGAAGTGTTGGATGAGTTTGTTGCCATGAGGATCTTGGATATGACCGCCGACAATGCGGTCTTAAGAGCTCAACGATCGAAGAAGCCGAATCTTGCCCTAAAGGCCAAGGCTTGTGTGGAAGAAGAGGAGGTGGAAGATGATGATGAGTGTAGCCCCGAGGACACCAAATATGCCTATCATGAGCATATGGCTCTTGCTTCAAGGCAATTCTGGGGCAAGAAGAACACAAGACCCAACTTCAACAGGAACAACTCAAGTGGAAACAAGGGCAAGCAACGAGTAAGGACATGCTTCAACTGTGGCAATGTAAGCCACTTCGTTGCAGATTGCCCATATGAGAAGAGAGAAGATTTTGGAGGCAAGCTCATCCGGAAGGACAAGTCAAAGTCCTATCCCAACAAGAACAACTTCAACAAGAAGACTCCTCCGAAAGGGTTGGTGGCCCAAGAAGAATATGTTGAGGATGATGATAATGATGAAGATGATGAGACGGTCACCATGGCCACAATTGCTATTGCTACTACTCCGCACTCATCTCTCTTCGACTCGCCAAATGAGAACATCACCGCCAAGTGTCTAATGGCCAAGGCCACCAACAAGGTAACCCCAAACATCAATACTACCATCACTTCTCCTTCATTGATGAATTGTATTGATGAAAGTGAGGGAACTAAGGAGGGAGAGAATGAATTTGAGTTGTTCATGAAAAATCTCAAGGGCAAACCCAAGAAGCACTTTGTTGCTCTCTTGGAACAACTCGGTGAGGCCAATGACATGATCGAGGCTCACGAGGAAACCATTACTAAGATGGAAGGACATAGTCGAGACTATGCTGATGAGATATCGGATCTCTCTAATGCCCTAGAGGAAGAGCGTGGTCTTCGTTTGGCTCTTGAGGAGTCACACAACGATGATCATGCTAAATTAAAGAAAGATCTTGATCATGCATTAGTAGTCTCTCATGTGCTTAATTCCGAGAAGGCAAAACTTGAGGTTGACCATGTTAAACTTAAAGAAGAGTTTGCCATACTCGACAAGGCTCACAAGGCCTTGAAAGGTATGCATGCTACTCTCAAAGAGTCTCATGATCAACTCCAAGTTTCGCTAACCAAGGAAAAGGCTATTTTTCCTCGCATGGTATTAATTGATAATGCAAATGATACTAACCCATGTTGCGAGCATGTGCATCTTGTTGAAGAAAATGCCGAGTTGAAGAAGCAACTTGAGAAAGGTCTTGTGACATGTATACAAGGTGAGAAGAACCTCAACAACCTTTTGAGCAATCAAAAGGAGGTTGTGGCAAAGGAAGGAATTGGGTTTGTTCCTAAGCCCAAGAAGAAGAAGAATGACAAGACCAAGCAACCACCCCCTCTCCGACAAACTTTTGTGAAAGAAGGAGAGGGCACATCAAAGAAGAAGAAAAGTGGTGGTGTCAAGAAAAACTCCACCATACCATCAAACATGGCCGGCGACTTTAATCCTTCATATGTTTTATGTCGTGCTAGTGATGGTCATGTGTTTGCTAAATTTGTTGGTTTTTCTTATGAGTACATTGAATGGTCCATTTGGGTTCCTAAGACCCTTGTTACTAACCTCAAAGGACCCATTACCAAATGGGTACCTAAATCCAAGCATTGATCTCTTGTAGGAGTTTGCTTCCGGTGAGGGATCATGGTTGCTCGATAGCGGAGCCACAAATCATATGACCGGAAGCAAAGACTTGGTGGTGGACGTGCATCTAGGTTCATCTATGGCCACCAATGTCGAATGGGGTGATGCTTCATCTTCTAAGGTATTGGGGCTTGGCAAGGTTGTTGTCTCTCATGATCTCACGATCGAGAAAGTCATGCTTGTTGAGTCCCTTGCATACAATTTACTTTCTGTTCGCCAACTTGCACTCATGGGCTTTGCTACATTCTTTGATATTGATACCGTGGCCCTCTTGTGGAGCAAGACTCTTAAAGTAGCCTATGTTGGGCATGTCGAGAACGGCCTTTATGTGGTTAACTTCTCAAAGCAACCCACTAAGGTCGCGACATGCTTAATGGCTAAAGTTGATGTGGGATGGCTTTGGCATCGCCGTTTGGCCCATGTCAATATGAGATCTTTGCAAAGTCTTCTCAAGGGGGACCATGTCCGTGGACTAACAAATGTTAGCTTTGCCAAAGATCGTGCTTGCAGGGCTTGCATTGAAGGAAAGTTACATGAGACGGCTCACCCTCCCACGACTATCATTTATTCAAAGAGACCCCTAGAGCTCCTTCACATGGACCTTTTTGGGCCTCCATCTTTTGATAGTCTTGGGGGTAGAAAGTACTGCTTGGTGATTGTGGATGATTACTCAAGATACACCTGGGTATACTTCTTCAAGAAGAAGAGTGAGACCCAACAAACCGTCATCAACTTTGCAAATGAAGCTCAACGACAACATGAAGCAAAGATTTTGATGATCGGAAGCGACAATGGCACCGAGTTCAAGAACTACACCTTGGATGAGTTTCTTAGCGATGAGGGGATCAAACATCAATATGCAGCTCCCTATACCCCTCAACAAAACGGTGTTGCGGAGAGAAAGAACCAAACTCTGATGGATGCAGCAAGAACCATGATGGCGGAATTCAAATCTCCATACAACTTTTGGGCCGAAGCCATCAACACCGCTTGCCATGCATCAAATCGGCTCTATCTCCGCAAAGGCTTGAACAAAACTCTGTATGAGATACTTACCGGTAACAAGCCCAATCTCAAGTACTTCCGGGTATTCGGGTGTAAGTGTTTCATTCTCAAGAAAGGTGTTCGCTTGTCTAAATTTGAGTCTAGAGCTCACGAGGGCATATTTGTTGGTTATGCTACAAACTCTCATGCTTACCGTGTCCTCAACAAGTCCAATGGACTCATTGAGGAGACGAGTAACGTAGAGTTTGATGAAAATAACGGCTCCCAAGTGGAGCAAAGTGGTACTTGTGATGTAGGTGATGAAGTTCCTCCTCAAGCTATAAGAAGAATGGGTGTTGGATATATCCTACCCATTGAGGAACCCCTTGTGGCCGAAGGAGAAGAACAATGTTCCACTCAAGTGGAACCATCACCAACTCAAGACCCACACGCTTCCGAAGAACAAAGTGAAGGCCCTCAACCGGACGAACAAGGCCAAGTGCAAGTTCAATCACAAAATGGTGGAGAGCCACCAAATGATGCACAAGGCCAAGTTCTGTCCTCTGAGCAAGATGAAGGTCAAGAGGAAGCTCAAGATCAAGATCTAGCTCCTGACGACGCTCAAGATGTTCAACTCAATGCTCCTCAGTTATCTCTTGAAGAGCAATTAGAGCGTCGTGCTGCAAAAGTTGCCTCCAGGCTTGCTGATATGTCCAAAACGTATCTATAATTTCTGCTTGCTCCATGCCTCTTTTGTGTGATATTGCTATGATATTTATGCACTTCCATGCACTTTTGATCATATTTGGACTAACCTATAACTCAGTGCACCCCAGTGCCAGTTTCTGTTTTCTGCTGTTTTTGTATTTCAGGTTTTCCCATTACTTAAATTGCCAGAAAAATTCCGGGAAAAATATATAAAAAATCAGCGCTCCAGAAGCTTCCTTGCGGCCAAAGTAGGGCCGGAGGGGGGCCACCAGGGCTCCCGGCGCCCTGGGGGCGCGGCCCCCCTCCTGGCCGCGCCGGGAGGGTGCCTGGGCCCCCCTTAGCTCCCCTGGCGACCCCCTTTGGCATATATTTAACACCCGTCGCAGAAACCCTGATTCCGGACCCCTTTTCTCCAGACGCAATTCCGATCTCCGCCGCCATCGCCACCAAGTTTCGGGGGACCAGAATTCCTGTGCCGTCACCCTGCCGGGACGGGGAAGTGCCCCCGGATTCATCTCCATCGACGTTGCTTCCTCCCTCCATGATGCGGGAGTAGTTCCTCCTCGGGGCTGAGGTTTCTACCAGTAGCTATGTGGTCAATTCTCTCTCCCATGATGTGATCTTCGTTGTGATCATAGGCTATGTTAATCTAGGGTGATCCCATGATATTTCCCCTTCCTCTATGTATTGGATTGATGTACTCACTTGTCTTTATCTAGTATAATCTCCAAGACCAAGGTGACAGCGGTCTATTGGACATGGATTAGAAGAATATTTTCATGAGTGATTTCCTCTTTTGTGTGTTGATTGAAGATTGAGAGTCTCTTGGTGCTTGTCTTTGACTATCCTTTAGATATGTTGTGGTGATTGTGGTACTCTCTTTGGATGGCCGCGGTGACATTGGGAAATCCATAGATTGAGAACTACGAACTTTGAGGTGTGCTTTTGTAGCCCTACATAATTCTCGTCCTCTCTTGACCACAAAGGAATGACCTCCGGGTGCGTCCCCCTTGCATGTTTTATGGGAAATATCATGTGATTCGATTATGTTAATGTTGTTGGGAGTTGCCACTAGTGAAAGTATGAAGCCAAGGCCTTGTTTCCACCATTGCAATACCATTTGTGCTCACGTTTACCACTTGTTTGCTTGCTGCACTTTTTATTACAGATTTATATTACTTTGCTTTGCCACTCCTATCATCCATATTTTACCATCTCTTCGCCGAACTAGTGCACCTATACAACTCCTAGTTGTATTAGGTGTGTTGGGGACACAAGAGACTTCTTGTATCTTAGTTGCAGGGTTGCTTGAGAGAGACCATCTTCAACCTCTACTTCCCTGAGTTCGATAAACCTTAGGTCATCCACTTGAGGGAAATTGCTGCTGTCCTACAAACCTCTGCGCTTGGAGGCCCAACATAGTCTACAAGAGTAGAAGCGTGTGTAGACATCAAGCTATTTCTGGCGCCGTTGCCGGGGAGGTGAGTGCTTGAAGGTATATCTTTAGATCTTGCAATTAAATCTTTTTGTTTCTTGTTTTTATTTCACTAGTTATGTTTATGGAAAACCGCAATCTTAGTTCGCTGCTTGGGGAAGGCCGCTTTACCACACCCGTGGTAGAGAAGTCTCCTCCACCTACTGAATGTATCCCGTTCCGAATACCACTTAGGATAATTGAAATAATTATGAATGATCGTTATGATGGGACAGTAAATCCTAGTATTCATTTGTTGAAACTTACAGAACTTTGTGAGTTGTTTAAGATTTCAGGTTTGACAAGAGATGGAGTCATGAGGAAATTATTTGCCGTGTCCCTGAAAGGAAAAGCATTGGAATGGTATAGGCTACTAGATGACTCTCACCTGCTGGATTGGGAAGAGATCCAGTCTCTCTTTTACTCCAAGTTTTATCCTCTTCATGAAGTCCATGAGAATAGGAATTATGTTTATAATTTATATCCTCATGACGGAGAGAGCGTAGCTCAAGCTTGGGGGAGACTGAAAACGTTAATGCTAAGATGTCCTAACCATGGGCTCCCCAAAGATATGATTATTACTAATTTCTATGCAAGGCTCTCTCGACAGGATAAAGATTTGCTCGATGCTTCCTCTATGGGTTCTTTCACAAATGAAAAGATTGATGCTAAATGGGAACTCCTTGAAAGAATTCAACGCAACACTGAAGATTGGGAGATCGACAAAGGTAAAGAGTCAGGTATAATTTATGAGTATGATTGCATTAAGTCCTTTGTTGAAACTACAATTTTTAATAAGTTTAGTGCTAAGCTTGGGCTTGATTCTCAGCTCCTTGTTGATTTCCTCAAATCTTTTGCTTCACATCTTAATATGCCTAAGGAGGATTGGATCAAGCATCATAAACCTTTAAAAGAGATTTGCAAAGAAAATGAAATTGTTCATGATGATTGCAACATGCATGATCCAATTCCTAAAAATGAAGTTTTATATAAGCATGTTAATTTTTGTGGAGTGGATAGACCTTGTGAAAGGCCTATGATTGAAGAAGAGAAGTATTGTAAGCAACATAAGCATGAAAGAACAATCACTTGGGTCAGAGATTTAAATGAAATTGCTAGAGAATTGTGTGACCTTTATCCTTTTACTTGTGAACTTTGCTGTATAGAGGGTCACTTTAATTTTCAATGCATGCACTTTCAAAACATAACTGTTAACCAGTTGTGTGATAACATGATCACCTCTGATCTTTATGATGAGCTTATGTTATTTTTGATGTGTGAGGAGTTATCAGAAAAGACTTCTTGGCTAGATATTAATGCCATAGGAATAAAAAACACTTTGCAAAATTGCCATCTCTATTGTGTTGTTAATTGCCATGAAATGATTACATAAGTAAGATTAGAAAGGAGGGAACTTTACCAAAGTATAAAAATGTCTCTTATATTTCTGCTAATAAAAAGGAGAGTTTCTCCCAAGTTTCCCCTATTGTTTCTAATGATAAACCAGGATATGTGGAGAAGCTTCATCTCCAACCACTCCCTCCTAAGGTGAAGAAGAAGAAAAAGAAGAGGAGGAGGAAGAGGAGCAAGAAGGAAGAAGAATGGGTATCAACCTGGCCTGAGCATATTCCTCCCATCAACTTTTATCCTAACGGTTGTAAGTTTAAAGAAGAAGGTGAAGTTTATTGCCTTAATTATCATCTTGATGATACGTCCATAGGTACTATTGAAGATGATTTTGATTATTATATGCATGTTACTTATTGTGATTGGGAAAATGATGATAATGCTACTTATGATCTTGAAAATCTTTTTGGTACCAACTCTGAAAGTGATGATATGGAAAGCTCTAAGCTTGGGGATGATAGGATTGCAAATCCTTTACCCACTAGTGATGTGATAATTGATAATTCTTTTGCTAGTAAGAATAAAGACAACATGTTTACAAATATAGTTGCTAGCAATGATAATGCTCTTCTCTACTATGATGATGTTATGACTCCAATCTATAGTGATTATAAAGGTACCTATGACATAAGGAGAAATTATCCTTATGAAACTTGTCATAATCATGGAGGGAATTACTCCCTTGTTGAACACCATCTTCCTAATACACAATTAATCTATAGTGTTCAAGTTGTTTATGATAGTCCTACTCCCACTATTACCAATGAGAAAGATTATGCTTATGTGGAGAGTAAGAGTACCTTTTTGCATGTGGATCATGGTAACAAGGCTTTATGTGATGCTTATATTGTTGAGTTTATTCGTGATCCCACTAAAAATTATTATGAGAAGGGAACATATGCTTATATATATTTTAATAATATCAAGTTCCCTCTCTGTAGGTTGAAGTTTTTGAAGCTGCACTTGTTTTGCCTTCCTATGCTTATTGCTTTGTGCTTCAATGAATTATTCTATTGCAATATTCCTATGCATAGGAAGCATGTTAGGCTTAAATGTGTTTGGTATTTGCTTCTTGATGCTCTCTTTTGTTCTTCAACTCTTATTCCTACGAGAGCATCATTAAAAGTCTTAAGCCTATCTTTATGGCTATAAAGAAAGAGCTCTAGGGAGACAACCCTTGTTGTCCTTGCTTTCAGTTTGTTCTTTCAGTTTTTAGTGGTCTTGATGTTTGTTACTACAGTAGCATCATCATTGTATCTTTACTTTTCAGCTTTGTGCCAAGTTTAGCCTCTGATTGCAAGAAAGTTCAAAAGTTGTGACGTGCTGTCCAGGAAACAGATTCTGTCCTTGGATAGAAAAATTCGTATAAAATCACCAGATCATCTTTTTGGTCTGAATTTTTTCGACAGCGTGCTCTATACAATTGGCTTTCGTGTGTTTGTTCTGAGTTTTTTGATTTGAGTTGCAGAAGTACCCCGAAAAAAATTATTTACTACCTGCTGGTCTGTTTTTCACAGATTCTGTCCTGTTTTGCCTTTCCTTCGTTTTGCAAACCTTGAGCTTGCTTTTTCTTTGCAAAAATCTTTTGGCAATCTTGAGAAACAGTAGACCTTCAAGAATATCCTTATTTCCAGCAAGGAAAAATTATTTTATTATGGGTACTAACCTCGCTAATCAGATTATGATGAGTTATGTATGAAGGGAGTTTTCAAGTGTGCGAGGGAAGATGATAAAAAGATTCAGGAGTGTCAAACGCTCAAGCTTGGGGATGCCCCCGTGCACCCCCAAGAAATATTCAAGAAGACTCAAGCGTCTAAGCTTGGGGATGCCCCCGTGCATCCCCTTCTCCATCAACAATTATCAGTTCGTCTTTCGTTCCACTATATTTTTATCACTTCATGTGTTATGTGCTATGCTTGGAGCGTCTTGCTTTTAGTTTCCTTTTTAGTTTTCTTTAGCTTTGCTTGCTGTTCATAACGAGTTGGAACTCAGCTTTCTTTGTTTGGGAGAGAAACACGCTCCACTTCAACCTAGAACATAACATAGAATTTTCATGTCTATCCTTGCTGTGTGTGTTCTTTGTCTTTCAATAGCTACTATCATGTTCAGCTCTTAGTTTCCATGCTTATCTTTTTAAAGAGCTTTTGTTTAGTTGGTCGCTGGAACTCTCTTTAGTTATCATGCTTATCTTGTTAAGAGAGTGGCTTCTGTTGCACTGGTTGATATGTCCATGATAAAAATGCTATGTGCATAATGGTGCTTAGTAGTTCATGTTTTCTTATGGTTAGTCTCAAATAGCTGGGGGGGTTCTCAATGTGTTATTGGAGTACCAACATGATTTGTTTGCCTATGATGTGGTATGGTTTAGTGATATCTTCCTCCAAGAATTTATTTTGATTGACTTGGCATATGCTCACGCATATTTAAGACTGTAAAGAAAGTCTATCAAGCCTTGATGATCTTTAATTTCTGAGTAGCGATATAACTTCCATGCCCGATTCAATGTTGCTTTGTCGCTCTGCATGATTATGACCGTCATTGCTCTCTTAGTTGGTCGCTCCCAGTCTTTTGCTAACCTTCGCCTGTACTAAGCGGACTGAATGCTTGTGCATCCAAAATCCTTTAAACCAGTTATGCCATATGAGTCCACCATACCTTCCTATACATGGTATTTACCTGCCATTCCTAACGAAGACTTTCATGTACCATCTCAAAATTAATCAAAAAAAGGCATTTCTCTTTTGTGCCTCTGTTTTAGCTCATGAGGAAGTAGTAGTTAATTCATGATCTTTTTAAGTTGGACAAGCTTCACCCCGGGATTGCATGTCTAATGTGAAAACCCCTAATACGAGAAGGAACTGGCATAGAGTGCGCCCGGCTCATTAAAAAATAATACAACAAACAAACCCTCCTTCACGCTTTGTTCACGAGAAATCAGAAAACTTTGGCAGTGATAAACAAAGGAGATTAAGAGGATGTGATCGTCCTCGTGCGGGAGCCGTTCCTCGAAACTTGTCCAGCTCGGGAAGTAATTGAGTTATCTGCTAGCATTCGTTGACAAAATATGCATATCCCAAAAATAATTTTATTTCTGTTTTTAAAAACCAAGAGCTCCGGTACATGTTTAGTTTTTGTTTCCGACCATGGGTTTTCAACCTTGCCATCAAAAGCCACGGTTCGAGAGTCTCCACCTTCTTTAAAGCACCAACTATTGAGAGCATGATTGTCATTCTGAGTGTAATGTGCATTGTCCCAAAGTACCATTGTCTTTTGCATGATCATGATATCATTTATTCTGAAATCATTGTATCTAGTCGTCACTTAAACCTTGGAGGTGCCCCTGCATTTATGTTTTGCTTCACTAAAGGGGGCAAGCGAGGTACCACTTTATCATATTTGCACACCATGCTCACTATAAATCTATTTGATGTTTCAGTATCATATTGTAAAACTTTCAGTTCTTTGTGATTTTCTCATGAGGCAACTTAATTACTACAGATTCATTGTCTCAGTAAGCTTTTGTCATGTGACTGTGAAAAGTCCTTATATGGTTAATAGCATGTCACCACAGAAATTATGCTTGTTATCATTTACCTACTCGAGGACGAGCAGGAATTAAGCTTGGGATGTTGATACGTCCAAAACGTATCTATAATTTCTGCTTGCTCCATGCCTCTTTTGTGTGATATTGCTATGATATTTATGCACTTCCATACACTTTTGATCATATTTGGACTAACCTATTAACTCAGTGCACCCCAGTGCCAGTTTCTGTTTTCTGCTGTTTTTGTATTTCAGGTTTTCCCATTACTTAAATTGCCAGAAAAATTCCGGAAAAAATATATAAAAAATCAGCGCTCCAGAAGCTTCCTTGCGGCCAAAGTAGGGCCGGAGGGGGGCCACCAGGGCTCCAGGCGCCCTGGGGGCGCGGCCCCCTCCTGGCCGCGCCGGGGGGCGCCTGGGCCCCCCTTAGCTCCCCTGGCGACCCCCTTTGGCATATATTTAACACCCGTCGCAGAAACCCTGATTCCGGACCCCTTTTCTCCAGACGCAATTCCGATCTCCGCCGCCATCGCCACCAAGTTTCGGGGGACCAGAATTCCTGTGTCGTCACCCTGCCGGGACGGGGAAGTGCCCCCGGATTCATCTCCATCGACGTTGCTTCCTCCCTCCATGATGCGGGAGTAGTTCCTCCTCGGGGCTGAGGTTTCTACCAGTAGCTATGTGGTCAATTCTCTCTCCCATGATGTGATCTTCGTTGTGATCATAGGCAATGTTAATCTAGGGTGATCCCATGATATTTCCCCTTCCTCTATGTATTGGATTGATGTACTCACTTGTCTTTATCTAGTATAATCTCCGAGACCAAGGTGACAGCGGTCTATTGGACATGGATTAGAAGAATATTTTCATGAGTGATTTCCTCTTTTGTGTGTTGATTGAAGATTGAGAGTCTCTTGGTGCTTGTCTTTGACTATCCTTTAGATATGTTGTGGTGATTGTGGTACTCTCTTTGGATGGCCGCGGTGACATTGGGAAATCCATAGATTGAGAACTACGAACTTTGAGGTGTGCTTTTGTAGCCCTACATAATTCTCGTCCTCTCTTGACCACAAAGGAATGACCTTCGGGTGCGTCCCCCTTGCATTTTTTATGGGAAATGTCATGTGATTCGATTATGTTAATGTTGTTGGGAGTTGCCACTAGTGAAAGTATGAAGCCTAGGCCTTGTTTCCACCATTGCAATACCATTTGTGCTCACGTTTACCACTTGTTTGCTTGCTGCACTTTTTATTACAGATTTATATTACTTTGCTTTGCCACTCCTATCATCCATATTTTACCATCTCTTCGCCGAACTAGTGCACCTATACAACTCCTAGTTGTATTAGGTGTGTTGGGGACACAAGAGACTTCTTGTATCTTAGTTGCAGGGTTGCTTGAGAGAGACCATCTTCAACCTCTACTTCCCTGAGTTCGATAAACCTTAGGTCATCCACTTGAGGGAAATTGCTGCTGTCCTACAAACCTCTGCGCTTGGAGGCCCAACATAGTCTACAAGAGTAGAAGCGTGTGTAGACATCACTTGCTTCCAGAGAACATCACATGGAGAACATTCTAGGAAGCATCGAAAGGGGGGTAAGCACTCGTAGACAATTAGCAAACTATTGTGCTCATCAAGCTTTTGTCTCCTGTGTTGAACCTCGGAAGGTTTATGAGGCGCTCGAGGACCCTGATTGGCTCAATGCCATGCATGAAGAACTCCAAAACTTCGAGCGCAACAAGGTGTGGCATCTGGTGCCAAGGCCAAAAGAGAACCATAATGTCATTGGAACCAAGTGGATCTTTAAGAACAAGCAAGATGCTCATGGCATTGTCATCCGTAACAAGGCGCGTCTGGTGGCTCAAGGCTACTCCCAAGTCGAGGGTATCGACTACGGTGAAACCTTTGCCCCCGTTGCTCGCCTTGAATCCATTCGTTTGTTGCTTGCCTATGCTTCCCATCATAACTTTAAATTGCAACAAATGGATGTGAAAAGTGCATTTCTTAATGGTCCTATTAATGAGTTGGTATATGTTAAACAACCCCCGGGGTTTGAGGATCCTAAGCTCCCCAATCACGTGTATCAACTCGATAAGGCACTCTATGGCCTTAAACAAGCCCCACGTGCGTGGTATGAGCATCTTACCGAGTTGTTACAAGATCGTGGGTTTGAAATTGGGAAAATCGACCCCACTCTTTTTACTAAGAAGGTCAAAGGGGAGTTGTTTGTATGCCAACTATATGTTGATGATATTATCTTTGGTTCTCCTAACAAAGCTTTCAATGATGAGTTCGCCGCACTCATGACCACACATTTTGAGATGTCTATGATGGGAGAGTTGAAGTACTTCCTTGGGTTTGAGATCAAGCAAAGAAGAGAAGGGATCTTCATCAAACAATCCAAGTACACTCAAGACATGCTCAAGAGGTTCAATCTAAGTGATGTCAAGCCGGCTACTACCCCAATGCCAACCAAGTGCCAACTTGACATTGATCCAAATGGTAAAGCGGTGGATCAAAAGGTATATCGCTCTATGATCGGTCCCTTGCTTTACCTTTGTGCATCTAGACCAGATATTTGTTGGGGAACGTAGTATTTTAAAATTTTCCTACGATCACGCAAGATCTATCTACCAGATGCATAGCAACGAGAGGGAAGAGTGTGTCTACGTACCCTCGTAGACCGGAAGCGGAAGCGTCAAGTGACGCGGTTGATGTAGTCGAACTTCTTCGCGATCCAACCGATCAAGCACCGAACGTACGGCACCTCCGCGTTCAGCACATGTTCAGCTTGATGACGTCCCACGAGCTCTTGATCCAGTTGAGCTTCACGGGAGAGTTTTGTCAGCACGACGGCGTGGTGACGGATATGATGTATCTACCGGCGCAGGGCTTCGCCCAAGCACTGCGACGGTATGACCGAGGTGTGTTTCTATGGAGGGGGGCACCGCACACGGCTAGAACAATTCAACTTGTGTGTCCTAGGGTGCCCCCGTGCCCCGTATATAAAGGAGCAAGGAAGAGGCCGGCCCTAGAGGGGGCACACCAAGTGTGGGGAGTCCTACTAGGACTCCCAAGTCCTAGTAGGATTCCCCTTTCCTTTCCGGAGTAGGAGAGAAGGAAAGAGGGGGAGAGGGAGAAGGAAAAGGGGGCTGCACCCCTTGTCCAATTCGGACTAGAAGGGGGGCACGCGCCTCCTTCCTTTTGGCCTCTCTCTCCTCTATTCCCGTAACTCCCCGGTACTACGAAAATACCTGAATCACTCGGAACCTTTCCGATGTCCGAATATAGTCGTCCAATATATCGATTTTTACGTCTCGACCATTTCGAGACTCCTCGTCATGTCCCCGATCTCATCCGGGACTCCGAACTCCTTCGGCACATCAAAACTCATAATAAAACTGTCATCGAAACCTTAAGCGTGCGGACCCTACGGGTTCGAGAACTATGTAGACATGACCGAGACACGTCTCCGGTCAATAACCAATAGCGGAACCTGGATGCTCATATTGGCTCCCACATATTCTACGAAGATCTTTATCGGTCAAACCGCATAACAACATACGTTGTTCCCTTTGTCATCGGTATGTTACTTGCCCGAGATTCGATCGTCGGTATCTCTATACCTAGTTCAATCTCGTTACCGGCAAGTCTCTTTACTCGTTTCGTAATACATCATCTCGTGACTAACTCATTAGTCTTTTGCTTGCAAGGCTTATTATGATGTGCATTACCGAGAGGGCCCAGAGATACCTCTTCGACACTCGGAGTGACAAATCCTAATCTTGATCTATGCCAACACCACGAATACTTTCGGAGACACCTGTAGAGCATCTTTATGATCACCCAGTTATGTTGTGACGTTTGATAGCACACAAGGTGTTCTTACGGTATTCGGGAGTTGCATAATCTCATAGTCATAGGAACATGTATAAGTCATGAAGAAAGCAATAGCAGTAAAACTAAACGATCATAGTGCTATGCTAACGGATGGGTCTAGTCCATCACATCATTCTCCTAATGATGTGATCCCGTTGATCAAATGACAACTCATGTCTATGGCTAGGAAACATAGCCATCTTTAATCAATGAGCTAGTCTAGTAGAGGCATACTAGGGACATACTATTTTGTCTATGTATTCACACATGTATCAAGTTTCCGGTTAATACAATTCTAGCATGAATAAAAGACATTTATCATGATATAAGGAAATACAAATAACATCTTTATTATTGCCTCTAGGGCATATTTCCTTCAGTCTCCCACTTGAACTAGAGTCAATAATCTAGCTCACATCGCCATGTGATTTAATACCGATAGTTCACATCGTTATGTGAATAACACCCATAGTTCACATCGCCATGTGACCAACACCCAAAGGTTTTACTAGAGTCAATAATCTAGTTCACATCGCTATGTGATTAATACCCAAGAGTAATAAGGTGTGATCATGTTTTGCTTGTGAGAGAAGTTTAGTCAACGGGTCTATCACATTCAGATCCGTATGTATTTCGCAAATTTCTATGTCTACAATGCTCTGCATGGAGCTACTCTAGCTAATTGCTCCCACTTTCAATACGCATCCAGATTGATACTTAGAGTCATCTGGATTTAGTGTCAAAGCTTGCATCGGCGTAACCCTTTACGACGAACTCTTTATCACCTCCATAATCGAGAAACATTTCCTTAGTCATCCAGTTACTAAGGATAATTTTGACCGCTGTACAGTGATCCACTCCTGGATTACTTTGGTACCTCCCTGCTAGACTTATAGCAAGGCACACATCAGGTCTGGTACACAACATTGCATACATGATAGATCCTATGGCTGAGGCATAGGGAATGACTTTCATTTTCTCTCTATCTTCTGCAGTGGTCGGGCATTGAGTCTTACTCAACTTCATACCTTGTAATACAGGCAAGAACCCTTTCTTTGACTGATCCATTTTGAACTTCTTCAAAATCTTATCAAGGTATGTGCTTTGTGAAAGTCCTATTAAGCGTCTTGATCTATCTCTATAGATTTTGATGCCTAATGTGTAAGCAGCTTCACCGAGGTCTTTCATTGAAAAACTCTTATTCAAGTATCCTATTATGCTATCTAGAAATTCTATATCATTTCCAATCAATAATATGTCATCCACATATAATATTAGAAATGCTACAGAGCTCCCACTCACTTTCTTGTAAATACAGGCTTCACCGCAAGTCTGTATAAATCTATATGCTTTGATCAACTTATCAAAGCGTATATTCCAACTCCGAGATGCTTGCACCAGTCCATAGATGGATCGCTGGAGCTTGCACATTTTGTTAGCACCTTTAGGATTGACAAAACCTTCTGGTTGCATCATATACAAGTCTTCTTTAATAAATCCATTAAAGAATGCAGTTTTGTTATCCATTTGCCAGATTTCATAAAATGCGGCAATTACTAACATGATTCGGACAGACTTAAGCATCGCTACGGGTGAGAAAGTCTCATCGTAGTCAACTCCTTGAACTTGTCGAAACCCTTTCGCAACAAGTCGAGCTTTGTAAACAGTAACATTACCGTTTGGGTCGGTCTTCCTCTTGAAGATCCATTTATTTTCGATGGCTTGCCGACCATCGGGCAAGTCAACCAAAGTCCATACTTTGTTCTAATACATGGATCCCATCTCAGATTTCATGGTCTCAAGCCATTTTGCGGAATCTGGGCTCATCATCGCTTCCTCATAGTTCGTAGGTTCATCATGGTCTAGTAACATGACTTCCAGAACTGGGTTGCCGTACCACTCTGGTGCGGAACAAACTCTGGTTGATCTACGAAGTTCAGCAGAAACTTGATCTGAAGTTTCATGATCATCATCATTAGCTTCCTCACTAATTGGTGTAGGAATCACTGGAACGACTTTCTGTGATGTGCTACCTTCCAATTCAGGAGAAGGTACAATTACCTCATCAAGTTCTACTTTCCTCCCACTCACTTCTTTCGAGAGAAACTCCTTCTCTAGAAAGGATCCACTCTTAGCAACAAAGACCTTGCCTTCGGATCTGTGATAGAAGGTGTACCCAACAGTTTCTTTTGGGTATCCTATGAAGATTTACTTCTCCGATTTGGGTTCGAGCTTATCATGTTGAAACTTTTTCACATAAGCATCGCAGTCCCAAACTTAAAGAAATGACAGCTTAGGTTTCTCGTCAAACCACAGTTCATACGGTGTCATCTCCACGGATTTAGATGGTGCCCTATTTAACGTGAATGTAGCTGTCTCTAATGCATAACCCCAAAAGCGATAGTGGTAGATCGGTAAGAGACATCATCGATCGCACCATATCTAATAAAGTACGGTTATGATGTTCGGACACACCATTACACTGTGGTGTTCCAGGTGGCGTGAGTAGTGAAACTATTTCACATTGTTTTTACTGAAGGCCAAACTCGCTAACTCAAATATTTTATCTCTACGATCATATCGTAGAAACTCTTATTTTCTTGTTACGATGATTCTCCACTTCACTCTGAAATTCTTTGAACTTTTCGAATGTTTCAGACTTGTGCTTCATTAAGTAGATATACCCATATCTGCTCAAATCATCAGTGAAGGTCAGAAAATAACGATACCCGCCGCGAGCTTCAACACTCATTGGTCCACATACATCAGTATGTATGATCTCCAACAAATCTGTTGCTCGCTCCATTGTTCCGGAGAACGGAGTTTTAGTCATCTTGCCCATGAGGCATGGTTCGCAAGCACCAAGTGATTCATAATCAAGTGATTCCAAAAGTCCATCACTATGGAGTTTCTTCATGCGCTTTACACCATTATGACCTAAACGGCAGTGCCACAAATAAGTTGCACTATCATTATTAACCTTGCATCTTTTGGCTTCAATATTATGAATATGTGTATCACCACGATCGAGATCCAACAAACTATTTTCATTGGGTGTATGACCATCGAAGGTTTTATTCATGTAAACAGAATAACAATTATTCTATGACTTTAAATGAATAACCGTATTGCAACAAATATGATCAAATCATATTCATGCTCAACGCAAATGCCAAATAACATTTATTTAGGTTTTACACTAATCCCGAAAGCATAGGGAATGTGCGATGATGATCATATCAATCTTGGAACCACTTCCAACACACATCGTCATTTCACCTTTAACTAGTCTCTGTTCATTCTGCAATTCTCGTTTCGAGTTACTAATTTTAGCAACTGAACCGGTATTAAATACCCAGGGGTTGCTATGAACACTAGTAAAGTACACATCAATAATCTGTATATCAAAATATACCTTTGTTCACTTTGCCATCCTTCTTATCCGCCAAGTATCTAGGGCAGTTCCACTTCTAGTGACCATTTCCTTTGCAGTAGAAGCACTTAGTTTCAGGCTTGAGTTTAGCTTTGGGTTTCTTCACGGGAGTGACAACTTGCTTGTCATTCTTCTTGAAGTTCCCCTTCTATCCCTTTGCCCTTTACTTGAAACAAGTGGTCTGGTTAACCATCAACACTTGATGCTCTTTCTTGATTTCTACCTTCGCCGATTTCAGCATCGTGAAGAGCTCGGGAATTACTTTCGTCATCCCTTGCATATTATAGTTCATCACGAAGTTCTACTAACTTGGTGATAGTGACTAGAGAACTTTGTCAATTACTATCTTATCTGGAAGATTAACTCCCACTTGATTCAAGTAATTGTAGTACCCAGACAATCTGAGCACATGCTCACTGGTTGAGCTATTCTCCTCTATCTTGTAGGCAAAGTACTGTCAGAGGTCTTATACCTCTCGACATGGGCATGAGTATGAAATACTAATTTCAACTCTTGGAACATCTTATATGCTCTGTGGCGTTCAAAACGTTTTTGAAGTCCCGGTTCTAAGCCGTAAAGCATGGTGCACTTAAACTATCAAGTAGTCATCATACCGAGCTTTTGTCAAAACGTTCATAACGTCTACATCTGCTCCTGCAATAGGTCTGTCACCTAGCGGTGCATCAAGGACATAATTCTCTGTGCAGCAATGAGGATAATCCTCAGATCACGGAACAATTCCGCATCATTGCTACTAACATCTTTCAACTTAGTTTTCTCTAGGAACATATAAAAAATAAACGGGGAGCAACATCGCGAGCTATTGATCTACAACATAGATATGCTAATACTACCAGGACTAAGTTCATGATAAATTAAAGTTCAATTAATCATATTACTTAAGAACTCCCACTTAGATAGACATCCCTCTAGTCATCTAAATGATCACGTGATCCAAATCAACTAAACCATGTCCGATCATCACGTGAGATGGAGTAGTTTCAATGGTGAACATCTTATGTTGATCATATCTACTATATGATTCACGCTCGACCTTTCGGTCTCCAGTGTTCTGAGGCCATATCTGCATATGCTAGGCTCGTCAAGTTTAACCCGAGTATTCTGTGTGTGCAAAACTGGCTTACACCCGTTGTATTTGAACGTAGAGCTTATCACACCCGATCATCACGTGGTGTCTCGGCACGACGAACTTTCGCAACGGTGCATACTCAGGGAGAACACTTATACCTTGAAATTTAGTAAGGGATCATCTTATAATGCTACCGTCGTTCTAAGAAAAATAAGAAGCATAATAAGATAAACATCACATGCAATCAAAATATGTGACATGATATGGCCATCATCATCTTGTGCTTTTGATCTCCATCTCCAAAGCACCGTCATGATCACCCTCACAAAACATGATCATCTCATACAAAAACCGTATAACTCATCATGTCTTGACCATATCACATCACAACATGCCCTGCAAAAACAAGTTAGACGTCCTCTACTTTGTTGTTGCAAGTTTTACGTGGCTGCTACGGGCTTTAGCAAGAACCGTTCTTACCTACGCATACAAAACCACAACGATGTTTCGTCAAGTATGTGCTGTTTTAACCTTCACAAGGAACGGGCGTAGCCACACTTGATTCAGCTAAAGTGAGAGAGACAGACACCCGCCAGTCACCTTTAAGCAACGAGTGCTCGTAACGGTGAAACCAGTCTCGCGTAAGCGTACGCGTAATGTCGGTCCGGGCCGCTTCATCTCACAATACCGCCGAAGCAAAGTATGACATGCTGGTAAGCAGTATGACTAGTATCGCCCACAACTCATTGTGTTCTACTCGTGCATATCATCTACGCATAGACCTGGCTCATGATGCCACTGTTGGGGAACGTAGTATTTTAAAATTTTCCTACGATCACGCAAGATCTATCTACCAGATGCATAGCAACGAGAGGGAAGAGTGTGTCTACGTACCCTCGTAGACCGGAAGCGGAAGCGTCAAGTGACGCGGTTGATGTAGTCGAACTTCTTCGCGATCCAACCGATCAAGCACCGAACGTACGGCACCTCCGCGTTCAGCACACGTTCAGCTTGATGACGTCCCACGAGCTCTTGATCCAGTTGAGCTTCACGGGAGAGTTTTGTCAGCACGACGGCGTGGTGACGGATATGATGTATCTACCGGCGCAGGGCTTCGCCCAAGCACTGCGACGGTATGACCGAGGTGTGTTTCTATGGAGGGGGGCACCGCACACGGCTAGAACAATTCAACTTGTGTGTCCTAGGGTGCCCCCGTGCCCCGTATATAAAGGAGCAAGGAAGAGGCCGGCCCTAGAGGGGGCGCACCAAGTGTGGGGAGTCCTACTAGGACTCCCAAGTCCTAGTAGGATTCCCCTTTCCTTTCCGGAGTAGGAGAGAAGGAAAGAGGGGGAGAGGGAGAAGGAAAAGGGGGCTGCACCCCTTGTCCAATTCGGACTAGAAGGGGGGCACGCGCCTCCTTCCTTTTGGCCTCTCTCTCCTCTATTCCCGTAACTCCCCGGTACTACGAAAATACCCGAATCACTCGGAACCTTTCCGATGTCCGAATATAGTCTTCCAATATATCGATTTTTATGTCTCGACCATTTCGAGACTCCTCGTCATGTCCCCGATCTCATCCCGGACTCCGAACTCCTTCGGCACATCAAAACTCATAAACTCATAATAAAACTGTCATCGAAACCTTAAGCGTGCGGACCCTACGGGTTCGAGAACTATGTGGACATGACCGAGACACGTCTCCGGTCAATAACCAATAGCGGAACCTGGATGCTCATATTGGCTCCCACATATTCTACGAAGATCTTTATCGGTCAAACCGCATAACAACATACGTTGTTCCCTTTGTCATCGGTATGTTACTTGCCCGAGATTCGATCGTCGGTATCTCTATACCTAGTTCAATCTCGTTACCGGCAAGTCTCTTTACTCGTTCCGTAATACATCATCTCGTGACTAACTCATTAGTCTTTTGCTTGCAAGGCTTATTATGATGTGCATTACCGAGAGGGCCCAGAGATACCTCTCCGACACTCGGAGTGACAAATCCTAATCTTGATCTATGCCAACACCACGAATACTTTCGGAGACACCTGTAGAGCATCTTTATGATCACCCAGTTACGTTGTGACGTTTGATAGCACACAAGGTGTTCTTACGGTATTCGGGAGTTGCATAATCTCATAGTCATAGGAACATGTATAAGTCATGAAGAAAGCAATGGCAGTAAAACTAAACGATCATAGTGCTATGCTAACGGATGGGTCTAGTCCATCACATCATTCTCCTAATGATGTGATCCCGTTGATCAAATGACAACTCATGTCTATGGCTAGGAAACATAGCCATCTTTAATCAATGAGCTAGTCTAGTAGAGGCATACTAGGGACATACTATTTTGTCTATGTATTCACACATGTATCAAGTTTCCGGTTAATACAATTCTAGCATGAATAAAAGACATTTATCATGATATAAGGAAATACAAATAACATCTTTATTATTGCCTCTAGGGCATATTTCCTTCAATATTATGTTGAGTGTGGGAATTTGTGCACGGTTTCAAGCCTCACCTAAGGAAAGTCACTTTGTGGCTGTCAAGCGGATCTTTCGATATTTGGCTCATACCCCAAACTTTGGCTTATGGTACCCGAGAGGAGCAAACTTCAACCTTGTAGGTTTCTCTGATTCTGACTGGGCGGGAGACAAAGTGGATAGGAAGTCCACTTCTGGAGGGTGCCAATTTCTTGGTTGCTCTCTTGTTAGTTGGTCTTCCAAAAAGCAAAGTTGTGTGTCTCTCTCGTCCACCGAAGCAGAGTATGTGGCTGCTGGTAGTTGTTGTGCTCAACTCTTATGGATGAGGCAAACTTTAAAGGATTACGGTGTCACTTGTGACAAAGTGCCTCTTTGGTGTGACAATAAAAGTGCCATCAAGATTTCTCTCAATCCGGTGCAACACTTTAAGACGAAGCATATAGAGATTCGGTATCACTTCATCCGAGATCACATTAGGCAGGGAGAGATCGAGCTTCACTATGTCAACACTCATGATAACCTTGCAGATATCTTCACGAAGCTGTTGGATGAAGCAAGATTTCGCGAGTTAAGGCATGAGCTAAATATCATCGATTTGAGCAATGTGGCTTGAGTCTTTGCACACACTCCTCACACTCAATATAGATGTAGGCATGGACATAGGGGGAGTATTGTTCTCTCAATGAACCACTCCTCCCCCCATTATGCATAATTTGATCAAGTGTTTGTCTTTTGCCATACATAGTTGGTATAAGTGCTTCAAGACGAGTATTGGTCATGGGCCCAAGGATAGTTCTTTGCGGTGCCATACCAAAGAACTCAAACATAGGTGGCCTCGGCCACCGCCCTCCTCTGTGGAGTTGCGTTTTTGCTTCGCTTGTGCGTCTTTTTTCTCGTCTTTGCTAAAAGCCTCGTGTCGAAACGTGCAAGTTCTTGGAGAAGCGGTACTACCGTGCGCAGTCACGGTACTACCGCAAAGGAGGTTACGGTACTACCGCAAGTCCAGCACGACAGTATTTATTTACTGCCGCTGGTAGAGCGGTACTACCGCTTAGCGTGCGGTACTTCCGCCCAAGCGGTACTACCGCGATGACCGCGGTACTACCGTACATATTCGAACGGGTGGGGGTTATAAGCGGGCAGGGGGAGTTCCAACTTCCCCATACCCATTCATCTCCTAACCCCCACGCCGTCTCTCTCTCTCCCTCTGAAGAACGCCGCCGGAGGACCTCGCCGGATCTCCTCCCTCGGCCACTCTCCTCGCATTCCGACCGGTGGGATCGCTCCCCACCTCGCCCTCTTGCCATGGATGAAGGTTTCTCCCCGTTTCCCTTCTTCTTGTTGCCTTGTTGTTGTTTTAGGGTTTGGGGAGATGCTTAGAGTTCTTGCGTTCTTCGTGTTCTTATCCATGGAAGATTAGGATGTAGGAGAGTGCTTTTGCTCTAGAAATGCTAGTATGTATGTTGCTACCAAGTTACTATGATCAGCCGTAGTACCGTTGTTCGATCTACGCGGTCTTGCCCAGATTCTTTCTTTTCAGATCTGATCCGAGCGGTACTACCGCTGGCGAACCGCAGTACTACCGCTCGATCTAGTCCAGATCCGTTCGTCAGATCTGACCCGGGCGGTACTACCGCTGTCCTCAGCGGTACTACCGCTCTGAAGCGGAAGTAAAATATTACTACTGCATACCGAGCGGTACTACCGCAACCCCAACGCGGTACTAGTTTTTTTACTTCCGTCTCTGATCACAGAAGTAAAATTTTACTACCGCAGAGTGTGCGGTACTACCGCATCCATCAAGCGGTACTACCGCTCACTAAGCGGTACTAATTTTTTACTTCCGCGATCATCAGGCAGTACTACCGCTTGTGTCATAGTTCCTTCGTAGCATGTACATATTCCCCTTTCTACTCGTTTCTTGTGCTTTTTGAGGCTTTTTGCATTGATTCTCTTTGTGCTCTCGTTGTGTTCTTGTGTTTGTGTCCTAGGTGGTGGCTCCGGTTCCGATGTTCGTCGTGCCAATCCAGTCCGTGACACCGGATCCAAGCGTCTGCGCAACCCCAGTGATGTGCCAGAGGGCTCCAATTCCCCACGCAAGTTCAAGACCGCCGCCAACAAGCAAAAGGAATCCTCTATGACTATGGAAGAAATGCCAGCTAATGAGTTCATGGCACGGAGGAAGCACAACCCTTATGGAGAACCCCGTGCTCAGTTTCATGGGGATGAACTTTTCTGGACTAAGCAGCAGTATCACATCTACACAGAGGTGCTCAAAAGCAAGACCAACCTGTACGTGGATGCTCATTGGGTGGACGTGGCCCACATGCGAAGGGACACCAACCGAGCTTACTTTGCCGAGGCTCTGGATCTGGTCGAGCAGTTTGGGCTTGAGCACTTCATGACCTTTCAGCATGATTTTGATCCAGAGATCATTGCTCAGTTCTATGCATCAGTCCACTTCCACACTGATACGTCCAAAACGTATCTATAATTTCTGCTTGCTCCATGCCTCTTTTGGATGATATTGCTATGATATTTATACACTTCCATACACTTTTGATCATATTTGGACTAACCTATTAACTCAGTGCACCCCAGTGCCAGTTTCTGTTTTCGGCTGTTTTTGTATTTCAGGTTTTCACATTACGAGAACTGCCAGGAAAAATCCAGAAAAATTATATAAAAAATCAGCGTTCCAGAAACTACCGTGCGCCCGAAGGACAGCCGGGGGGGGCACCAGGGCTCCAGGCGCCCTGGCAGCGCCCCCCCCCCCCCGGGCCGCGTCGGGGGGGCGCCTGGGCCCCCCGAGGCTCATCCGATGCCCCCCTTTGGCATATATTTAAAGCGTCTCCCGAAACCCTTGAGGGAGGAACTCTTTTTCGCGATCTCATCTCTGTTCCGCCGCCGCCGCCGCTTCCAAGATCGGGAGCACCAGGAGAACTCTTCCCGGCACCCTGCCGGAGGGGAGGATCACCACCGGGAGCCTCTCCACCACCATGGACGCCTCCCGGATGAGTTGTGAGTAGTCTCCCTTGGACCATGAGTCCATGACCAGTAGCTATGTGATGTTCTCCTCTCGTTCTTGTGCTTCACTAATTAGTCCTCGTGAGCTGCCCTACATGATCGAGGCACATATGTAATCCTTATGCTGTTGCTATGATGAGTTTGCTGGGATCCGATGGATTATGAGATTATGTTCAGATTGATCTTGAGTAATATATTTGATCTACCTCTTTTATATTTATGTTCATAAGTAATTCTTGCATGTTCTCCGTTGTTATTTATTGCTTTGGCCAAGTAATAGGTAGTGACTCCAAGAGGGAACGTTATGCTCGATTGTGGGTTCATGCCCCTCGATGACTAGTTTGAGTGACAGAAACATGAGTCTAGGGGATGTGCTGTTGCCACAAGGGGGAAAACAACGGTGCTTGTGCCCGCGGGTGCAAGGATTGTTTACTTTACGCAAAGTTCTTTTAATGCAGTTGTCTGTTGCTTTGAGTTTACACTATGGGTGGGGCTCGCAACTTAATACCAGCGAGATGTTCTGGATAGATATCTCAAGGTGGATGATTAGTAGTAGATATTGATGGATTTCGGTCTACTTACTTTGGCGTACCGCTCATGCTTTGAACCTCAACCTTTCTTGCAATGTAGTCAGCATTGGTTTGCGTTCGTGGTCCTGTCAATTGCCGAGCTGTAATTCGTTTACCTCACATAGCCGTTTTATCGTCTTTTGGGAGAGAGACATCACTAGTGAACATCATGAGACTCCGGTCCATATTACCATCATTGATCACATCCACTATTTACTTTTCGCTTTTACTTACTATTGCAAACAATATAGCTATCACTACTATCACTTGCTTTTAATCCTTTGTGAACTACAAGGCCAGAGGGATTGACAACCTCTCTGTACTCGTTGGGAGCAAAGTTATTTGTATCTGTGTGCAGGTCCACGTTGATTGCTAATATCTGGCGCCGTTAGCAGTTGACACCTTCTTGTTGAACCTAGGAGTCTCTGGGGATTCGATCCTTGGTATCTTTGCCAAGGGAAAAACTTCCGCAACACTACATCTCACACCTTCCACTTGGGGTAACCAACGAGGGGCGAGAAGCCTAGCAAGAGTTTTTCTGGCGCCGTTGCCGGGGACTCCACTCTTCAGGATAGGGGAGTTGCACGCTATCTTTTACCTTTGCTTTTAGTCTTGTTAGTTTACCTTTCAGTATTTGCTTTAGTATCCTTTATAAAAAATTATAAAAAAACTTTATTTTGCTTTTCTGTTAGTAGTCCTTTCTGTTTAGCCAAACCTGTTAGGATTTGGTGCTTTGAGGGAATCAGAAGTTCTAGATTTCCATCAAAGGGATGGAGAAAATATGAAGAAGGCATGGGACAGAATTTCTGATGCACATAGGAGAATTATGCCTTGGATACCTATAAAAATTGTGCTTAGGAATTTTTACCATGGTCTTTTTAAATGGTGTAAACACTCTCTTGACATTATAGCTGAGGGAGATTTCCTAGAATGTGATGAAGCTAGAGCTCTTGAAATTATACATGGTCTATCTAGTTACTTTGTTTATGATCATAACTTTGATACTGTCATAGATAGACTTGCTACCATTGAAAAGAGAATGGATGCTCTAGACTTGATGAAGGTAGAGAAACCTAAACCCAATAAGAAAGACATTTTGGAAATAGACAATGATTGGGAGCCTTTTGTTAGGATTAGCATCTCTAATCAAGACTTCCTTGCTTATTGTGATATTGGATCTATGGTTTCTACTATGCCAAAAATTGTTCATGATTCTTTAAAATTTAACATGGATAGATTACCATCTTATCATGAACACACTAATGGAGATATTTCTGAAATCCAGGGAAGAATAAAAGACGTGCCAGTTAAATTCCTTAAAGGGATTGCAATGATTGATTTCTTCATCGTGGAGCCAAACCAAGGAAATATAGTGCTTGGAAGGGACTTCCTCCGAGCAGTTAAAGGCTTCATTGATATAGGTAAGGGACAAATCCGCTTACGCGGGAAGGCAAAAGGTGTGTACCCCTTTCCTAGAAGGAACAAGAATGAACTTGTTGAGGAACCATTTGAAGCAATTTATAGCTCCGATTATTACGATGGTTATTGATTCCTCTATGCATTATGCCTAGCTTAAAGGCATAAAAGAAAGCGCTTTTGGGAGGCAGCCCACATGAATAAAAAATTTATTTTGCTTTTGTTGTGTCTTGATGTTATTTACTACAGTAGCATCATCATTGTATCTTTGCTTTTCATATTTGTGCCAAGTATAGCCTCTGATTGCTAGAAAGTTCAAAAGTTGTGAGGTGCTGTCCAGGAAACAGATTCTGTCATTGGATAGAAAAATTCGTATAAAATCACCAGATCATCTTTTTGGTCTGAATTTTTTCGACAGCGTTCTCTATATAATTGTCTTTCGTGCGTCTGTTCTGAGTTTTTTGATTTGAGTTGTAGAAGTACCACGAACAAATCAATTACTACCTGATGTTCTGTTTTTCACAGATTCTGTCCTGTTTTGCCTTTCTTTCATTTTGCAAACCAAGAGCTTGCTTTTTCTTTGCAAAAACCTTTTGGCAATCTTGAGAAACAGTAGAACTTCAAGAATATCTTTATTTCCAGCAAGGTACAATTATTTTATTATGGGTACTAACCTCGCTAATCAGATTATGATGAGTTATGTATGAAGGGAGTTTTTCAAGTGTGCGAGGGAAGATGATAAAAAGATTCAGGAGTGTCAAGCGCTCAAGCTTGGGGATGCCCCCGTGCACCCCCAAGAAATATTGAAGGAGACTCAAGCGTCTAAGCTTGGGGATGCCCCCGTGCATCCCCTTCTCCATCAACATTATCAGTTCGTCTTTCGTTCCACTATATTTTAAGCACTTCATGTGTTATGTGCTATGCTTGGAGCGTCTTGCTTTTAGTTTCCTTTTTAGTTTTCCGTAACGAGTCGGAACTCAGCTTTCTTTATGTGGGAGAGAAACACGCTCCACTTCTACCTAGAACATAACATAGAATTTTCATGACTATCTTTGCTGTGTGTGTTCTTTGTCTTTTAATAGCTACTATCATGCTCTGCTCTTAGTATTCATGCTTATCTTTTTAAAGAGCTTGTGTTTAGTTGGTTGCTTGAACTCTCTTTAATTATCATGCTTATCTTATTAAGAGAGTTTGCTTCCGTTGCATTGGTTGATACGTCTATGATAAAGATGCTACATGCATAATTGCGCTTAGTAGTTTAGGTTTTCTTATGGTTAGTCTCAAATAGCTGGGGGACTCCCAATGTGTTATTGGAGTATCAACATGATTTGTTTGCCAATGATGTGGTATGGTTTAGTAATATCTTCCCTCAAGAATTTATTTTGATTGACTTGGCGTATGCTCACGCATATTTAAGACTGTAAAGAAAGTCTGTCAAGCCTTGATGATCTTTTATTTCTGAGTAGCGATATAACTTCCATGCCTGATTCAATGTTGCTTTGTCGCTCTGCATGATTATGACCGTCATTGCTCTCTTAGTTGGTCGCTCCCAGTCTTTTGCTAACCTCCACCTGTACTAAGCGGACTGACTGCTTGTGCATCCACATCATTTTAAACCAGTTATGCCATATGAGTCCACCATACCTACCTATATGTGGTATTTCACCGCCACTCCAAGTAAATTTACATGTGCTATCTTTAAAAACCTTCAAAATAATTCCTTGTTTTTGCAATACATAGCTCATGGGAAAGTAGCTTAAAAACTATTGTGGTAAAGAATATGTCGCTTATGTATCTTATTTCTTATAAGTTGCTTGCTGAGCGGTATCCATGTTTCTGGGGACGCCATCAACTGTTACACTTTTGTTGAATATCATGTGAGTTGCTATGCATGTTCGTCTTGTCTGAAGTAAGGGTGATTTGCCATGAGTCGAATGGTTTGAGTATGCATATTGTTAGAGAAGAACATTGGGCCGCCAACCAAAGCCATGTATCATGGTGGAAGTTTTAGCTTGGACATTAATCCTCAATCTCTTATGAGAATATGCTTAAGCATTAAAGAGGAGTCCATTATCTATTTTCTATGTTGTCCCGGTATGGATGTCCTCAAGTTGAGATCTATCAAAAACGAGAAATCAAATGCGATCTATCTCCTTGGACCTTTGTACAGGTGACATAGAGGTACCCCTTTGTGACACTTGGTTGAAACATATGTAATGCAATGACAATCCATGGAAATCCGAGCTAATTAGGACAAGGTGCGAGCACTATTGGTATTCGATGCATGAGGCTTGCAACTTATAGGATGTCTTATGCATAACACATATGAAGTACTACTACCGTTGACAAAATTGTTTCTATATTTTCAAAATAAAAATCTCTAGCACATGAATAATCCCTGCTTCCCTCTGCGAAGGGCCATTCTTTTACTTTTATGTTGAGTCTCCACCTTCTTTCTTCAAAGCACCAACTACTAAGAGCATGATTGTCATTCTGAGTGTAATGTGCATTGTCCCAAAGTAGCATTGTCTTTTGCATGATTGTGATATCGTTTATTTTTAAATCATTGTATCTAGTCATCACTTAAACCTTGGAGGTGCCCCCGCATTTATGTTTTGCATCACTAAAGGGGGCAAGCTAGATATCACTTTATCATATTTGCACATCATGTTCATTGCAAATCTATTTGATGTTTCAGTATCATATTGTAAAACTTTCAGTTCTTTGTGATTTTCTCATGAGGCAACTTAATTACTACAGATTCATTATCTCAGTAAGCTTTTGTCATATGACTATGAAAAGTCCTATATGGTTAATAGCATGTCACCACAGAAATTATTCTTGTTATCATTTACCTACTCGAGGACGAGCAGGAATTAAGCTTGGGGATGTTGATACGTCCAAAACGTATCTATAATTTCTGCTTGCTCCATGCCTCCTTTGGATGATATTGCTATGATATTTATACACTTCCATACACTTTTGATCATATTTGGACTAACCTATTAACTCAGTGCACCCCAGTGCCAGTTTCTGTTTTCGGCTATTTTTGTATTTCAGGTTTTCACATTACGAGAACTGCGAGGAAAAATCCAGAAAAAATATATAAAAAATCAGCGTTCCAGAAACTACCGTGCGCCCGAAGGACAGACGGGGGGGGGGG
>LR738712.1:813778130-813850857 GCA_902687465.1 Secale cereale | reverse complement strand
GGCTCCAGGCGCCCTGGCGTCCCCTCTGGGCCGCGCCGGGGGGGCGCCTGGGCCCCCCGAGGCTCCTCCGATGCCCCCCTTTGGCATATATTTAAAGCGTCTCGAGAAACCCTCGAAACAAGAACTCTTTTTCGCGATCTCATCTCTGTTCCGCCGCCGCCGCCGCTTCCAAGATCAGGAGCACCAGGAGAACCCTTCCCGGCACCCTGCCGGAGGGGAGGATCACCACCGGGAGCCTCTCCACCACCATGGACGCCTCCCGGATGAGTTGTGAGTAGTCTCCCTTGGACCATGAGTCCATGACCAGTAGCTATGTGATGTTCTCCTCCCGTTCTTGTGCTTCACTAATTAGTCCACGTGAGCTGCCCTACATGATCGAGGCACATATGTAATCCTTATGCTGTTGCTATGATGAGTTTGCTGGGATCCGATGGATTATGAGATTATGTTCAGGTTGTGCTTGAGTAATATATTTGATCTACCTCTTTTATATTTATGTTCATAAGTAATTCTTGCATGTTCTCCGTTGTTATTTATTGCTTTGGCCAAGTAATAGGTAGTGACTCCAAGAGGGAACGTTATGCTCGATTGTGGGTTCATGCCCCTCGATGACTAGTTTGAGTGACAGAAACATGAGTCTAGGGGATGTGTTGTTGCCACAAGGGGGAAAACAACGGTGCTTGTGCCCGCGGGTGCAATGATTGTTTACTTTACGCAAAGTTCTTTTAATGCAGTTGTCTGTTGCTTTGAGTTTACACTATGGGTGGGGCTTGCAACTTAATACCAACGAGATGTTCTGGATAGATATCTCAAGGTGGATGATTAGTAGTAGATATTGATGGATTTCGGTCTACTTACTTTGGCGTACCTCCCATGCTTTGAACCTCAACCTTTCTTGCAATGTAGTCAGCATTGGTTTGCGTTCATGGTCCTGTCAATTGCCCAGCTGTAATTCGTTTACCTCACATAGCTGTTTTATCGTCTTTTGGGAGAGAGACATCACTAGTGAACATCATGAGACTCCGGTCCATATTACCATCATTGATCACATCCACTATTTACTTTTCGCTTTTACTTACTATTGCAAACAATATATCTATCACTACTATCACTTGCTTTTAATCCTTTGTGAACTACAAGGCCGGAGGGATTGACAACCTCTCTGTACTCGTTGGGAGCAAAGTTATTTGTATCTGTGTGCAGGTCCACGTTGATTGCTAATATCTGGCGCCGTTAGCAGTTGACACCTTCTTGTTGAACCTAGGAGTCTCTGGGGATTCGATCCTTGGTATCTTTGCCAAGGGAAAAACTTCCGCAACACTACATCTCACACCTTCCACTTGGGGTAACCAACGAGGGGCGAGAAGCCTAGCACACACCAAGGAAGATCGCCCAATGACTTGTGTCGGGGGAAACTGTCCTCCCACGAGCACCTATGGGACCGGAGCCCCTTCTACGTTGCGGTAAGGGAGCGGAGGGAGTACGAAGAGCAGATAGAGGAGAGGACGCGGGCAGTTTACCCAGGTTCGGGCCGCGCGGACGCGTAAAACCCTACTCCTGCCTTTGTTGTATTGAGCTCGGGAGCTTGAAGAGCTACAGTGCTAGCTACACCGAGCGTGAGAGTCGCAAAGGTTTCGAACCCCCCCTACATTGTGCATGGGCCTCCTTTTATAGCCCAAGGGGTCACCGACAGGTGTCAACGTAGAGGAGGGTAAAAATGTAACTTTGGTGGTTGTTGTAACAGTGTTGGAATAGTGCGCTTCACCTAACTTTGACAGTGGGGGACAAGGGCATTAATTACCCGTCACCGTCGACCCCAAAAGTGTCCGTCCATGCTTCTCCGTTTGACACGGCGGTAGCCTCGTCATCGCGCCTTGCCACCGTGTGCCCCAGGCTGCACAGCCGTCCGCCACGCGTCCCTGGAAGGGCCCCAGGACGACGCGTGGGCAGATGAGCTGGAGCGCGGGCACACAGCTTGAGTTCCCCGGCAAGCACCTTGCCGGGGGCATGATCTTGCCGGGCCCGGAAGCTTGTCGCTCCCGGGGCCTCGCTGGGGTGCATGATGCGCCAAGGTACTTCTTGGCCTTCCTGGCAAGCTCCTCTTGCCAGGGTCTTGTACTTAGAGTAATAAGCTTGAGTCCTGGTGCGGCCTTCCCGGCAAGCTCCTCTTGCCGGGGCCTTGATCTTCTGACTTGTATACTTTGTTCTTGAATGGCTTCATAGGGACCAGAAAGGTTTCCGGCAAGCACGCGGTGGACCCTGCCGCGGGAAGCTGCTACTGCCCGTGCACAAGTTGGGGTACTAAGGTACCCCTATCTTAGTACACCGACAGGAGCCCCCGGGCCTGGGCCACACACGGTGCCGAGCGCTGTTGGGCCAGGCCCAAAACAGTGCACGGGCACACGCGGCCCACGGCAAGCCGTAAAGCCCCTTCCGCATCCGCCGCGCCCCTCCCTAACGGCACGCGTCGATTGCGGCATCGTGGGAGAGATCGTGGCCTCGTTCTTTAATGGGAAATGCTTAGCGTCCCCCACTTCCCCCTTAAAAGCAGAGGAAGCAGGGGCAGTTTCCCTCCTTCGTCTTCATTGCGTCTTCATCCTCCAGAAAACCTCCGCTGCTCCTTGCCTCCACACCTCCTCCGCCATCTTCCGCATCCGCGGTGCCGTCGAGCTCCTCGCCTCTTCCCTCGCCGCCTCCGCCATGGCTCCGAAGAGCGAGAAGGCGAAAGCGGACAAGGCCAAGAAGGAGAAATCCGAGCAGGCGGCGAAGCTTGCCGCCCTGCGGAAGAGGAACGTGGTCTTCGCACCAAGGCTCAGCGCAAAGGAGCTGCGGAACAAGTACTATCTGTTCTGGTCCGGGGAGACCAAGGCTCATCCCCGCACCAGAGCCTTCCCCACCGTCGCCAGAGATTTGTTTCCCGGCGGGTATTTCTTCTTCGCTGTTTTCTTCCACTGTGGATTGTGCCCTCCATACTCGGAGTTTTTCTGCGACATTATGAACACATACAACCTCCACCTCTTAGATTTCACTCCCAACGCCATCCTTACGATGGCTGTTTTCGCACATCTGTGCGAAAACTATATTGGGATCCATCCAAACGTAGCACTCTTTCGCCATTTCTTTATGCCTAGAGTAGAGGCTGGCGCTCCCCTCTCCGGCGGCATCTCCTGGATCTTCCGGTTGAATAAGGACTCATACCTGAAGGGAGAACTCCGCGGCAAGTGGGAAGAATGGCGTGCAGATTGGTGCTGGGTGGTGGAGGACAAGCCGGAGCCCTTCACTGCGCCGCGCACAACAACCATAGTGTGCGGCAGGGATTGGAGTGAACTGGCCCCAGAGGACAACAAACTTAGCATTGCCCTTATCAGAATTATTCGTCTCCGGGCCGCCAATCTGACCATCGGAGAGGTTGGGGCAGATTTCCTCCGCCGCCGCATCGCCCCTTTACAAGAGAGGAAAAGGCCCACCTGGGAATTTGGCAATGCGGCGGATATCATGAGGCTGCGCTGTGGATTGAACTTCAATTTTACTGCTTTGGAGCTGAAGGGAATGATCCGAGAACTCTTCAAGCACGACCCGGCCCATCCGGAGTGGTTCAGACCCGCCAAGGGAGTGGTGCCGCTGTGCAACAGCATCGCCTGCGACTCCCTGCGCGCGATGATGCCGGAGTGCGACTCCCATGGCATCGTCCCCACTTGGATTGAGCCTCCGCCGGATACTGTGCTGAGCTTCTTCGATAACCTGGTCGAGAAGCCCAAGAACACCGAGGAGAACAGGGGCCTCACCCGGGCCACCACGGCGCGGGATATAGCTTACATTGCTTCCCGGATGGAAGAGGCCGCCGCAGCTGCAGCGGCGGGAGATTTTGGATGTACTGTGGACGACGCAGAAGCCGCGAACGTGTTGAGCCAAGCGGAGGAGGCCGAAATCCTCAGGTTGCTCAAGCTTCCGCCCGAGGAGTTTGCCGGGGTTCCTTCCCTGAGGCTTTCCGGGATACCCGGGGTTGTGAGCGAGGTCGCCGCAGGGGGCGAGGTTGCCGGAGGGGGCAGGGCCGCCGGAGGGAGCGGGACCGCCGGAGGGAGCAGGGCCGCCGGAGGGAGCGGGACCGCCGGAGGGAGCGAGGCCGCCGGGCGTGACGCTGGGCCCAGCGAGCCTGCCGGGGAGGAGGAGGAGGACGTCGGGGCCGATGAAGACACCGGCGGATCTCTGGGACTTGACGACGATGCCTCCTCGTCCTCAGAGAACTCCCCGCCTCCGGCAAGTCCTACGCAAACGCCGAGGAAGCGCCTCCGCAAGGCGGTTACAGCGACGAGGACGCAGGCGCCTCGACAGCAGCCTGCTCGCCGGGTGACGCGCGCCACCAGGGCGAGCCAAGCCGCGACGGAGGCGCCCCGCGCACCAGCGCCAAGCGGAGGGGGATCCTCCCGGAGCGAAGCGGCCGTTCCGCCTGCTCCTCGGGCCTCGGCGCCAACGGAGGCTGGGTCTTCGCAGCCCCCAGCCCCGGAGACCGCCAAGCGCCCGAGGGAGCCTTCTCCTCCTGCTCCTCGCGCGGGAGCATCTCAGGTGGAATTCGACTTCTCCGCCCTTAGCTCCGATGACGACGAGGAAGAGGAGTAAGTACTTACGACTTGTAACTTCTTCGATTTTGACTTGGTCTTTCTTGATGATTCTTATCTTGTTCTTGCTTTGCTTTCAGGACCCTGGCCCAGCGGATGGCGAAGCGGGCCAAGATCCCCGTGGTCGAGGTCGAAGACGACTCGCCCACCGTGGCGACCGGAGACGCGCCGGCGGCAGGCTTGCCGGATCAAACCGCTGCTCCGAGGAGCAGCCCCTAGCGTAAGTCTGGTTCTTGCCTTTCTGGTGGACAGGCGCGCTTGGGGTAGTTGCTTGTACTGATGTTTTGTTTGTCTTGTGCAGAAGTGGAGCCGCAGCTGCAGGACCGCCCGGAGACTGCCCCCGATGAGCCACCTGCTCCACCCTCCCCGCCAAGGGTGAACTCCCCGGCGAGGGAGAATACTCCGCCAAGGACGGGCACCCCGCCAAGGGTGAGTAGCCCGACGAGGGTGGCCACCCCGACGAGGGAGGGCGCGGGCGGCCCTCCGCCAGCAGGGGCCACTGCTCCACCGCCAAGGGAGGACTCCCCGGCGGGGGAGCCTGTCGTCGACGAAGTCCGCAAAGGTGAGTCTTGTAGCTTTATCTTCTTGAACTTGTCTTTTTGGATATTTGCTTGATCTTTTCTTTTCTTTTTCTTCTGCTAGATCCTCCTGTGCCGGAGCGGATGGAGACTGAGGCCACCGGCGAGGAGGGCGCGCAAGGCGACGGCGGCAACGCCACTGCCGCTGAGGGCGTGGCAGGAGCCGACGAGCCTGCCGCTGAGGAGACTGCCCCGGCCGCAGACGCCGCGGCTGGGGAGGGGGGCGGCGACCACACTGCTGGCCCGGAGGCAGCAGGAGCGTCAAGCGCTGCACCGGCCACCGACCCCTCCGCCGCTACGGAGCAGCCAGGCATCTACCTTGAGGCCCCCAATGGCGTCTTCATACAAGTCCCTTGGGGGTCCTCGTCACGAGCCCCCGTGGAGGGAGAGACCTACGACGGAGAGGTCCTCGCCTCCGCGGGGTTGAAGGTCGTTGAAGCACTTGGCGGAGGAGACGAGCCCGAAGAGGAGAAGCTTCTTCGCCGGCTCCTGGCCCTTTACCGGGCCAGGCAGGCAAAATTGGACTCCCGGGAAGCTCTTGCCGCCAAGGCTGGAGTTGACTTGGAGAAACGGGCCGCGGAGCTTCGCACCGCCAACCAGGCCGCCCTCCGCAACTTGGCGGAGGAGCGGGAAGAACTCACCGGGGAGCAGCAAGCCTTCCTCCTGGAGAAGGCGGAGGCCGAAGAGCGACAGCGGCTGGCCGCCGAGGAGCTGTCTCGTCGGGAGGGGGCGCTCAACCAGCGGAAAGTTGAGCTCGACGCCCATGATGACGAGCTCACCGCCCGGGAGCAGGCCATGAAGGAGGCAAAGGAAGCCGCAGCCGCCGCGGAAACTGCCAAGAGGGAACTGGAGCTCAAGGTTGATCAGCTGGAGCGGTACCTTAAAGCAAGTGAGGACAGAGTCACCGCGCTCAACGTGGAGCGGGAGAAAGACGCCCACACCAACTCCGACTTGCAGGTACGACTCTCCAAGAAGGGCGACGAGCTTACTGCCGCCAAAGATTCAATCGCTGACTTGGAGTTGAAGGTCTCCACTTTAACTGATTCGCTCGACGCCGTCCGGGACCGCGAGACCAAGCTGAAGGAGGAGCTCCGCAAGGAGCGGAACTTGGTGGAGAGCGCCGCCGTCTCCGCGAACAACTTCAGCCGGGCGGTGGAGCAATGGACGGAGGACCTGGTCACTTCCGCCGCCCAGATCGACAAGGAGCTGGTGGCGCTGAGGGCGGAGCATCTCTCGTACTCCCCGGACGAGAATCTCCCCCACAGCGCCAGATTGAGCCTATTCTTCAGAGGGATCGCACCGTCGCTCGCACGGCTGCAGGAGAAGCTCCCCGCACAACTTGCAGATGAGTCACGTCGGCTCTGCATGGGCACTCTAGAGCGCGTCCTGACGAAGATTGTCTACCGCAACCCCGGCATCAACCTTGTGAACGTCCTCCGCAGCTTGTCGGACGATGCAGATCAGGAAGCGTTGAAGGCGCAGGTCGCCCACATCGTCGCCAAGGTGAACAAGGTCACAAGGCGTGAAGGCGATCGTGTAGATTAGATTTCTTCATTTCTGTTTCCTTTGCCGCTGCAAAGTACATTATTGGACAAGAATCAATTAGTTATTGCAACAAGCTATTTCTGTAATATACTATCTTATTTTCGAGCAATCCATGCAGTGTTATCTCCCTTGCTTTTGGTCCTCCACTTTGTATGCTTTTTGCCCTACGCTTTTAGGGGACTTGCCGGCAAGGGGCCCTTGCCGCGAGCGCTGAGTGCTGGACTCTTAGCAGCCTACTGGCAAAGGACCTCGTCGGCAAGTAACCTTGCCGCAGCTAGTCGCAGCGCACTTAGTTTGCTGAGCGAACTCGGAAACGAAGCAAGGGCGCGACACTTGTTGCAGCTCACTTAAGTCGTTGAGCGTGCTCGAAAACAAAGTAAGGGTGCGGCTAGCCACGGGTAGGTTCCTCCGCGCACAGGTTTTCCATACAAAGTGTGGTTGTTCAAGGAAGATAACTAAAATTTAAAAATTTGAACTGCTCAAATTCTGATAACTTAGCTTTCATATATTGTTTGCCCTCCGGCAAGGCTCCTCTTTCTTGAACAACACTTGGTTCGTCCTCCACCTCCTCCCCCCCGGCAAACTTGTGCGCGAGGAATGTTCCTTCTGCTTAAGAGGGAAAGAAAAAGAGGGAGGAAAAACAAGTATACAGCCTTACGGCTTGCTAGTGCTTACCGGGGTTGTGCATTGCACAAGGTGCCAAATAATGCATGCAAATAACCAAAGAAAAGCATGGAAATGGCAAATAGTGCGAAGCACAAAAACTTTACTGATGCACGGGGTCTGCGCCCGGCTTTGTACAAAGGTTTACATGCAACAGCGGCACGACTCGTACAAAAGGTGGTTGCCGGAGCGGATCACGGCAACCGCGCCTTATGGGTGAAACTTGCGAAGATGCTCTATGTTCCAGGAGTTGCTCACCGGTAAGCCTTCTTCGGTCTCAAGGCGGACAGCGCCGGGCCTTGTGACTTGTCTCACCCGATAAGGGCCTTCCCACTTCGGCGTCAACTTGTTGGAATTCTTGGCGGACTGAACACGCCGAAGAACAAGGTCGCCTTCCTCGAGACTCCTGGCCTTGACCTTGCGGCTATGATAGCGACGCAAGGCTTGCTGGTATCGAGCAGCTCGTACAGCAGCCTGGAGACGTTCCTCCTCGAGGAGCAACGCGTCATCTTGTCGCAGTTGCTCTTGCTCAAGCTCATCATAAGCGAGCACTCGAGGAGATCCGTATACGAGTTCCGTGGGGAGAACTGCCTCTGCTCCATAGACAAGAGCAAAGGGTGTCTGTCCGGTGGCTCGACTTGGTGTCGTTCTGATTGACCAAAGAGCCGCCGGCAACTCCTCTATCCAGTTTCTTCCGCACTTGCGCAGCTTGTCGAAGGTTCTTGTCTTGAGTCCGCGCAGCACTTCAACATTGGCCCTCTCCGCTTGACCATTGCTCCTCGGGTGAGCAACAGAAGCGAAACAGACCTTGGCGCCAAGGTCTTGGACGTATTGCATGAAGGTGCGACTTGTAAATTGTGTGCCGTTGTCGGTGATGATCCTGTTAGGGATCCCGAAACGGCAAACAATCGACCTGAAGAACCTGACTGCTGACTGTGCGGTCACTTTTCTCACTGGTTCCACTTCTGGCCACTTTGTGAACTTGTCGATTGCAACGTACAAGTACTCAAAGCCCCCGACAGCACGGGGGAAAGGGCCGAGGATATCGAGCCCCCAGACCGAGAAGGGCCAGGACAAAGGGATCGTCTGGAGAGCTTGAGCTGGCTGATGAATTTGCTTGGCATGGAACTGGCACGCTTCACACTTGGTTACTTGTGCAGTTGCATCTTGGAGGGCTTCTGGCCAGAAGAACCCTTGCCGGAATGCTTTCCCGGCAAGTGCCCTTGCGCCAATGTGGTGGCCACATATGCCTCCGTGTATCTCTGCCAACAGCTTCTGTCCGTCTTCCCTGGAGATGCACTTCAACCTGACACCATTGAGTCTTCTTCTGTACAGTTCGTTGCCAATGAACTGGTACATACTTGACTGCCTGGTTATTTTCTCTATCTCTTCGGGTTCGTCGGGAAGTTCTCCAGTTTGCAGGAAACGGACGATTTGCTGCGCCCGTGCCGGAGCCTGGGGCTCAACAGCAAGGACTAAAGGCATGAGGGCTGCTGCGGGAACCCCAGCTTCTACGGCAAGAGCCTGCAGTTCTGCCAGAGCTGATGATTCCCCGGCAAGCCTGCCGGGGCAGGGCTTGTCGGGAACGCCTGCTTCAACTGTACAGATCCTTGGATCTGCAGGAGCAGACTGTTCCTCAGCATCTTGGTTGCCGATCCTGGGGACCTTGGCGGCGGCTTCGGGAAGATCCGCCGGCAAGTAGTCGCCGGAGACCAGCTTCCTTTTCTTGCTTTGCCCAACTGATGGTGTAACGGATGGCCGAGTCAGCTTGAGCACGAAGGTCCCTGGTTCCACAGGTAACTTCATCGCAGCACACTTTGAAAGGCCATCTGCAATTTCATTCTGAGCTCTTGGAACGTGCTCCATTTGCAGACCTTCAAAGTGTTCTTCAAGCTTCCTTACTTCATCAACATAAGCTTCCATCAGAGGGCTCTGGTAATTCTTGTTGACTTGTCGGACCACCAACTGAGAATCTCCCCGCACAATCAACTTCTTGATCCCAAGTTCGGCCGCAATTCTGAGGCCGGCAAGCAGTCCTTCATACTCAGCAGTATTGTTTGTCGCTTGCTCCTTGGGAAAGTGCATTTGGACAACATACTTGAGGTGCTCTCCGGTGGGCGCTATGAGTACCACGCCGGCACCGGCGCCTTGCAGCGAAAAAGCACCATCAAAGTACATTACCCACTCGTTGCTTGTTTCTTGGACGGGGACGTTTGTCTCTTGAACTTCTTCATCTGGCGTTGGGGTCCATTCTGCTATGAATTCCGCCAAAGCTCTGCTCTGTATAGTTGAAGTACTTTCAAATTTGAGTCCAAAGCTTGACAGCTCCAGTGCCCACTCGACGATCCTGCCTGTTGCTTCGGGATTCTACAATATCCTCTTCAACGGAAAGCGAGTGACCACTGTTATCTCGTGTGCTTGGAAGTAATGGCGCAACTTTCTCGAGGCCATGAGGAGGCCTAAAAGCAACTTTTGCACCCCAGAGTACCTTGATCTAGCCCCCTGCAAAAGGGAACTTACAAAATACACTGGGCGCTGCACCATCTTCCTTCGCACTTCTCCCTGTTCCTGCGCAGACTTGTCCTTGTCGGGGCCAGAGCTTGTCGGAGGAGCCCCCTACTTGTCGCTGGATTCGCTTGCCGGTGGTGTAGATTCCTCATCCGCCTCCCTCTCCGCTACTAACGCAGCACTAACCACTTGATTGGTTGCTGCTAGGTACAGCAGCAACTTCTCTTGTGGCCTAGGTGCGACAAGTATTGGAGTAGAGGACAGGTATCCTTTCAAGTCTTGCAGCGCTGCCTCCACCTCCGGAGTCCATTTCATAGGACCTGCCTTTTTCAAGAATTTGAAGAAAGGCAGGGCGCGTTCTGCAGACTTTGAAATGAATCTGCTGAGGGCAGCCACACAACCAGCAAGTCTCCTCACGTCCTTGACGCGCTTCAGGGCTTCGATCTGCTCGATGGCTTTTATCTTGTCGGGATTGGCTTCAATCCCCCTCTGGGACACAAAGAACCCGAGAAGCTTGCCGGAGGGGACTCCGAGGACGCACTTCTCGGGATTCAACTTGAGCTGGATCTTGCGCAGGTTGCCAAAGGTTTCTTCCAAATCTTGTATCAGGGTATCTTTGCTCTTGCTCTTGACCACTACGTCATCCATGTAGGCTTCTATGTTCCTGTGAATCTGTGGCTCAAAAGCAGTGTGCACTACCCTTGCAAATGTTGAGCCTGCATTCTTCAATCCAAAGGGCATGCGTATGAAGCAATATGTGCCGCATGGAGTGATAAATGCAGTCTTCTCTTCATCTTCCTCGGCCATGAAAATCTGATGGTAGCCTGAGTATGCATCAAGGAATGAGAGCAGTTCACATCCGGCGGTGGAGTCAACAATCTGGTCGATGCGCGGCAAGGGAAATGGATCCTTGGGACAAGCTTTATTCACATCCGTGAAGTCTATACAAAGTCTCCATTTCCCATTGGCTTTGCGCACGACGACTGGATTGGCCAGCCACGTGGGATGGATCACGCCTCTAACTAGGCCTGCTGCTTCTAGATTCTTGATTTCTTCGGCTATGAATTCTTGGCGCTCCACGGCTTGCTTCCGGACCTTCTGCTTGACGGGCCGCGCATGAGGACAAACAGCAAGCTTGTGCTCCATTACCTCCCTGGGAACACCGGGGATGTCAGACGGTTGCCACGCAAACACGTCGACATTCGCCCGCAGGAAGGCAACGAGCGCGCTTTCCTATTTGTTGTCGAGCGTAGCACTGATGGTGAAGGTACCACCAGTGCCGTCCTCCTTGGCGGACACCTTCTTGGTTGCCGGTGGAGCGGCCATTCCTCTCTTGGACTTGCCGGTGGAGCTCGATGGTGCGTCCTCGACGGCAGCGCAACACTCCGAAGAGGTGCGTTTGCCGGAGTGGGCCACAGAGCACTTGCCGGACTTGGTCTTGGTCTTCTTCCCCCCGGGAGCCTCAGCGGCAAGTGTGTTGCTTTCCGCCGCGGCTGCTGCGTCCCGGTAAATCTTGTCGGCGCAGATAAGCGCATCCTTCTTGTCGCCATGGACAGAGATGACGCTTATTGGCCCCGGCATCTTGAGTACGTTGTAGGCGTAGTGGGAAGCTGCCATGAACTTGGCGAGGGCGGGACGGCCGAGTATCCCATTGTATGGCAATGGGATATCAGCGACGTCAAACGTGATGCGCTCAGTTCTGAAGTTGAGCTCACCGCCAAAGGTCACCGGCAGTGTAATCTTGCCCTTCGGCTTGCTCCTTCCCGGGTTTATTCCTTGGAAGGACCCGGTTTCTTCGAGCTCGCCGTCCGGGATCTGGAGTTTCTTGATCACAGCTGAGGAGATCAAGTTCAGGCCGGCCCCGCCGTCAACCAACATTTTGGTGACCTTGAGGTTGCGGATAGTTGGTGAGACCAACATCGGCAAGCACCCGACCGCAGTGGTGCGGTCAGGGTGATCCTCAAGATCAAAAATGATGGGCGTGCTGGACCACTTTAGCAGTTTGCGTGACTCGACGGGCGGCTCAGCTGCGTTTACTTCCCGCACCCACTGCTTGAGTTGGCAGTGGGAAGTATGCAGAGAGGCGCCTCCGTCGACACACAGAACTTCTGTGGCCTTCTGGAACTCCTGCTCGCTGTCATCTCCTCCTTCCATGTCGTCGTCGTCGTCGTCGTCTTCCTCATCCTTGTCGCGGCCCCGGGGAGGTCGATCACCTTGCCGCTGCTTGGCCTTGCCGCGGCGTCCTCCCCGGCCATTGAATGGCCGCTTCTTGCTTGGCTCTCCACCGCCACCTTGGGCCTTCTCCTTGTCGCGACGCTCGTATTCAGCCTTCTGCTGTTCTACGAGGTACTCGACTCGCTTGCAGTTTGAAAGATCGTGACCCTTGGTGCGGTGGATCTTGCAGTATTGCTTGTCGGAGCCGTCCTGCTTGTCGGCTGCCACTACAGGGGCAGGCTCCTTGCCGGAGCTGCCAGCCTGTTCCTTCTTGGCGGGGGCCGCCTTGCCGGACTTCTCGACGACAAGCACCTCCTTGCTCTTCTTCCTTCTATTGTTCCGCCGCCGGCTCTTCTTTGCCGGGGCGGCATCCTCGCTGTCGCTTCCCCCTGCGCCAGCATCCTCTCCGGGGAGTCTCCTCCCCTCTTCTGCGCGCGCGCACTTGTCAGCCAGAGCGTAAAGCTCGCTGACATCCCGTATCTTGGTCATGGCCATCTCTTCCCTCATGCGGCGGTTACGCACGTTCTGGTGGAACGCGCTGATAACCGCGGCGGGGTGGACGTCGGGAATGTTGTGCTGCACGCGGCTGAACCTCTGGATGTACTTGCGCAGGGATTCTCCTTCCTTCTGGGCCAAGATGTGGAGATCGCTCTCCTGGCCGTGGGGTTTGTGGCCGCCCGTGAAGGCGCCAACAAACTGGTGGCACAGATCTGCCCACGAAGAAATGGAGCTCTCCGGCAAGTGCATAAGCCAAGAACGGACGTTTGGCTTAAGCACTAGCGGGAAGTAGTTGGCGAGCACCTTCTCGTCGCGTCCCTCGGCAGCCTGCACCGCGATGGTGTAGATGCTAAGGAACTCCGAGGGGTGCGTCTTGCCGTCGTACTTCTCGGGTACGTCGGGCTTGAAAGTCTTCATGCTGGGCCACTGGACGCGCCGCAGCTCACGGGTGAACGCAGGGCAGCCTGCCGCGTACGGCAAGTCGCCTGGTTCACCGGGCGCGTGCGTGTCGACAGCGGTGCCAGCTCGCTGATCCGAATGTCGTCGGGCTTCTCGTCGGTGCTTGGTGCGCGTCCGAGCGTCTTCTTGCCGCCGATCGTCAAGGACTTGGCGCTGGTCCCGACGAGCCCGCGGATCCGACGATGCCGTGGAGTCGTCGTCGACGTTGATCCGGCGGGGTGGCGTCTTTTGCTTCCGCGGCGGGGAGTGCACGGTGGTTGCACCCCCGGCGGTCTTGTCGCCATCGGCCTTCGTCTGGTCGACTTGCCGAGGCCGTGATGTTTCCGGCTGCTGCGGCGTATCGTTGTTGGCGAAGGCGATGAGGCTCTGGATCGTCGCCCTCCAATCGTCGGCCTTGTCTGCCGCTGGAGGAAAGTCGAGGAGCAGTTGCGCTCTTGCTAGAGCTTCTGCTGGAGAGGAGGGGAGCGGCGGCGAGCGGTGCGAGGAGCGAGATATGCTCGGACTTCTAACAGGGTTAGAAGGAGCAGTTTCTCGCCCCGGCGACCGCGCCTTGCTCGTGCCAGCACGCTGGCCTTGAGCATCCCGCGACCCTCCGGCTTGTCCTTGGCCCAGCAAGCGTATGGTACCTCCTGTACCACGGCGCTGCTGGCCTGTCGTCTGCTGAGAGGGACGTGGTGCATCTACGGACACCGAGGTCTTGGAGTTTGCCCGGTCGTCCGTCTTGTCCTTGGATTTGGTGGCGCCGCGAGTTTCCTCACCGGCGACCACCCTTCCGCCGGCGTCTCCTCCACCAACCGTTGGTTCTGGTGGTGGTGGAATCGACGCAGACGGGCCTGCGACCTCCGAAGCCTTCTTCTTCGGGGCCATGCTGATGTTGCTGATGAAGCTGACGAAGTTGGAGAAGTTGATGAAGAATGCGCCCGCGTGAGCGCCGGATCAGGTTCGCACAACCTCGACGCCCCCTACCTGGCGCGCCAAAGATGTCGGGGGAAACTGTCCTCCCACGAGCACCTATGGGACCGGAGCCCCTTCTACGTTGCGGTAAGGGAGCGGAGGGAGTACGAAGAGCAGATCGAGGAGAGCACGCGGGCAGTTTACCCAGGTTCGGGCCGCGCGGACGCGTAAAACCCTACTCCTGCCTTGGTTGTATTGAGCTCGGGAGCTTGAAGAGCTACAGTGCTAGCTACACCGAGCGTGAGAGTCGCAAAGGTTTCGAACCCCCCCTACGTTGTGCATGGGCCTCCTTTTATAGCCCAAGGGGTCACCGACAGGTGTCAACGTAGAGGAGGGTAAAAATGTAACTTTGGTGGTAGTTGTAACAGTGTTGGAATAGTGCGCTTCACCTAACTTTGACAGTGGGGGACAAGGGCATTAATTACCCGTCACCGTCGACCCCAAAAGTGTCCGTCCATGCTTCTCCGTTTGACACGACGGTAGCCTCGTCACCGCGCCTTGCCACCGTGTGCCCCAGGCTGCACAGCCGTCCGCCACGCATCCCTGGAAGGGCCCCAGGACGACGCGTGGGCAGATGAGCTGGAGCGCAGGCACACAGCGTGAGTTCCCCGGCAAGCACCTTGCCGGGGGCATGATCTTGCCGGGCCCGGAAGCTTGTCGCTCCCCGGGCCCCGCTGGGGTGCATGATGCGCCAAGGTACTTCTTGGCCTTCCTGGCAAGCTCCTCTTGCCAGGGTCTGGTACTTAGAGTAACAAGCTTGAGTCCTGGTGCGGCCTTCCCGGCAAGCTCCTCTTGCCGGGGCCTTGATCTTCTGACTTGTATACTTTGTTCTTGAATGGCTTCATAGGGACCAGAAAGGTTTCCGGCAAGCACGCGATGGACCCTGCCGCGGGAAGCTGCTACTGCCCGTGCACAAGATGGGGTACTAAGGTACCCCTATCTTAGTACACCGACAACTTGGATGACCAATGGTCACAAGATGACTGCAACTTGGAAGGAATTCATGGATCTCTTACAGATTGCTGATGAGGGACTCCACAACCCAGTTGGAGCTCAGCCTCATGCCAATCCAGAATCTGCCAACAAGGACAAATTGCTACCATTCTATGTGGAGAAGACTCTTGCAAGTGGCAAGAAGACATGGGTGTTGAACCCATTTTTGGACATCATGCATCGGATCTTTCGCAACACCTTGTTTCCTCGTGTTGGGGACAAGGACAAGATCCATGCATACCTAGTCGACATGCTGCTGATGTGTGAAGAGGCTCGCACGGCGCAGTCTCCACCACTTGACATATCCCATATCATGTGGTGTGAGCTCCGCTTTGCGATCTACACTCGCAAGGTTCCCATTTATGGTCCGTTCCTGTTTCTGCTCATCTCCAAGACTTGGGAAAAGCTGTACCCTGATGAGGAGCTCGAGGCCGACTGTATCCGTCATGATCCCATTCGTCTTCGCATCAAGACTCGATGGGCCAACACTACCACTCGTGCACAAGCTGCTGTAGCTCAGATGGGTACGGACGAGGAGCCTGTGGACGAGGCAGCTGAGGAGAGCCCTCACAGATATGCTCCTTCCTCTTCTGAGCCCTCTTGGGCTAAAAAGCTGAAGAATAAGATGAAGGCCCTCTTTTGCATGCAAGCTCAAGGTCAGTACAGGGCTCGTGTCACTCACAAGGAGTCTCGCCAACGTGACAAAAAGATCATGAGGATCTTCGGTGAGAATGTGTCCAACGGATCCGAGGACAACATCACCCCTGAGGCAGCATGGATGGCTCGACAAGGGTACAAGTGGTCTGAGTCTGACGAGGAGCAGCAGGAGTCCGATGGAGAGCACGATGACTGAGTTCCTCTGCCAGAGCTACCACCCCTCTTTGTGTCCTCTTTCCCTTTGTGGTGGCTCGATGCCAAAGGGGGAGAGAGTGATTTGCGTCGCGTCTTGTGCCGTTTCTTTGTGTTTTTCGTTGGTCGAACTCTGTTGTTTATTTGCCTTCGTGTCGTGTGCGTGAGACTATCGTATGGTGTAAGACATATGCTTCTCTATCGTTAAACTAGTTGTTATGTCTTTATTATTATGTCGTGAGCAGTTAGTTTACTTTCCCTTAATTATGTGCTCACATTTATATAAGGAGTATATTATTTATAGAATATAGGGGGAGCATTGAACCTAGTATGTGTGCTGTGTAGTCCAAAGCACTCTCTCATGTAGGCACACATCTAGGGGGAGCTCACCTATATTGTACTTTCTTAGGTTTGCATACTCTCTTATTTATCCCCGTGTAAATCCCGTATTGTCATCAATCCACCAAAAAGGGGGAGATTGTAAGGGCATATTTCTCCCTAAGTAGTTTTGGTGATTGATGACAATGCATTTGCAGACTAATCGTGTGCTCTAAGCTCCTGCACGTATATCTCACGTAGGCACAAGACGATTGCTTACCCCTCGGATCCGATGGAAGACGGTGTTTCCTTTTTGCTCCCTGTCGGTGGCTTTGAGTAATAGGAAATCCGTACTATTAAGAGGGGGTCCGTTTCGGAAAGGTTTGGGTGGAATCAACACGTACACATCTTACTCTCACACCACCTTTCCCTTGCTTCTCTGGAGTTTGATGTCTACTACACGCTTCTATTCCTGTAGACAGTGTTGGGCCTCCAAGAGCAGAGGTTTGTAGGACAGCAGCAAATTTCCCTTAAGTGAGTAACCCAAGGTTTATCGAACTCAGGGAAGTGGAGGTTGAACGTACCCCTTTCAAGCAACCCTGCAATCAAGATACAAGAAGTCTCTTGTGTCCCCAACACACCTAATACACTTGTCAGATGTATAGGTGCACTAGTTCGGCGAAGAGATGGTAAAATATGGATGATAGGAGTGGCAAAGCAAAGTAATATAAATCTGTAATAAAAAGTGCAGCAAGCAAACAAGTGGTAAACGTGAGCACAATTGGTATTGCAATGGTGGAAACAAGGCCTAGGGATCATACTTTCACTAGTGGCAACTCCCAACAATATTAGCATAATCTAATCACATGATATTTCCCATAAAACATGCAAGGGGGACGCACTCGGAGGTCATTCCTTTGTGGTCAAGAGAGGACGAGAATTATGTAGGGCTACAAAAGCACACCTCAAAGTTCATAGTTCTCAATCTATGGATTTCCCAATGTCACCGCGGCCATCCAAAGAGAGTACCACAATCACCACAACATATCTCAAGGATAGTCAAAGACAAGCACCAAGAGACTCTCAATCTTCAATCCACACACAAAAGAGGAAATCACTCATGAAAATATTCTTCTAATCCATGTCCAATAGACCGCTGTCACCTTGGTCTCGGAGATTATACTAGATAAAGACAAGTGAGTACATCAATCCAATACATAGAGGAAGGGGAAATATCATGGGATCACCCTAGATTAACATAGCCTATGATCACAACGAAGATCACATCATGGGAGAGAGAATTGACCACATAGCTACTGGTAGAAACCTCAGCCCCGAGGAGGAACTACTCCCGCATCATGGAGGGAGGAAGTGAAGGAAATATGCCCTAGAGGCAATAATAAAGTTGTTATTTATATTTCCTTATATCATGATAAATGTTTATTATTCATGCTAGAATTGTATTAACCGGAAACTTAGTACATGTGTGAATACATAGACAAAACAGAGTGTCCCTAGTATGCCTCTACTAGACTAGCTCATTGATCAAAGATGGTTTTGTTTCCTAACCATAGACATGAGTTGTTATTTGAACAACGGGATCACATCATTAGGAGAATGATGTGATGGACAAGACCCATCCGTTAGCTTAGCACTATGATCGTTTAGTTTTACTGCTATTGCTTTCTTCATGACTTATACATGTTCCTATGACTATGAGATTATGCAACTCTCGAATACCGCAGGAACACCTTGTGTGCTATCAAACATCACAACGTAACTGGGTGATCATAAAGATGCTCTACAGGTGTCTCCGAAAGTGTTCGTGGTGTTGGCATAGATCAAGACTAGGATTTGTCACTCCGAGTGTTGGAGAGGTATCTCTGGGCCCTCTCGGTAATGCACATCATAATAAGCCTTGCAAGCAAAAGACTAATGAGTTAGTCACGAGATGATGTATTATGGAACGAGTAAAGAGACTTGCCGGTAACGAGATTGAACTAGGTATAGAGATACCGACGATTGAATCTCGGGCAAGTAACATACCAATGACAAAAGGAACAACATATGTTGTTATGCGGTTTGACCGATAAAGATCTTCGTAGAATATGTAGGAGCCAATATGAGCATCCAGGTTCCGCTATTGGTTATTGACCAGAGATGAGTCTCGGTCATGTCTACATAGTTCTCGAACCCGTAGGGTCCGCACGCTTAACGTTTGATGACGATCGGTATTATGAGTTTATGAGTTTTGATGTACCGAAGGAGTTCGGAGTTCAGGATGAGACCGGGGACATGACGAGGAGTCTCGAAATGGTCGAGACTTAAAGATCGATATATTGGACGACTATATTCGGACATCGGAAAGGTTCCGAGTGATTCGGGTATTTTTCGGAGTATATGGGCCTTATTGGGCCATACGGGAATAGAGGAGAAAGGCCAAAAGGAAGGAGGCGCGCGCCCCCCCTCTGGTCCGAATTGGACAAGGGGTGCAGCCCCCTTTTCCTTCTCCCTCTCCACCTCTTTCCTTCTCTCCCACTCCGGAAAGGAAAGGGGAATCCTACTAGGACTTGGGAGTCCTAGTAGGACTCCCCACACTTGGCGCGCCCCCTCTAGGGCCGGCCTCTCCCTTGCTCCTTTATATACGGGGGCAGGGGGGCACCCTAGGACACACAAGTTGAATTGTTCTAGCCGTGTGCGGTGCCCCCCTCCACAGAAATACACCTCGGTCATACCGTTGCAGTGCTTAGGCGAAGCCCTGCGCCGGTAAATACATCATATCCGTCACCACACCGTCGTGCTGACGAAACTCTCCCGTGAAGCTCAACTGGATCAAGAGCTCGTGGGACGTCATCAAGCTGAACGTGTGCTGAACGCGGAGGTGCCGTACGTTCGGTGCTTGATCGGTTGAATCGCGAAGAAGTTCGACTACATCAACCGCGTCACTTGACGCTTCCGCTTCCGGTCTACGAGGGTACGTAGACACACTCTTCCCTCTCGTTGCTATGCATCTGGTAGATAGATCTTGCGTGATCGTAGGAAAATTTTAAAATACTACGTTCCCCAACAGTGGCATCATGAGCCAGGTCTATGCGTAGATGATATGCACGAGTAGAACACAATGAGTTGTGGGCGATACTAGTCATACTGCTTACCAGCATGTCGTACTTTGCTTCGGCGGTATTGTGAGATGAAGTGGCCCGGACCGACATTACGCGTACGCTTACGCGAGACTGGTTTCACCGTTACAAGCACTCGTTCCTTAAAGGTGACTGGCGGGTGTCTGTCTCTCTCACTTTAGCTGAATCAAGTGTGGCTACGCCCGGTCCTTGTGAAGGTTAAAACAGCACATACTTGACGAAACATCGTTGTGGTTTTGTATGCGTAGGTAAGAACGGTTCTTGCTAAGCCCGTAGCAGCCACGTAAAACTTGCAACAACAAAGTAGAGGACGTCTGACTTGTTTTTGCAGGGCATGTTGTGATGTGATATGGTCAAGACATGATGAGTTATACGGTTTTTGTATGAGATGATCATGTTTTGTAATGTTATCGGCAACTGGCAGGAGCCATATGGTTGTCGCTTTATTGTATGAAATGCAATCGCCATGTAATTGCTTTACTTTATCACTAAGCGGTAGCGATAGTCGTAGAAGCAATAATTGGCGAGACGACAACGATGATACGATGGAGATCAAGGTGTCGCGTCGGTGACGAAGGTGATCTTGACGGTGCTTTGGAGATGGAGATCAAAAGCACAAGATGATGATGGCCATATCATGTCACATATTTTGATTTGCATGTGATGTTTATCTTATTATGCTTCTTATTTTGCTTAGTACGACGGTAGCATTATAAGATGATCCCTTACAAAATTTCAAGGTACAAGTGTTCTCCCTGAGTATGCACCGTTGCGAAAGTTCTTCGTGCTGAAACACCACGTGATGATCGGGTGTGATAAGCTCTACGTTCAAATACAACGGGTGTAAGGCAGTTTTGCACACGCAAAATACTCGGGTTAAACTTGACGAGCCTAGCATATGCAGATATGGCCTCGGAACACTGGAGACCAAAAGGTCGAGCGTGAATCATATAGTAGATATGATCAACATAAGATGTTCACCATTGAAACTACTCCATCTCACGTGATGATCGGACATGGTTTAGTTGATTTGGATCACGTGATCATTTAGATGACTAGAGGGATGTCTATCTAAGTGGGAGTTCTTAAGTAATATGATTAAATTGAACTTTAATTTATCATGAGTCCTGGTAGTATTAGCATATCTATGTTGTAGATCAATAGCTCGCGATGTTGCTCCCCGTTTATTTTTTATATGTTTCTAGAGAAAACTAAGTTGAAAGATGTTAGTAGCAATGATGCGGAATTGTTCCGTGATCTGAGGATTATCCTCATTGCTGCACAGAGAATTATGTCCTTGATGCACCGCTAGGTGACAGACCTATTGCAGGAGCAGATGTAGACGTTATGAACATTTTGACAAAAGCTCGGTATGATGACTACTTGATAGTTTAAGTGCACCATGCTTTACGGCTTAGAACCGGGACTTCAAAACGTTTTGAACGCCACGGAGCATATAAGATGTTCCAAGAGTTGAAATTAGTATTTCATACTCATGCCCGTGTCGAGAGGTATAAGACTTCTCACAATACTTTGCCTACAAGATGGAGGAGAATAGCTCAACCAGTGAGCATGTGCTCAGATTGTCTGGGTACTACAATTACTTGAATCAAGTGGGAGTTAATCTTCCAGATAAGATAGTAATTGACAAAGTTCTCTAGTCACTATCACCAAGTTAGTAGAACTTCGTGATGAACTATAATAAGCAAGGGATGACGAAAGGAATTCCCGAGCTCTTCGCGATGCAGAAGTCGGCGAAGGTAGAAATCATGAAAAAGCATCAAGTGTTGATGGTTAACAAGACCACTTGTTTCAAGTAAAGGGCAAAGGGATAGAAGGGGAACTTCGAGAAGAATGACAAGAAAGTTGTCACTCCCGTGAAGAAACCCAAAGCTAAAACTCAAGCCTGAAACTAAGTGCTTCTACTGCAAAGGAAATGGTCACTGGAAGTGGAACTGCCCTAGATACTTGGCGGATAAGAAGGATGGCAAAGTGAACAAAGGTATATTTTGATATACAGATTATTGTTGTGTACTTTACTAGTGTTCATAGCAACCCCTGGATATTTGATATCGGTTCAGTTGCTAAAATTAGTAACTCGAAACGAGAATTGCAGAATGAACAGAGACTAGTTAAAGGTGAAGTGACGATGTGTGTTGGAAGTGGTTCCAAGATTGATATGATCATCATCGCACACTCCCTATACTTTCGGGATTAGTGTAAAACCTAAATAAATGTTATTTGGCATTTGCGTTGAGCATGAATATGATTTGATCATATTTGTTGCAATATGGTTATTCATTTAAAGTCATAGAATAATTGTTATTCTATTTACATGAATAAAACCTTCGATGGTCATACACCCAATGAAAATAGTTTGTTGGATCTCGATCGTGGTGATACACATATTCATAATATTGAAGCCAAAAGATGCAAGGTTAATAATGATAGTGCAACTTATTTGTGGCACTGCCGTTTAGGTCATAATGGTGTAAAGCGCATGAAGAAACTCCATAGTGATGGACTTTTGGAATCACTTGATTATGAATCACTTGGTGCTTGCGAACCATGCCTCATGGGCAAGATGACAAAAACTCTGTTCCCCGGAACAATGGAGCGAGCAACAGATTTGTTGGAGATCATACATACAGATGTATGTGGACCAATGAGTGTTGAAGCTCGCGGCGGGTATCGTTATTTTCTGACCTTCACTGATGATTTGAGCAGATATGGGTATATCTACTTAATGAAGCACGAGTGTGAAACATTTGAAAAGTTCAAAGAATTTCAGAGTGAAGTGGAGAATCATCGTAACAAGAAAATAAGAGTTTCTACGATTTGATCGTAGAGGTAAAATATTTGAGTTAGCGAGTTTGGCCTTCAGTAAAAACAATGTGAAATAGTTTCACTACTCACGCCACCTGGAACACCACAGTGTAATGGTGTGTCCGAACGTCATAACCGTACTTTATTAGATATGGTGCGATCGATGATGTCTCTTACCGATCTACCACTATCGCTTTTGGGGTTATGCATTAGAGACAGCTACATTCACGTTAAATAGGGCACCATCTAAATCCGTGGAGATGACACCATATGAACTGTGGTTTGACGAGAAACCTAAGCTGTCATTTCTTTAAGTTTGGGACTGCGATGCTTATGTGAAAAAGTTTCAACATGATAAGCTCGAACCCAAATCGGAAAAGTTAATCTTCGTAGGATATCCAAAAGAAACTGTTGGGTACACCTTCTATCACAGATCCGAAGGCAAGGTCTTTGTTGCTAAGAGTGGATCCTTTCTAGAGAAGGAGTTTCTCTCGAAAGAAGTGAGTGGGAGGAAAGTAAAACTTGATGAGGTAATTGTACCTTCTCCCGAATTGGAAAGTGGAACATCACAGAAACTAGTTCCAGTGATTCCTACACCAATTAGTGAGGAAGCTAATGATGATGATCATGAAACTTCAGATCAAGTTTCTGCTGAACTTCGTAGATCAACCAGAGTTCGTTCCGCATCAGAGTGGTACGGCAACCCGGTTCTGGAAGTCATGTTACTGGACCATGATGAATCTACGAACTATGAGGAAGCGATGATGAGTCCAGATTCCGCAAAATGGCTTGGGGCCATGAAATCTGAGATGGGATCCATGTATGAGAACAAAGTGTGGACTTTGGTTGACTTGCCCGATGATCGGCAAGCCATCGAAAATAAATGGATCTTCAAGAGGTAGACCGACGCAAATGGTAATGTTACTGTTTACAAAGCTCGACTTGTTGCGAAAGGGTTTCGACAAGTTCAAGGAGTTGACTACGATGAGACTTTCTCACCCGTAGCGATGCTTAAGTCTGTCCGAATCATGTTAGTAATTGCCGCATTTTATGAAATCTGGCAAATGGATAACAAAACTGCATTCTTTAATGGATTTATTAAAGAAGACTTGTATATGATGCAACCAGAAGGTTTTGTCAATCCTAAAGGTGCTAACAAAATGTGCAAGCTCCAGCGATCCATCTATGGACTGGTGCAAGCATCTCGGAGTTGGAATATACGCTTTGATAAGTTGATCAAAGCATATAGATTTATACAGACTTGCGGTGAAGCCTGTATTTACAAGAAGTGAGTGGGAGCACTACAACCTTTCTGATAAGTATATGTGAATGACATATTGTCGATCGGAAATGATGTAGAATTTTCTGGAAAGCATAAAGGAGTGTTTGAAAGGAGTTTTTCAAAGAAAGACCTTGGTGAAGCTGCTTACATATTGGGCATCAAGATCTATAAAGATAGATCAAGACGCTTGATAAGACTTTCGATGAGTACATACCTTGATAAGATTTTGAAGTAGTTCAAAATGGATCAGTCAAAGAAGGAGTTCTTGCCTGACTTGTAAGGTGTGAAGTTGAGTAAGACTCAAAGCCAGACCACGGTAAAAAAATATAGAGAGAAGGAAAAGTCATTCCCTATGCCTCAGCCATAGGTTCTATAAAGTATGCCATGCTGTGTACAAAACACGTTGTGTACCTTGCCATGAGTTTGACAGGGAGGTACAATAGTGATCCAGGAGTAGATCACTGTACAGCGGTCAAAATTATCCTTAGTAATTGGATGACTAAGGAAATATTTCTCGATTATGGAGGTGATAAAGAGTTCGTCGTAAAGGGTTACGCCGATGCAAGCTTTGACACTAAATCCAGATGACTCTAAGTATCAATCTGGATGCGTATTGAAAGTGGGAGCAATTAGCTAGAGTAGCTCCATGCAGAGCATTGTAGACATAGAAATTTGCGAAATACATACGGATCTGAATGTGACAGACCCGTTGACTAAACTTCTCTCACAAGCAAAACATGATCACACCTTATTACTCTTGGGTATTAATCACATAGCGATGTGAACTAGATTATTGACTCTAGTAAACCCTTTGGGTATTGGTCACATAGCGATGTGAACTATGGGTGTTATTCACATAACGATGTGAACTATCGGTATTAAATCACATGGCGATGTGAGCTAGATTATTGACTCTAGTGCAAGTGGGAGACTGAAGGAAATATGCCCTAGAGGCAATAATAAAGTTGTTATTTATATTTCCTTATATCATGATAAATGTTTATTATTCATGCTAGAATTGTATTAACCGGAAACTTAGTACATGTGTGAATACATAGACAAAACAGAGTGTCCCTAGTATGCCTCTACTAGACTAGCTCATTGATCAAAGATGGTTTTGTTTCCTAACCATAGACATGAGTTGTTATTTGATCAACGGGATCACATCATTAGGAGAATGATGTGATGGACAAGACCCATCCGTTAGCTTAGCACTATGATCGTTTAGTTTTACTGCTATTGCTTTCTTCATGACTTATACATGTTCCTATGACTATGAGATTATGCAACTCTCGAATACCGTAGGAACACCTTGTGTGCTATCAAACATCACAACGTAACTGGGTGATCATAAAGATGCTCTACAGGTGTCTCCGAAAGTGTTCGTGGTGTTGGCATAGATCAAGACTAGGATTTGTCACTCCGAGTGTTGGAGAGGTATCTCTGGGCCCTCTCGGTAATGCACATCATAATAAGCCTTGCAAGCAAAAGACTAATGAGTTAGTCACGAGATGATGTATTATGGAACGAGTAAAGAGACTTGCCGATAACGAGATTGAACTAGGTATAGAGATACCGACGATCGAATCTCGGGCAAGTAACATACCAATGACAAAAGGAACAACATATGTTGTTATGCGGTTTGACCGATAAAGATCTTCGTAGAATATGTAGGAGCCAATATGAGCATCCAGGTTCCGCTATTGGTTATTGACCGGAGATGAGTCTCGGTCATGTCTACATAGTTCTTGAACCCGTAGGGTCCGCACGCTTAACGTTTGATGACGATCGGTATTATGAGTTTATGAGTTTTGATGTACCGAAGGAGTTCGGAGTTCAGGATGAGACCGGGGACATGACGAGGAGTCTCGAAATAGTCGAGACGTAAAGATCGATATATTGGACGACTATATTCGGACATCGGAAAGGTTCCGAGTGATTCGGGTATTTTTCGGAGTATATGGGCCTTATTGGGCCATACGGGAATAGAGGAGAAAGGCCAAAAGGAAGGAGGCGCGCGCCCCCCCTCTGGTCCGAATTGGACAAGGGGTGCAGCCCCCTTTTCCTTCTCCCTCTCCACCTCTTTCCTTCTCTCCCACTCCGGAAAGGAAAGGGGAATCCTACTAGGACTTGGGAGTCCTAGTAGGACTCCCCACACTTGGCACGCCCCCTCTAGGGCCGGCCTCTCCCTTGCTCCTTTATATACGGGGGCAGGGGGGCACCCTAGGACACACAAGTTGAATTGTTCCAGCCGTGTGCGGTGCCCCCCTCCACAGAAATACACCTCGGTCATAACGTTGCAGTGCTTAGGCGAAGCCCTGCGCCGGTAAATACATCATATCCGTCACCACACCGTCGTGCTGACGAAACTCTCCCGTGAAGCTCAACTGGATCAAGAGCTCGTGGGACGTCATCAAGCTGAACGTGTGCTGAACGCGGAGGTGCCGTATGTTCGGTGCTTGATCGGTTGAATCGCGAAGAAGTTCGACTACATCAACCGCGTCACTTGACGCTTCCGCTTCCGGTCTACGAGGGTACGTAGACACACTCTTCCCTCTCGTTGCTATGCATCTTGCGTGATCGTAGGAAAATTTTAAAATACTACGTTCCCCAACAGGAAGCAACGTCGATGGAGATGAATCCGGGGGCACTTCCCCGTCCCGGCAGGATGCCGGCACAGGAATTCTGGTCCCCCGAAACTTGGTGGCGATGGCGGCGGAGATCGGAGTAGCTTCTGGAGAAAAGGGTTCTGGAATCAAGGGTTTCGGGACGCGAGGTAAATATATGCCAAAGGGGGTCACCAGAGGCGGAGAGGGGGGCCCAGGCGCCCCCCCGGCGCGGCCAGGGGTGGGGCCGTGTGGGCAGGCCGCCTGGGCTGCCCCTGGCTCCCCTCTGGCCCCACTTCTGGCGCGTGGAAGCTTCTGGAGCGCTGATTTTTTATATATTTTTCCCCGAATTTTTCTGGCAATTTAAGTAATGGGAAAACCTGAAATACAAAAACAACAGAAAACAGAAACTGGCACTGGGGTGCACTGAGTTAATAGGTTAGTCCAAATATGATCAAAAGTGTATGAAGGTGTATCAAAAGCATAGCAATATCACCCAAAACATGCATGGAGCAAGCAGAAATTATAGATACGTTTGGGACGTATCAACATCCCCAAGCTTAATTCCTGCTCGTCCTCTAGTAGGTAAATGATAACAAGCATAATTTCTGTGGTGACATGCTACCAAAGAATCTTTCACAGTCACATGACAAATGCTTATTGAGATAATGAATCTTTAGTAATTAAGTTGCCTCATGAGAATATCACAAAGAACTGAAAGTTTACAATATGATACTGAAACACCCAATAGATTTGTAGTGAGCATGGTGTGCAAACATGACAAAGTGATACCTCGCTTGCCCCCTTTAGTGAAGCAAAACATAAATACAGGAGCACCTCCGAAGTTTAAGTGACGACTAGATACAATGATATCAGAATAAGCGCTATCACAATCATGCAGAAGACAATGGTACTTTGGGACAATGCACATTACACTCAGAATGACAATCATGCTCTCAAATAGTTGGTGCTTTGAAGAAAGAAGGTGGAGACTCTCGAACCGTGGATTTTGATGGCAAGGTTGAAAACCCGTGGCTGGAAGCAAAGACTAAACATGTACCAGAGCTCTTGGTTTTGAAAACAGAGGTAAAAATGATTTTTGGGAAGTGCATATTTCGTCAACGAATGTTTAGTAGACAACCCAATCACTTCTCGAACTGGACAAGTTTCGAGGAACGGCTCCCGCACGGGGACGATCACATCCCCTTAATCTCCTTTGTTTATCACTGCCAAAAGTTTTCTGATTTCTCATGAACAAAGCGTGAAGCAGGGTTTGTTTGTTGTATTATCTTTTATGAGCCGGGCGCACTCATGCCAGTTCCTCCTCGTATTAGGGGTTTGCAGATTAGACATGCAATCCCGGGGTAAAACTTGTCCAACTTAAAAAGATCATGAATTAACTACTACTTCCCCATGAGCTAAAACAGAGGCACAAAAGAGAAATGCTTTTAAATAATTTTGAGATGGTACAAGAAAGTCTTCGTTAGGAATGGCAAGTAAATACCATATATAGGAAGGTATGGTGGACTCATATGGCATAATTGGTTTCAAGGATTTTGGATGCACAAGCAGTCAGTCCGCTTAGTACAGGTGAAGGCTAGCAAAAGACTAGGAGCGACCAACTAAGAGAGCAATGACGGCCATAATCATGCAGAGTGACAAAGCAACATTGAATCGGGCATGGAAGTTATATCACTACTCAGAAATTAAAGATCATCAAGGCTAGATAGACTTTCTTTACAGTCTTAAATATGCGTGAGCATATGCCAAGTCAATCGAAATAAATTCTTGGAGGAAGATATCACTAAACCATACCACATCATAGGCAAACAAATCATGCTGGTACTTCAATAACACATTAAGAACCCCCAGCTATTTGAGACTAAACATAAGAAAACATGAACTACTAAGCACCATTATGCACATAGCATTTTTATCATAGACATATCAACCAGTGCCACAGAAGCCAACTCTCTTAACAAGATAAGCATGATGACTCAAAAGAGTTCCAGAAGCAACAACCTAAACAAAAGCCCTTAAAAAGATAAGCATGAAAACTAAGAGCTAAGCATGACAGCAGCTATGAAAAGATAAAGAACGCACACACAGCAAAGGTAAGCATGAAAATCCTATGTTGTGTTCTAGGTTGAAGTGGAGCGTGTTTATCTCCCACACAAAGAAAGCTGGGATCCAACTTGTTATGAACAGCAAGCAAAGCTAAAGAAAACTAGAAAGGAAACTAAGAGAAAGACGCTCCAAGCATAGCACATAACGCATGAAGTGATTAAAATATAGTGGAACGAAAGACGAACTGATAATTGTTGATGGAGAAGGGGATGCATGGGGGCATCCACAAGCTTAGACGCTTGAGTCTTCTTGAATATTTCTTGGGGGTGCACGGGGGCATCCCCAAGCTTGAGCGTTTGACCCTCCTGGATCTTCTTTTATCATCTTCCCTCGCGCACTTGAAAACTCCCTTCATACATAACTCATCATAATCTGATTAGCGAGGTTAGTACCCATAATAAAATAATTTTTCCCTGCTGGAAATAAGGATAATCTTGAAGAGCTACTATTTCTCAAGATTGCCAAAAGGTTTTTGCAAAGAAAAAGCAAGCTCAAGGTTTGCAAAACGAAGAAAAGGGAAAACAGGACAGAATCTGTGAAAAACAGACCAGCAGGTAGTAAATAATTCTTTCGGGGCACTTCTGCAACTCAAATCAAAAAACACAGAACAGACGTCCAAAAGCCAATTGTATAGAGCACGCTGTCAAAAAAATTCAGATCAAAAAGATGATCTGGTGATTTTATACGAATTTTTCTGTCCAAGGACAGAATCTGTTTTCTGGACTGCACGTCACAACTTTTGAACTTTCTTGCAATCGGAGGCTAAACTTGGCACAAAGCTAAAAAATAAAGATACAATGATGTTGCTATAGTAGTAACAAACATCAAGACCACTAAAAACTGAAAGAACAAACTGAAAGCAAAGATAACAAGGGTTGTCTCCCTAGAGCTCTTTCTTTATAGCCATAAAGATAGGCTTAAGACTTTAATGATGCTCTCGTAGGAATAAGAGTTGAAGAACAAAAGAGAGCATCAAGAAGCAAATACCAAACACATTTAAGCCTAACATGCTTCCTATGCATAGGAATATTGCAATAGAATAATTCATTGAAGCACAAAGCAATAAGCATAGGAAGACAAAACAAGTGCAGCTTCAAAACCTTCAACATAAAGAGAGGGAACTTGATATTATTGAAATATCTATAAGCATATGTTCCCTTCTCATAATAATTTTCAGTGGGATCATGAATAAACTCAACAATATAAGCATCACATAAAGCATTGTTATCATGATCCACATGCAAAAAGGTACTCTTACTCTCCACATAAGCATGATCTTTCTCATTGGTAATAGTGGGAGTAGGACTATCATAAACAACTTGAACACTATAGATTAATTGTGTATTAGGAAGATGGTGTTCAACAAGGGAGTAATTCCCTCCATGATTATGACAAGTTTCATAAGGATAATTTCTCCTTATGTCATAGGTACCTTTATAATCACTATAGATTGGAGTTATAACATCATCATAGTAGAGAAGAGCATTATCATTGCTAGCAACTATATTTGTAAACATGTTGTCTTTATTCTTACTAGCAAAAGAATTATCAATTATCACATCACTAGTGGGTAAAGGATTTGCAATCCTATCATCCCCAAGCTTAGAGCTTTCCATATCATCACTTTCAGAGTTGGTACCTAAAAGATTTTCAAGATCATAAGTAGCATTATCATCATTTTCCCAATCACAATAAGTAACATGCATATCATAATCAAAATCATCTTCAATAGTACCTACGGACGTATCATCAAGATGATAATTAAGGCAATAAACTTCACCTTCTTCTTTAAACTTACAACCGTTAGGATAAAAGTTGATGGGAGGAATATGCTCAGGCCAGGTTGATACTGCTAGGCTTCTCGCCCCTCGTTGGTTACCCCAAGTGGAAGGTGTGAGATGTAGTGTTGTGGAAGTTTTTCCCTTGGCAAAGATACCAAGGATCGAATCCCCAGAGACTCCTAGGTTCAACAAGAAGGTGTCAACTGCTACGGCGCCAGATATTAGCAATCAACGTGGACCTGCACACAGATACAAATAACTTTGCTCCCAACGAGTACAGAGAGGTTGTCAATCCCTCCGGCCTTGTCGTTTACAAAGGATCAAACGCAAGTGATAGTAGTGATAGATATAATTGCAATAGTAAATAATAGCGAAAAGTAAATAGCGGATGTGATCAATGATGGTAATATGGACCGGAGTCTCATGATGTTCACTAGTGACGTCTCTCTCCCAAAAGACGATAAAACAGCTATGTGAGGTAAACGAATTATAGCTGGGCAATTGACAGGACCATGTGCGCAAACCAATGCTGACTACATTGCAAGAAAGGTTGAGGTTCAAAGCATGGGCGGTACGCCAAAGTAAGTAGACCGAAATCCATCAATATCTACTACTAATCATCCACCTTGAGATATCTATCCAGAACATCTCGCTGGTATTAAGTTGCGAGTCCCACCCATAGTGTAAACTCAATGCAACAGACAACTGCATTAAAAGAACTTTGCGTAAAGTAAACAATCCTTGCACCCGTGGGCACAAGCACCGTTGTTTTCCCCCTTGTGGCAACAACACATCCCCTAGACTCATGTTTTTGTCACTCAAACTAGTCATCGAGGGGCATGAACCCACAATCAAGCATAACGTTCCCTCTTGGAGTCACTACCTACTACTTGGCCAAAGCAATAAATAACAACGGAGAACATGCAAGAATTGCTTACGAACATAAATATAAAAGAGGTAGATCAAATGTATTACTCAAGCACAATCTGAACATAATCTCATAATCCATCGGATCCCAGCAAACTCATCATAGCAACAGCATAAGGATTACAAATGTGCCTCGATCATGTAGGGCAGCTCACGAAGATTAATTAGTGAAGCACAAGAACGGGAGGAGAACATCACATAGCTACTGGTCATGGACTCATGGTCCAAGGGAGACTACTCACAACTCATCCGGGAGGCGTCCATGGTGGTGGAGAGGCTCTCGGTGGTGATCCTCCCCTCCGGCAGGGTGCCGGGAAGAGTTCTCCTGGTGCTCCCGATCTTGGAAGCGGCGGCGGCGGCGGAACAGAGATGAGATCGCGAAAAAGAGTTCCTCCCTCGAGGGTTTCGGGAGACGCTTTAAATATATGCCAAAGGGGGGCATCGGAGGAGCCTCGGGGGGCCCAAGCGCCCCCCCGGCGCGGCCCAGGGGGGGCGCGCCGCCAGGGCGCCTGGAGCCCTGGTGCCCCCCCCCCCCGGCTGTCCTTCGGGCGCACGGTAGTTTCTGGAACGCTGATTTTTTATATATTTTTTCTGGATTTTTCCTGGCAGTTCTCGTAATGTGAAAACCTGAAATACAAAAACAGCCGAAAACAGAAACTGGCACTGGGGTGCACTGAGTTAATAGGTTAGTCCAAATATGATCAAAAGTGTATGGAAGTGTATAAATAACATAGCAATATCACCCAAAAGAGGCATGGAGCAAGCAGAAATTATAGATACGTTTTGGACGTATCAACATCCCCAAGCTTAATTCCTGCTCGTCCTCGAGTAGGTAAATGATAACAAGAATAATTTCTGTGGTGACATGCTATTAACCATATAGGACTTTTTCATAGTCATATGACAAAAGCTTACTGAGATAATGAATCTATAGTAATTAAGTTGCCTCATGAGAAAATCACAAAGAACTGAAAGTTTTACAGTATGATATTGAAACATCAAATAGATTTGTAATGAACATGATGTGCAAATATGATAAAGTGATATCTAGCTTGCCCCCTTTAGTGAAGCAAAACATAAATGCAGGGGCACCTCCAAGGTTTAAGTGATGACTAGATACAATGATTTCAGAATAAACAATATCACAATCATGCAAAAGACAATGCTACTTTGGGACAATGCACATTACACTCAGAATGACAATCATGCTCTCAGTAGTTGGTGCTTTTAAAAGAAGATGGAGACTCTCGAACCGTGGCTTTTGTTGGCAAGGTTGAAAACCCGTAGTCGGTAACAAAGACAAAACATGTACCAGAGCTCTTGGTTTTTAAAAACAGAGGTAATAATATATTTTTCTTTCTTAGATTATGCATGTTTCGTCAACGAATGCTAGCAGACAACTCAATCACTTCTTGAGATGGACAAGTTTCGAGGAACGGCTCCCGAATGAGGACGATCACATCCTCTTAATCTCCTTTTTTATCACTGTCAAAGTTTTCTGATTTCTCATGAACAAAGCGTGAAGGAGGGTTTGTTATATTATTTTTGAGCCGGGCGCACTCAATGCCAGTTCCTTCTCGTATTATGGGTTTGCACATTATACATGCAATCCCGGGGTGAAGCTTGTCCAATCTTAAAACGATCATGAATTAACTACTACTTCCTCATGAACTTAAAACAGAGGCACAAAATAGGAATACTTTTTCTTTTGAATAATTTCGAGATGGCACATGCAAGTCTCCGTTAGGAATGGCAGGTAAATACCATGTAGGAAGGTATTGTGGACTCATATGGCATAACTGGACTAAAGGAATGTGGATGCACAAGCAGTCAGTTCGCTTAGTACAGGCGAAGGTTAGCAAAAGACTGGGAGAGACCAACTAAGAGAGCAATGACGGTCATAATCATGCAGAGCGACAAAGCAACATTGAATCAGGCATGGAAGTTATATCGCTACTCAGAAACAAAAGATCATCAAGGCTTGACAGACTTTCTTTACAGTCTTAAATATGCGTGAGCATACGCCAAGTCAATCAAAATAAATTCTCGAAGGAAGATATTACTAAACCATACCACATCATAGGTAAACAAATCATGTTGGTACTCCAATAACACATTGGGAACCCCCCAGCTATTTGAGATTAACCATAAGAAAACCTGAACTACTAAGCGCCATTATGCACGTAGCATCTTTATCATGGACATATCAACCAATGCAACGGAAGCAAACTCTCTTAATAAGGTGAGCATGGTAATTAAAGGGAGTTCAAGCAACCAACTAAACAAAAGCTCTTTGAAAAGATAAGCATGAATACTAAGAGTTGAACATGATAGTAGCTATTAAAAGACAAAGAACACACACAGCAAAGATAGATATGAAAATTCTATGTTATGTTCTAGGTAGAAGTGGAGCGTGTTTCTCTCCCACATAAAGAAAGCTGAGTTCCGACTCGTTATGAAAAGCTAAAGAAAACTAAAAACAAGACGCTCCAAGCATAGCACATAACACATGAAGTGATTAAAATATAGTGGAACGAAAGACGAACTGATAATGTTGATGGAGAAGGGGATGCACGGGGGCATCCCCAAGCTTAGACGCTTGAGTCTCCTTGAATATTTCTTGGGGGTGCACGGGGGCATCCCCAAGCTTGAGCGCTTGACACTCCTGAATCTTTTTATCATCTTCCCTCGCACACTTGAAAACTCCCTTCATACATAACTCATCATAATCTGATTAGCGAGGTTAGTACCCATAATAAAATAATTGTACCTTGCTGGAAATAAAGATATTCTTGAAGTTCTACTGTTTCTCAAGATTGCCAAAAGGTTTTTGCAAAGAAAAAGCAAGCTCTAGGTTTGCAAAATGAAGGAAAGGCAAAACAGGACAGAATCTGTGAAAAACAGAACAGCAGGTAGTAAATCATTTGTTCGGGGCACTTCTGCAACTCTAATCAAAAACTCAGAACAGACGCACGAAAGACAATTATATAGAGCACGCTGTCGAAAAAGTTCAGACCAAAAAGATGATCTGGTGATTTTATACAAATTTTTCTATCCAAGGACAGAATCTGTTTCCTGGACAGCACCTCACAACTTTTGAACTTTCTAGCAATCAGAGGCTATACTTGGCACAAAATTGAAAAGTAAAGATACAATGATGATGCTACTGTAGTAAACAACATCAAGACACAACAAAAGCAAAATAAAATTTTTATTCATGTGGGCTGCCTCCCAAAAGTGCTTTCTTTTATGCCTTTAAGCTAGGCATAATGCATAGAGATCAAGTCTTATCAAGAGTAAAAGAATAGCTAGCCCGTACAACGGACTCAAAAGGTAACTTGATCTTCTTTCGAGGGAAGTGTTCCATCCCTTTCTTGAGAGGAAACTGAAATTTTATATTACCCTCTTTCATGTCAATGATAGCACCAACGGTGCGTAAAAAGGGACGTCCCAAAATAATTGGACAAGAAGGATCACATTCAATATCCATAATAGTAAAATCAACGGGAACATAATTGTCATTGACAATGATAAGAACATCGTCGATCCTCCCCAAAGGTTTCTTTATGGAAGAATCAACGAGACGAACACCAAAAGAACAAGAATCAAAAGGTTTCAATTTAAGCATATCATATATTCTTTTGGGCATAACAGAGGTACTAGCTCCAACATCACATAATGCAGAGCAAGAGAAGTCATTCAATTTAATTTTTATCATAGGATCCCAACCATCTTCTAGCTTTCTAGGTATGGAGGCTTCTACTCTAAGTTTCTCCTCCCTAGCTTTGATAAGAGCATTAGTGATATGCTCTGTGAAGGCAAGGTTAATCGTGCTAGTGCGGGGATCTCTAGACATCTTGTGAAGGAAATCAATAACTTCGGTAAGAGTGCAATTGTCAAAATCAAGGTCACTAGCATCAAGTAAAGTGGTAGTGGTGTCCTTTAGGTTCACTTGTTCGGTAGTTTCTATAGTCATAGCATCACCATTAATAGGTCCAATGGGACCAGGAGTACATTGGGTGCTAAGAGTTTGGATATCCTCAACAACTTGGATAGTAGCAACAGTGTGGTGGGTAGGAAGGCTCTTAATTCTATCTTCTTCCTCCCTTTCTCTAGCCCATCTTTCTTTAAGTTTAGCCATCATCCTAATGTTTTCATTAATTTGCACTTGAATAGCATTCATAGGAGTGACCTTCCTCTCCTCAAGAGGAGAAGTTTTAATTTTAAGCAATTCTATCTCATTGGCTAAATGGTCTACCTTCAAAGAGAGATCATCTAGTTTATGTAGTTTTTCTTCTATACTCTTATTAAAGGCTTTTTGGGTGGTGATGAAATCTTTAAGCATAATCTCTAGTTCAGTATTGGAGTTCTTGGTGCTAGGATAAGCATTGTTGTTCCCATAGGAATTAGAGGGGAACGGTCTAGGATTGTTACCAAAATTACTCCTATAAGCATTGTTGTTAAAATTGTTTCTAGAGATAAAATTCACATCTACTTGTTCTTGAGCAATCAAAGAATTTAAAGGAACATCACGAGGATCAACAGAGGATTGCTTCGAAAGTAGAGACATGATCAAGTCAACTTTTTCATTTAGGGAGGAAATCTCCTCGACAGAGTTTACCTTCCTACCTGTTGGAGCGCGTTCGGTGTGCCATTGGGAATAATTGGTCATCATCTCATCGAGAAGCTTCGTGGCAGCACCAAGTGTAGTTGACATAAAGGTTCCTCCCGCGGCCGAATCTAACAAGTTCCGCGAGGTAAAGTTCAAGCCTGCATAAAAAGTTTGGATAACCATCCAAGTAGTCAAACCATGAGTAGGGCAGTTCTTGATAAGAGACTTCATACGTTCCCAAGCTTGGGCAACGTGTTCATTATCCAATTGTTTAAAATTCATTATGTTACTTCTCAGTTGGATAATTTTAGCAGGTGGATAGTATTTTCCGATAAAAGCATCTTTGCACTTGTCCCATGAATCTATGCTATTTCTAGGCAAAGACTGAAACCAAATTTTAGCTCCTCCTCTCAAGGAGAAAGGAAAAAGTTTAAGCTTAACAATATCACCGTCTACTTCTCGGTACTTTTGCATATCACAAAGTTCAACAAAGTTGTTCAAGTGTAAAGCAGCATCATCTCCAGCACCGGAGAAATGATCTTTCATGACTAAGTTCAGTAAAGCAGATTTAATTTCTTATGAAGGTGCTGAAGTGGCAGGTGTAGTGATAGGTGTGCTGATAAAGTCATCGTTGTTGTGACTAGTGAAGTCACACAACTTGGTGTTCTCGGTGGAACCCATAGTAGCAAGCAAGCAAGATAACTATTTTTGTGATTTTCGATAAAAGATACTAAAGCAAAAACTGAAAGGTAAACTAACAAGACTAAAAGCAAAGGTAAAAGATAGCATGCAACTCCCCTATCCTGAAGAGTGGAGTCCCCGGCAACGGCGCCAGAAAAACTCTTGCTAGGCTTCTCGCCCCTCGTTGCTTACCCCAAGTGGAAGGTGTGAGATGTAGTGTTGTGGAAGTTTTTCCCTTGGCAAAGATACCAAGGATCGAATCCCCAGAGACTCCTAGGTTCAACAAGAAGGTGTCAACTGCTACGGCGCCAAATATTAGCAATCAATGTGGACCTACACACAGATACAAATAACTTTGCTCCCAACGAGTACAGAGAGGTTGACAATCCCTCCGGCCTTGTCGTTTACAAAGGATCAAACGCAAGTGATAGTAGTGATAGATATAATTGCAATAGTAAATAATAGCGAAAAGTAAATAGCGGATGTGATCAATGATGGTAATATGGACCGGAGTCTCATGATGTTCACTAGTGATGTCTCTCTCCCAAAAGACGATAAAACAGCTATGTGAGGTAAATGAATTACAGCTGGGCAATTGACAGGACCATGTGTGCAAACCAATGCTGACTACATTGCAAGAAAGGTTGAGGTTCAAAGCAAGGGCGGTACGCCAAAGTAAGTAGACCGAAATCCATCAATATCTACTACTAATCATCCACCTTGAGATATCTATCCAGAACATCTCGCTGGTATTAAGTTGCGAGTTCCACCCATAGTGTAAACTCAATGCAACAGACAACTGCATTAAAAGAACTTTGCGTAAAGTAAACAATCCTTGCACCCGCGGGCACAAGCACCGTTGTTTTCCCCCTTGTGGCAACAGCACATCCCCTAGACTCATGTTTCTGTCACTCAAACTAGTCATCGAGGGGCATGAACCCACAATCAAGCATAACGTTCCCTCTTGGAGTCACTACCTACTACTTGGCCAAAGCAATAAATAACAACGGAGAACATGCAAGAATTACTTACGAACATAAATATAAAAGAGGTAGATCAAATATATTACTCAAGCACAATCTGAACACAATCTCATAATCCATCGGATCCCAGCAAACTCATCATAGCAACAGCATAAGGATTACATATGTGCCTCGATCATGTAGGGCAGCTCACGAGGACTAATTAGTGAAACACTAGAACGGGAGGAGAACATCACATAGCTACTGGTCATGGACTCATGGTCCAAGGGAGACTACTCACAACTCATCCGGGAGGCGTCCATGGTGGTGGAGAGGCTCCCGGTGGTGATCCTCCCCTCCGGCAGGGTGCTGGGAAGAGTTCTCCTGGTGCTCCCGATCTTGGAAGCGGCGGCGGCGGCGGAACAGAGATGAGATCGCGAAAAAGAGTTCCTCCCTCGAGGGTTTCGGGAGACGCTTTAAATATATGCCAAAGGGGGCATCGGAGGAGCACGGGGGGCCCAGGCGCCCCCCGGCGCGGCCCAGGGGGGCGCGCCGCCAGGGCGCCTGGAGCCCTGGTGCCCCCCCCCCGGCTGTCCTTCGGGCGCACGGTAGTTTCTGGAACGCTGATTTTTTATATAATTTTTCTGGATTTTTCCTGGCAGTTCTCGTAATGTGAAAACCTGAAATACAAAAACAGCCGAAAACAGAAACTGGCACTGGGGTGCACTGAGTTAATAGGTTAGTCCAAATATGATCAAAAGTGTATGGAAGTGTATAAATAACATAGCAATATCACCCAAAAGAGGCATGGAGCAAGCAGAAATTATAGATACGTTTTGGACGTATCAGATACCCATTCTTCTTCCTTCTTGCTCCTCTTCCTCCTCCTCTTATTTTTCTTCTTCTTCACCTTAGGAGGGGGTGGATGGAGATGAAGCTTCTCCACATATCCTGGTTTATCATTAGAAACAATAGGGGAAACTTGGGAGAAACTCTCCTTTTTATTAGCAGAAATATAAAAGACATTTTTATACTTTGGTAAAGTTCCCTCCTTTCTAATCTTACTTATGTAATCATTTTTATGGCAATTAACAACACAATAGAGATGGCAATTTTGCAAAGTGTTTTTTATTCCTATGGCATTAACATCCAGCCAAGAAGTCTTTTCTGATAACTCTTCACACATCAAAAATAACATAAGCTCATCATAAAGATCAGAGGTGATCATGTTATCACACAACTGGTTAACAGTTATCTTTTGAAAGTGCATGCATTGAAAATTAAAGTGACCCTCTATACAGCAAAGTTCACAAGTAAAAGGATAAAGGTCACACAATTCTCTAGCAATTTCATTTAAATCTTTGACCCAAGTGATTGTTCTTTCATGCTTATGTTGCTTACAATACTTCTCTTCTTCAATCATAGGCCTTTCACAAGGTCTATCCACTCCACAAAAATTAACATGCTTATATAAAACTTCATTTTTAGGAATTGGATCATGCATGTTGCAATCATCATGAACAATTTCATTTTCTTTACAAATCTCTTTAAAAGGTTCATGATGCTTGATCCAATCCTCCTTAGGCATATTAAGATGTGAAGCAAAAGATTTGAGGAAATCAACAAGGAGTTGAGAATCAAGCCCAAACTTAGCACTAAACTTATTAAAAATTGTAGTTTCAACAAAGGACTTAATGCAATCATACTCATAAATTATACCTGACTCTTTACCTTTGTCAATCTCCCAATCTTCAGTGTTGCGTTGAATTCTTTCAAGGAGTTCCCATTTAGCATCAATCTTTTGGTTTGTGAAAGAACCCATAGAGGAAGCATCGAGCAAATCTTTATCCTGTCGAGAGAGCCTCGCATAGAAATTAGTAATAATCATATCTTTGGGGAGCCCATGGTTAGGACATTTTAGCATTCACGTTTTCATTCTCCCCCAAGCTTGAGCTATGCTCTCTCCGTCATGAGGATAGAAATTATAAACATAATTCTTATTCTCATGGGCTTCATGAAGAGGATAAAACTTGGAGTAAAAGAGAGACTGGATCTCTTCCCAATCCAGCAGGTGAGAGTCATCTAGTAGCCTATACCATTCCAATGCTTTTCCTTTCAGTGACAAGGCAAATAATTTCCTCATGACTCCATCTCTTGTCAAACCTGAAATCTTAAACAACTCACAAAGTTCTGTAAGTTTCAACAAATGAATACTAGGATTGACTGTCCCATCATAACAATCATTCCTAATTATTTCAATTATCCCAAGTGGTATTTGGAACGGGATACATTCAGTAGGTGGAGGAAACTTCTCTACCACGGGTGTGGTAAAGCGGCCTTCCCCAAGCAGCGAACTAAGAGTGCGGTTTTCCATAAACATAACTAGTGAAATAAAAACAAGAAACAAAAAGATTTAATTGCAAGATCTAGAGAAGGTACCTTCACTTACCTCACTTCCCCGGCAACGGCGCCAGAAATAGCTTGATGTCTACTACACGCTTCTATTCCTGTAGACAGTGTTGGGCCTCCAAGAGCAGAGGTTTGTAGGGTAGCAGCAAATTTCCCTTAAGTGAGTAACCCAAGGTTTATCGAACTCAAGGAAGTGGAGGTTGAACGTACCCCTTTCAAGCAACCCTGCAATCAAGATACAAGAAGTCTCTTGTGTCCCCAACACACCTAATACAACTAGGAGTTGTATAGGTGCACTAGTTCGGGTAAGAGATGGTAAAATATGGATGATAGGAGTGGCAAAGCAAAGTAATATAAATCTGTAATAAAAAGTGCAGGAAGCAAACAAGTGGTAAACGTGAGCACAAATGGTATTGCAATGGTGGAAACAAGGCCTAGGGATCATACTTTCACTAGTGGCAACTCCCAACAATATTAACATAATCGAATCACATGATATTTCCCATAAAACATGCAAGGGGGACACACTCGGAGGTCATTCCTTTGTGGTCAAGAGAGGACGAGAATTATGTAGGGCTACAAAAGCACACCTCAAAGTTCATAGTTCTCAATCTATGGATTTCCCAATGTCACCGCGGCCATCCAAAGAGAGTACCGCAATCACCACAACATATCTCAGGGATAGTCAAAGACAAGCACCAAGAGACTCTCAATCTTCAATCCACACACAAAAGAGGAAATCACTGATGGCTTCTTGCCCCTCGTTGGTTACCCCAAGTTGAAGGTTTGAGATGCAGTGTAGCGGTAGTTTTCCCTTGGCAAAGATACCAAGGATCGAATTCCCCTGAGACTCCAAGGTTCAACAAGAAGGTGTCAACTGCTAACGGCGCCAGATATTTAGCAATCGACTGGACCTGCACACAGATACAAATAACTTTGCTCCCAACGAGTACAGAGAGGTTGTCAATCCCTCCGGCCTTGTCGTTTACAAAGGATCAAACGCAAGAGATAATAGTGATAGGTATAACTGCCACTAGTAAGTAAGAACTGAAAATAAATAGCGGATGTGATCAGTGATGGTAATATGGACCGGGGTCCCATGATGTTCACTAGTGATGTCTCTCTCCCAAAAGACGATAAAACAACTATGTGAGGTAAACGAATTACAGCTGGGCAATTGACAGGATTATGTGCGCAAACCAATGCTAACTATGCTGCAAGAAAGGTAGAGGCTCAAAAGCATGGGCGGTACGCCAAGGCAAGTAGACCGAAATCCATCTGCATCTACTACTAATCATCCACCTTGAGATATCTATCCAGAACATCTCGCTGGTATTAAGTTGCGAGTCCCACCCATAGTGTAAACTCAAAGCAACAGACAACTGCATTAAAAGAACTTTGCGTAAAGTAAACAATCCTTGCACCCGCGAGTACAAGCACCGTTGTTTTCCCCCTTGTGGCAACAACACATCCCCTAGACTCATGTTTCTGTCACTCAAGCTAGTCATCGAGGGGCATGAACCCACAATCAAGCATAACATTCCCTCTTGGAGTTACTATCTACTACTTGGCCAAAGCAATAAACAGCAACGGAGAACATGCAAGAATTACTCAAGAACATAAATATAAAAGAGGCAAATCAAATATATTACTCAAACACAATCTGAACATAATCTCATAATCCATCGGATCCCAGCAAACTCATCATAGCAACAGCATAAGGATTACATATGTGCCTCGATCATGTAGGGCAACTCACGAGGTCTAATTAGTGAAGAACAAAGAGGGGAGGAGAACATCACATAGCTACTGGTCATGGACCCATGGTCTAAGGGAGACTACTCACAACTCATCCGGGAGGCGTCCATGGTGGTGGAGAGGCTCCCGGTGGTGATCCTCCCCTCCGGCAGGGTGCCGGGAAGAGTTCTCCTGGTGCTCCCGATCTTGGAAGCGCGGCGGCAGTGGAACAGAGATGAGATCGCGAAAAAGGGTTCCGTCCTCGAGGGTTTCGGGACGCGGTGTAAATATATGACAAAGGGGGGCATCAGCGGAGGCCTGGGGGGCCCAGGCGCCCCCTCCCCCGGCGCGGCCAGGAGGGGGGCCGCGCCCCCAGGGCGCCTGGAGCCCTGGTGGCCCCCCTCCGGCCCTACTTTGGCCGCATGGAAGCTTCCGGAATGCTGATTTTTTATATATTTTTCCCAGAATTTTTCTGACAGTTTACGTAATGGGAAAACCTGAAATACAAAAACAGCAGAAAACAGAAACTGGCACTGGGGTGCACTGAGTTAATAGGTTAGTCCAAATATGATCAAAAGTGTATGGAAGTGCATAAATAACATAGCAATATCGCACAAAAGAGGCATGGAGCAAGCAGAAATTATAGATACGTTTTGGACGTATCAACATCCCCAAGCTTAATTCCTGCTCGTCCTCGAGTAGGTAAATGATAACAAGCATAATTTCTGTGGTGACATGCTATTAACCATATAAGAACTTTTCACAGTCACATGACAAAAGTTTACTGAGATAATGAATCTGTAGTAATTAAGTTGCCTCATGAGAAAATCACAAAGAACTGAAAGTTTTACAATATGATACTGAAACATCAAATAGATTTGTAGTGAGCATGGTGTGCAAATATGATAAAGTGGTGCCTCGCTTGCCCCCTTTAGTGAAGCAAAACATAAATGCAGGGGCACCTCCAAGGTTTAAGTGACGACTAGATACAATGATTTCAGAATAAACGATATCATAATCATGCAAAAGACAATGGTACTTTGGGACAATGCACATTACACTCAGAATGACAATCATGCTCTCAATAGTTGGTGCTTTAAAGAAGGTGGAGACTCTCGAACCGTGGCTTTTGTTGGCAAGGTTGAAAACCCGCGGTCGGAAACAAAGACAAAACATGTACCAGAGCTCTTGGTTTTAAAAACAGAAGTAAAAATTATTTTTTTGGATATGCATGTTTCGTCAACGAATGCTAGATAACTCAATTACTTCTTGAGCTGGACAAGTTTAGAGGAACGGCTCCCGAATGAGGACGATCACATCCTCTTAATCTCCTTTGTTTATCACTGCCAAAGTTTTCTGATTTCTCATGAACAAAGCGTGAAGGAGGGTTTGTTTGTTGTATAATTTTTTAATGAGCCGGGCGCACTCTATGCCAGTTCCTTCTCGTATTATGGGTTTGCACATTAGACATGCAATCCCGGGGTGAAGCTTGTCCAACTTAAAAAGATCAAGACTTAACTACTACTTCCTCATGAGCTAAAACAGAGGCACAAAATAGAAATGCTTTTTTGAATAATTTCGAGATGGTACATGAAAGTCTTCGTTAGGAATGGCAGGTAAATACCATGTATAGGAAGGTATGGTGGACTCATATGGCATAACTGGTTTAAAGGATTTTGGATGCACAAGCAGTCAGTCCGCTTAGTACAGGTGGAGGTTAGCAAAAGACTGGGAGCGACCAACTAAGAGAGCAATGACGGTCATAATCATGCAGAGCGACAAAGCAACATTGAATCAGGCATGGAAGTTATATCGCTACTCAGAAATTAAAGATCATCAAGGCTTGATAGACTTTCTTTACAGTCTTAAATATGCGTGAGCATATGCCAAGTCAATCAAAATAAATTCTTGAAGGAAGATATCACTAAACCATACCACATCATAGGCACACAAATCATGATGGTACTCCAATAACACATTGAGAACCCCCCAGCTATTTGAGACTAACCATAAGAAAACATGAACTACTAAGCACCATTATGCACGTAGCATTTTTATCATAGACATATCGACCAGTGCAACAGAAGCCAACTCTCTTAACAAGATAAGCATGGAAACTAAGAGCTGAACATGATAGTAGCTATTGAAAGACCAAGAACATACACAGCAAAGATAGACATGAAAATTCTATGTTATGTTCTAGGTTGAAGTGGAGCGTGTTTCTCTCCCACACAAAGAAAGCTGAGTTCCAACTCGTTATGAAAAGCAAGCAAAGCTAAAGAAAACTAAAAAGGAAAACTAAAAGCAAGACGCTCCAAGCATAGCACATAACACATGAAGTGATAAAAATATAGTGGAACGAAAGACGAATTGATAATGTTGATGGAGAAGGGGATGCACGGGGGCATCCCCAAGCTTAGACGCTTGAGTCTTCTTGAATATTTCTTGGGGGTGCATGGGGGCATCCCCAAGCTTGAGCGTTTGACACTCCTGAATCTTTTTATCATCTTCCCTCGCACACTTGAAAACTCCCTTCATACATAACTCATCATAATCTGATTAGCGAGGTTAGTACCATAATAAAATAATTGTTCCTTGCTGGAAATAAGGATATTCTTGAAGGTCTACTGTTTCTCAAGATTGCCAAAAGGTTTTTGCAAAGAAAAAGCAAGCTCAAGGTTTGCAAAACGAAGAAAAGGCAAAACAGGACAGAATCTGTGAAAAACAGACCAGCAGGTAGTAAATAATTTTTTCGGGGCACTTCTGCAACTCAAATCAAAAAACTCATAACAGACGCCCGAAAGACAATTGTATAGAGCACGCTGTCGAAACAATTCAGACCAAAAAGATGATCTGGTGATTTTATACGAATTTTTCTGTCCAAGGACAGAATCTGTTTCCTGGACAGCACGTCACAACTTTTGAACTTTCTTGCAATCAGAGGCTACACTTGGCACATAGCTGAAAAGTAAAGATACAATGATGATGCTACTGTAGTAACAACATCAAGACACAACAAAAGTAAAATAAAATTTTATTCATTGTGGGCTGCCTCCCAAAAGCGCTTTCTTTTATGCCTTTAAGCTAGGCATAATGCAAAGAGATCAAGTCTTATCAAGAGTAATAGAATAGCTAGCCCGTATAACGGACTCAAAAGGTAACTTAATCTTCTTTCTAGGGAAGTGTTCCATCCCTTTCTTGAGAGGAAATTGGAATTTTATATTCCCCTCTTTCATGTCAATGATGGCACCAACGGTGCGAAGAAAAGGACGTCCCAAAATAATTGGACAAGAAGGTTCACATTCAATATCCATAATAGTAAAATCAACGGGAACATAATTGTCATTGACAATGATAAGAACATCGTCGATCCTCCCCAAAGGTTTCTTTATGGAAGAATCAACAAGACGAACACCAAAAGAACAAGAATCAAAAGGTTTCAGTTTAGGCATATCATATATTCTTTTGGGCATAACAGAGGTACTAGCTCCAACATCACATAAAGCATAGCAAGAGAAGTTATTCAACTTAATTTTAATCATAGGATCCCAACCATCTTCTAGCTTTCTAGGTATGGAGGCTTCTACTCTAAGTTTCTCCTCCCTAGCTTTGATGAGAGCATTAGTGATATGCTCTGTGAAGGCAAGATTAAGCGTGCTAGTTTGGGGATCTTTAGACATCTTGTGAAGGAAATCAATAACTTCGGTAAGGGTGCAATTATCAAAATCAAGGTCACTACTATCAAGTAAAGTGGTAGTGGTGTCCTTTAGGCTCACTTGTTTGGTAGTTTCTATGGTCATAGCATCACCATTAATAGGTCCAATGGGACCAGGAGTGCATTGGGTGCTAAGAGTTTGGATATCCTCAACAACTTGGATAGTAGCAACAGTGTGGTGGGTAGGAAGGTTCTTAATTCTATCTTCTTCCTCCTTTTCTCTAGCCCATCTCTCTTTAAGCTTAGCCAACATCCTAATGTTTTCATTAATTTGCACTTGAATAGCATTCATAGGAGTGACCTTCCTCTCCTCAAGAGGAGAAGTTCTAATTTTAAGCAACTCTACCTCATGGGCTAAATTGTCTACCTTCGAAGAGAGATCATCTAGTTTGGCTAGTTTTTCTTCTACACTCTTATTGAAGGCTTTTTGGGTAGTGATGAAATCTTTAAGCATAATCTCTAGTTCAGTAGTGGAGTTCTTGGTGCTAGGATAAGCATTGTTGTTCCCATAAGAATTAGAGGGGAACGGTCTAGGATTGCTACCAAAGTTACTCCTATAAGCATTGTTATTGAAATTGTTTCTAGAGATAAAGTTCACATCTACTTGTTCTTGAGCAATCAAAGAATTAAAGGAACATCACGAGGATCAACAGAAGATTGCTTGGAAAGTAGGGACATGATCAAGTCAACTTTTTCATTTAGGGAGGAAATCTCCTCGACAGAGTTTACCTACCTACCTGTTGGAGCGCGTTCGGTGTGCCATTGGGAATAATTGGTCATCATCTCATCGAGAAGCTTCGTGGCAGCACCAAGTGTAGTTGACATAAAGGTTCCTCCCGCGGCCGAATCTAACAAGTTCCGCGAGGTAAAGTTCAAGCCTGCATAAAAAGTTTGGATAACCATCCAAGTAGTTAAACCATGAGTAGGGCAGTTCTTGACAAGAGATTTCATGCGTTCCCAAGCTTGGGCAACGTGTTCATTATCCAATTGTTTGAAATTCATTATGTTACTCCTTAGTTGGATAATTTTAGCAGGTGGATAGTACTTTCCAATAAAGGCATCCTTGCACTTGTCCCAAGAATCTATGCTATTCCTAGGCAAGGATTGAAACCAAATTTTACCTCCTCCTCTCAAGGAGAAAGGAAAAAGCTTAAGCTTAACAATATTACCATCTATTTCTTGGTACTTTTGCATATCACAGAGTTCAACAAAGTTGTTTAAGTGTAAAGTAGCATCATCTCTAGCACCGGAGAATTGATCTTTTATAACTAAGTTCAGTAAAGCAGGTTTAATTTCATAAGAAGGTGCTGAAGTGGCAGGTGTAGTGATAGGCGTGCAGATAAAGTCATCGTTGTTATGACTAGTGAAGTCACACAACTTGGTGTTCTCGGTGGAACCCATAGCAGCAAGCAAGCAAGATAACTATTTTTGTGATTTTTGATAGAAGACACTAAAGCAAAAACTGAAAGGTAAACTAACAAGACTAAAAAGCAAAGGTAAAAGATAGCGTGCAACTCCCCTATCTTGAAGAGTGGAGTCCCCGGCGACGGCGCCAAAAAACTTTGCTTGATGGCTTCTTGTCCCTCATTGGTTACCCCAAGTGGAAGGTTTGAGATGCAGTGTAGCGGTAGTTTTCCCTTGGCAAAGATACCAAGGATCGAATTCCCCTGAGACTCCAAGGTTCAACAATAAGGTGTCAACTGCTAACGGCGCCAGATATTTAGCAATCGACTGGACCTGCACACAGATACAAATAACTTTGCTCCCAACGAGTACAGAGAGGTTGTCAATCCCTCCGGCCTTGTCGTTTACAAAGGATCAAACGCAAGAGATAATAGTGATAGGTATAACTGCAACTAGTAAGTAAGAACTGAAAGTAATAGCGGATGTGATCAGTGATGGTAATATGGACCGGGGTCCCATGATGTTCACTAGTGATGTCTCTCTCCCAAAAGACGATAAAACAGCTATGTGAGGTAAACGAATTACAGCTGGGCAATTGACAGGATTATGTGCGCAAACCAATGCTAACTATGCTGCAAGAAAGGTAGAGGCTCAAAAGCATGGGCGGTACGCCAAGGCAAGTAGACCGAAATCCATCTGCATCTACTACTAATCATCCACCTTGAGATATCTATCCAGAACATCTCGCTGGTATTAAGTTGCGAGTCCCACCCATAGTGTAAACTCAAAGCAACAGACAACTGCATTAAAAGAACTTTGCGTAAAGTAAACAATCCTTGCACCCGCGAGTACAAGCACCGTTGTTTTCCCCCTTGTGGCAACAACACATCCCCTAGACTCATGTTTCTGTCACTCAAGCTAGTCATCGAGGGGCTGATGGGCTTCTAGCCCCTCATTGGTTACCCCAAGTGGAAGGCGTGAGATGTAGTGTTGCGGAAGTTTTTCCCTTGGCAAGATACCAAGGATCGAATCCCCAGAGACTCCTAGGTTCAACAAGAAGGTGTCAACTGCTACGGCGCCAGATATTAGCAATCAACGTGGACCTGCACACAGATACAAATAACTTTGCTCCCAACGAGTACAGAGAGGTTGTCAATCCCTCCGGCCTTGTAGTTCACAAAGGATTAAACGCAAATGATAGTAGTGATAGATAATGTTTGCAATAGTAAATAATAGCGAAAAGTAAATAGCGGATGTGATCAATGATGGTAATATGGACCGGAGTCTCATGATGTTCACTAGTGATGTCTCTCTCCCAAAAGACGATAAAACAGCTATGTGAGGTAAACGAATTACAGCTGGGCAATTGACAGGACCACGAACGCAAACCAGTGCTGACTACATTGCAAGAAAGGTTGAGGTTCAAAGCATGGGCGGTACGCCAAAGTAAGTAGACCGAAATCCATCAATATCTACTACTAATCATCCAGCTTGAGATATCTATCCAGAACATCTCGCTGGTATTAAGTTGCGAGCCCCACCCATAGTGTAAACTCAATGCAACAGACAACTGCATTAAAAGAACTTTGCGTAAAGTAAACAATCCTTGCACCCGCAGGCACAAGCACCGTTGTTTTCCCCCTTGTGGCAACAGCACATCCCCTAGACTCATGTTTCTGTCACTCAAGCTAGTCATCGAGGGGCATGAACCCACAATCGAGCATAACGTTCCCTCTTGGAGTCACTACCTATTACTTGGCCAAAGCAATAAATAACAACGGAGAACATGCAAGAATTACTTATGAACATAAATATAAAAGAAGTAGATCAAATATATTACTCAAGCACAATCTGAACATAATCTCATAATCCATCGGATCCCAGCAAACTCAACATAGCAACAGCATAAGGATTACATATGTGCCTCGATCATGTAGGGCAGCTCACGAGGACTAATTAGTGAAGCACAAGAACGGGAGGAGAACATCACATAGCTACTGGTCATGGACTCATGGTCCAAGGAAGACTACTCACAACTCATCCGGGAGGCGTCCATGGTGGTGGAGAGGCTCCCGGTGGTGATCCTCCCCTCCGGCAGGGTGCCGGGAAGAGTTCTCCTGGTGCTCCCGATCTTGGAAGCGGCGGCGGCGGCGGAACAGAGATGAGATCGCGAAAAAGAGTTCCCGTTTCGAGGGTTTCGGAGGACGCTCTAAATATATGCCAAAGGGGGGCACCAGACGGGGCTCGGGGGGCCCAGGCGCCCCCCCGGCGCGGCCCACGGGGGGGGCGCCGCTAGAGCGCCTGGAGCCCTGGTGCCCCCCCGGCTGTCCTTCGGGCGCACGGTAGGTTCTGGAACGCTGACTTTTTATATAATTTTTCTGGATTTTTCCTGGCAGTTCTCGTAATGTGAAAACCTGAAATACAAAAACAGCCGAAAACAGAAACTGGCACTGGGGTGCACTGAGTTAATAGGTTAGTCCAAATATGATCAAAAGTGTATGGAAGTGTATGAATATCATAGCAATATCACCCAAAAGAGGCATGGAGCAAGCAGAAATTATAGATACGTTTTGGACGTATCAACATCCCCAAGCTTAATTCCTGCTCGTCCTCGAGTAGGTAAATGATAACAAGAATAATTTCTGTGGTGACATGCTATTAACCATATAGGACTTATTCATAGTCATATGACAAAAGCTTACTGAGACAATGATTCTATAGTAATTAAGTTGCCTCATGAGAAAATCACAAAGGACTGAAAGTTTTACAATATGAAACTGAAACATCAAAAAGATTTGCAATGAACATGATATGCAAATATGATGAAGTGATATCTAGTTTACCCCCTTTAGTGAAGCAAAACATAAATGCAGGGGCACCTTCAAGGTTTAAGTGATGACTAGATACAATGATTTCAAAATGAACGATATCATGCAAAAGACAATGCTACTTTGGAAGAATGCACATTACACTCAGAATGACAATCATGCTCTCAGTAGTTGGTGCTTGAAGAAAGAAGGTGGAGACTCAACATAAAAGTTAATGAATGGTTATGTTCTAGAGCTTTTTTTTTATTTTGAAAACATAGAAGCAATTTTGTCAACGGTAGTAGTACTTCATATGTGTCATGCATAAGACATCCTATAAGTTGCAAGCCTCATGCATCGAATACCAATAGTGCTCGCACCTTGTCCTAATTAGCTCGGATTTCCATAGATTGTCATCGCATTACATATGTTTCAACCAAGTGTCACAAAGGGGTACCTCTATGCCACCTGTACAAAGGTCCAAGGAGATAAATCGCATTTGATTTCTCGTTTTTGATAGATCTCAACTTGAGGACATCCATACCGGGACAACATAGAAAATAGATAATGGACTCCTCTTTAATGCATAAGCATATTCTCATAAGAGATTGAGGATTAATGTCCAAGCTAAAACTTCCACCATGATACATGGCTTTGGTTGGCGGCCCAATGTTCTTCTCTAACAATATGCATACTCATTCAACTCATGGCAAATCACCCTTACTTCAGACAAGAAGAACATGCATAGCAACTCACATGATATTCAACAAAAGTGTAACAGTTGATGGCGTCCCCAGAAACATGGTTACCGCTCAGCAAGCAACTTATCAGAAATAAGATACATAAGCAACATATTCTTTACCACAATAGTTTTTAAGCTACTTTCCCATGAGCTATGTATTGCAAAGTTAGTCAGCTTAGTACAGGTGGAGGTTAGCAAAAGACTGGGAGCGACCAACTAAGAGAGCAATGACGGTCATAATCATGCAGAGCGACAAAGCAATATTGAATCAAGCATGGTAGTTATATCGCTACTCAGAAATAAAAGATCATCAAGGCTTGACAGACTTTCTTTACAGTCTTAAATATGCGTGAGCATACGCCAAGTCAATCAAAATAAATTCTTGAAGGAAGATATTACTAAACCATACCATATCATAGGCCAACAAATCATGTTGGTACTCCAATAACACATTGGGAATCCCCCAGCTATTTGAGACTAACCATAAGAAAACCTGAACTACTAAGCGCCATCATGCACGTAGCATCTTTATCATAGACATATCAACCAATGCAACGGAAGCAAACTCTCTTAATAAGATAAGCATGGTAATTTAAAGAGAGTTCAAGCAACCAACTAAACAAAAGCTCTTTGAAAAGATAAGCATGAATACTAAGAGCTGAACATCATAGTAGCTATTAAAAGACAAAGAACACACACAGCAAAGATAGACATGAAAATTCTATGTTATGTTCTAGGTAGAAGTGGAGCGTGTTTCTCTCCCACATAAAGAAAGCTGAGTTCCGACTCGTTATGGAAAACTAAAAAGGAAACTAAAAGCAAGACGATCCAAGCATAGCACATAACACATGAAGTGATTAAAATATAGTGGAACGAAAGACGAACTGATAATGTTGATGGAGAAGGGGATGCACGGGGGCATTCCCAAGCTTAGACACTTGAGTCTCATTGAATATTTCTTGGGGGTGCATGGGGGCATCCCCAAGCTTGAGCGCTTGACACTCCTGAATCTTTTTATCATCTTCCCTCGCACACTTGAAAACTCCCTTCATACATAACTCATTATAATCTGATTAGCGAGGTTAGTACCCTTAATAAAATAATTGTTCCTTGCTGGAAATAAAGATATTCTTGAAGTTCTACTGTTTCTAAAGATTGCCAAAAGGTTTTTGCAAAGAAAAAGCAAGCTCTTGGTTTGCAAAATGAAGGAAAGGCAAAACAGGACAGAATCTGTGAAAAACAGAACAACAGGTAGTAAATGATTTGTTCGGGGCACTTCTGTAACTCTAATCAAAAAACTCAGAACAGACGCACGAAAGACAATTATATAGAGAACGCTGTCGAAACAATTCAGACCAAAAAGATGATCTGGTGATTTTATACGAATTTTTCTATCCAAGGACAGAATCTGTTTCCTGAACAGCACCTCACAACTTTTGAACTTTCTAGCAATCAGAGGCTATACTTGGCACAAATATGAAAAGCAAAGATACAATGATGATGCTACTGTAGTAAACAACATCAAGACACAACAAAAGCAAAATATAAATTTTATTCATGTGGGCTGCCTCCCAAAAGCGCTTTCTTTTATGCCTTTAAGCTAGGCATAATGCATAGAGATCAAGTTTTATCAAGAGTAAAAGAATAGCTAGCCCGTACAACGGACTCAAAAGGTAACTTGATCTTCTTTCGAGGGAAGTGTTCCATCCCTTTCTTGAGAGGAAACTGAAATTTTATATTACCCTCTTTCATGTCGATGATAGCACCAACGATGCGTAAAAAGGGACGTCCCAAAATAATTGGACATGAAGGATCACATTCAATATCCATAATAGTAAAATCAACGGGAACATAGTTGTCATTGACAATGATAAAAATATCGTCGATCCTCCCCAAAGGTTTCTTTATGGAAGAATCAACGAGACGAACACCAAAAGAACAAGAATCATAAGGTTTCAATTTAAGCATATCATATAGTCTTTTGGGCATAATAGAAGTACAAGCTACAATATCACATAAAGCATAGCATGAGAAGTTGTTTATCTTAATTTTAATCATAGGATCCCAACCATCCTCTAGCTTCCTAGGTATGGAGGCTTCTACTCTAAGTTTCTCCTCTCTAGCTTTGATGAGAGCATTAGTGATATGCTCTGTGAATGCAAGATTAAGCGTGCTAGTGTGGGGATCTTTGGCCATTCCTTGTAGAAAGGTGACAACTTCTGAAATACTACAATTATCAAAATCAATTTTATCATTATTGGGCAGAATTGTAGTGTCATCCTCTTTGTTTGAATCGCTCTCTATTATAAGAGTTTGAACATCTTCCCAAGTTTGGGGAAGCTTAGGAGCAATTTTAAACTGAGGCTCATACTCTTTTCCTGGAAGACCATGCCATGGGCATAACCCTCCGTCAAGACTAATATAATCACAAGGTTTATTACTTTTGTAGATCCCGACAGTGGTAATTGGGGTAATGGAAGAAGGGGTGTACTCCTCCCATTTAGTGTTTTTGGTAGAACCCATAGTAGCAAGCAAGCAAGATAACTATTTTTGTGATTTTCGATAAAAAGGTACTAAAGCAAAAACTAAAAGGTAAACTAACAAGACTAAAAAGCAAAGGTAAAAGATAGCATGCAACTCCCCTATCCTGAAGAGTGGAGTCCTCGGCAACGGCGCCAGAAAAACTCCTTGATGGGCCTCTAGCCCCTCGTTGGTTACCCCAAGTGGAAGGCGTGAGATGTAGTGTTGCGGAAGTTTTTCCCTTGGCAAGATACCAAGGATCGAATCCCCAGAGACTCCTAGGTTCAACAAGAAGGTGTCAACTGCTACGGCGCCAGATATTAGCAATCAACGTGGACCTGCACACAGATACAAATAACTTTGCTCCCAACGAGTACAGAGAGGTTGTCAATCCCTCCGGCCTTGTAGTTCACAAAGGATTAAACGCAAATGATAGTAGTGATAGATAATGTTTGCAATAGTAAATAATAGCGAAAAGTAAATAGCGGATGTGATCAATGATGGTAATATGGACCGGAGTCTCATGATGTTCACTAGTGATGTCTCTCTCCCAAAAGACGATAAAACAGCTATGTGAGGTAAACGAATTACAGCTGGGCAATTGACAGGACCACAAACGCAAACCAATGCTGACTACATTGCAAGAAAGGTTGAGGTTCAAAGCATGGGCGGTACGCCAAAGTAAGTAGACCGAAATCCATCAATATCTACTACTAATCATCCACCTTGAGATATCTATCCAGAACATCTCGCTGGTATTAAGTTGCGAGCCACACCCATAGTGTAAACTCAATGCAACAGACAACTGCATTAAAAGAACTTTGCGTAAAGTAAACAATCCTTGCACCCGCGGGCACAAGCACCGTTGTTTTCCCCCTTGTGGCAACAACACATCCCCTAGACTCATGTTTCTGTCACTCAAGCTAGTCATCGAGGGGCATGAACCCACAATCAAGCATAACGTTCCCTCTTGGAGTCACTACCTATTACTTGGCCAAAGCAATAAATAACAACGGAGAACATGCAAGAATTACTTATGAACATAAATATAAAAGAAGTAGATCAAATATATTACTCAAGCACAATCTGAACATAATCTCATAATCCATCGGATCCCAGCAAACTCAACATAGCAACAGCATAAGGATTACATATGTGCCTCGATCATGTAGGGCAGCTCACGAGGACTAATTAGTGAAGCACAAGAACGGGAGGAGAACATCACATAGCTACTGGTCATGGACTCATGGTCCAAGGGAGACTACTCACAACTCATCCGGGAGGCGTCCATGGTGGTGGAGAGGCTCCCGGTGGTGATCCTCCCCTCCGGCAGGGTGCCGGGAAGAGTTCTCCTGGTGCTCCCGATCTTGGAAGCGGCGGCGGCGGCGAAACAGAGATGAGATCGCGAAAAAGAGTTCCCGTTTCAAGGGTTTCGGAGGACGCTCTAAATATATGCCAAAGGTGGGCACCAGACGGGGCTCGGGGGGCCCAGGCGTCCCCCCGGCGCGGCCCAGGGGGGGCGCGCCGCCAGGGCGCCTGGAGCCCTGGTGCCCCCCCCCCCGGCTGTCCTTCGGGCGCACGGTAGGTTTTGGAACGCTGATTTTTTATATAATTTTTCTGGATTTTTCCTGGCAGTTCTCGTAATGTGAAAACCTGAAATACAAAAACAGCCGAAAATAGAAACTGGCACTGGGGTGCACTGAGTTAATAGGTTAGTCCAAATATGATCAAAAGTGTATGGAAGTGTATGAATATCATAGCAATATCACCCAAAAGAGGCATGGAGCAAGCAGAAATTATAGATACGTTTTGGACGTATCAGGGGCATGAACCCACAATCAAGGATAACGTTCCCTCTTGGAGTTACTACCTACTACTTGGCCAAAGCAATAAACAGCAACGGAGAACATGCAAGAATTACTCAAGAACATAAATATAAAAGAGGTAAATCAAATATATTACTCAAACACAATCTGAACATAATCTCATAATCCATCGGATCCCATCAAACTCATCATAGCAACAACATAAGGATTACATATGTGCCTCGATCATGTAGGGCAGCTCACGAGGTCTAATTAGTGAAGGACAAAGAGGGGAGGAGAACATCACATAGCTACTGGTCATGGACCCATGGTCCAAGGGAGACTACTCACAACTCATCCGGGAGGCGTCCATGGTGGTGGAGAGGCTCCCGGTGGTGATCCTTCCCTCCGGCAGGGTGCCGGGAAGAGTTCTCCTGGTGCTCCCGATCTTGGAAGCGCGGCGGCGGCGGAACAGAGATGAGATCGCGAAAAAGGGTTCCGTCCTCGAGGGTTTCGGGACGTGGTGTAAATATATGCCTAAGGGGGGCATCAGCGGAGGCCTGGGGGGCCCAGGCGCCCCCCCGGCGCGGCCAGGAGGGGGGCCGCGCCCCAGGGCGCCTGGAGCCCTGGTGGCCCCCCTCCGGCCCTACTTTGGCCGCATGGAAGCTTCCGGAACGCTGATTTTTTATATATTTTTCCCAGAATTTTTCTGGCAGTTTACGTAATGGGAAAACCTGAAATACAAAAACAGCAGAAAACAGAAACTGGCACTGGGGTGCACTGAGTTAATAGGTTAGTCCAAATATGATCAAAAGTGTATGGAAGTGCATAAATAACATAGCAATATCACACAAAAGAGGCATGGAGCAAGCAGAAATTATAGATATGTTTTGGACGTATCAATCACTCATGAAAATATTCTTCTAATCCATGTCCAATAGACCGCTGTCACCTTGGTCTCGGAGATTATACTAGATAAAGACAAGTGAGTACATCAATCCAATACATAGAGAAAGGGGAAATATCATGGGATCACCCTAGATTAACATAGCCTATGATCACAACGAAGATCACATCATGGGAGAGAGAATTGACCACATAGCTACTGGTAGAAACCTCAGCCCCGAGGAGGAACTACTCCCGCATCATGGAGGGAGGAAGCAACGTCGATGGAGATGAATCCGGGGGCACTTCCCCGTCCCGGCAGGATGCCGTCACAGGAATTCTGGTCCCCCGAAACTTGGTGGCGATGGCGGCGGAGATCGGAATAGCTTCTCGAGAAAAGGGTTCTGGAATCGAGGGTTTCGGGACGCGAGGTAAATAGATGCCAAAGGGGGTCACCAGAGGCGGAGAGGGGGGCCCAAGCGCCCCCCCGGCGCGGTCAGGGGTGGGGCCGCGTGGGCAGGCCGCCTGGGCTGCCCCTGGCTCCCCTCTGGCCCCACTTCTGGCGCGTGGAAGCTTCTGGAGCGCTGATTTTTTATATATTTTTCCCCGAATTTTTCTAGCAATTTAAGTAATGGGAAAACCTGAAATACAAAAACAGCAGAAAACAGAAACTGGCACTGGGGTGCACTGAGTTAATAGGTTAGTCCAAATATGATCAAAAGTGTATGAAAGTGTATCAAAAGCATAGCAATATCTCCCAAAACATGCATGGAGCAAGCAGAAATTATAGATACGTTTGGGACGTATCAGAGTTCCAACCGTTTCTTATCGTATATGCAAACCATGGCTTCTTACTAGTACACCTGCCTGGCAAGCGGTAGTACCGCTCCATAATCGGTAGTACCGCACAGCCACACGGTAGTATCGCCTGAAGACACGGTAGTACCGCGGCTCCAGAACGGTAGTACCGTGTATCTGGCCCGGCACTGCACCAAGTGCGGAAGTAGGTGCGGAAGTACTTTTTTACTTCCGCATCCTATGCGGTAGTACCGCTTGCTCCAAGCGGTAGTACCGCGTCGTGTTTTGCTACTACCGTATTTCTACGGATGTAGCCACGGATGTAATTTATTTCATCCGTGGTTGTCCTCGGCTCGCTTGTTTTTGCCTAGCGGTAGTACCGCACACAGAGCGGTAGTACCGCTCACCAAGCGGTAGTACCGCAACTTACGTGCGGTACTACCGCTCTCTGCGGGCAGAAAACGTGCATAACGGTTGGATTTGCTCTCCCACTATATATAGGGGGTCTTCTTCCCCAAGAAGACTAACCTCTTCCCCCACATACTCCATTGTTGCTCCAAAGCTCCATTTTCGCCCGATCTCTCTCCCTAGCCAATCAAACTTGTTGATTTGCTCGGGATTGCTTGAGAAGGCATCGATCTACACTTCCACCAAGAGATATTTGATTCCCCCCACTAATCCCTTGCGGATCTTGTTACTCTTGGGTGTTTGAGCACCCTAGACAGTTGAGGTCACCTCGAAGCCACATTCCATTGTGGTGAAGCTTCGTGGTTTCGTTGGGAGCCTCCAAGTTGTGGAGATAGCCCCAACCTTGTTTGTAAAGGTTCGGTTGCCGCCTTCAAGGGCACCACTAGTGGAATCACGGCACCTTGCATCGTGTGAGGGCGTGAGGAGAATACGGTGGCCCTAGTGGCTTCTTGGGGAGCATTGTGCCTCCACTCCGCTCCAACGGAGACGTACTTCCCTTCAAAGGGAAGGAACTTCGGCAACACATCCTCGTCTTCACCGGTTCCTCTTGTGGTAATTTCTTACCTTTACTTGTGCAAGCATTACTTGTTTATCTCCTATAGCTTGCTTGTGAAGTTGTTATCTTTACTTTCTATTAGTTGTCATCTTAGTAGCATATCTAGACAACTTACTTTGACGCTTAATTTAAAATGGTTAAGAAAAGTTAAAATTTGTTAGTTGCCTATTCACCCCCCTCTAGTCAACCATATCGATCCTTTCACTCGTTGATCTCTTGCACCTTATCGTCATTCTCTTCATTCACCTCCGCCTCAACCTCAACATAAGGCGCGTCAAAATCACCGAGGGGGGCACTCAAATCCACCATGCTCTCGGCCATCATCTCGGCATATGTGGAGGGCACATTTTGGACATTTTGGCTACAAAATTAAACAGCCGAAGATCATACAAGTGTTCAGAATGACCGAGGCAGCAAACCAAGCAAAAGAACAAGTTTTTACCTCCTGACTGTTTCATCGAACACGTTGTAGGCGTGGCCGGCGGTTTCGGCGTGAATGTGGATGACGTCGTCTGCCGGAGGCGGAGGAGGAGCCCGGCCCCTTGTCTCGGCCGCCTTCTTCCTCGGTGGCTTTGCTCGCGCACCAGCCGGGCCGGTGGAGGCAGTCTTCTTCTTCCCACCAGCGCTCTTGGCGGGTGGAATCGGAGCGGGGCCGAAGGACGATGGTGTCACACCGCCTTGGACGATGTGGTTCCCCTGCCTCTTCCTTTTGATGGCAGCAGTGGGAGGAGTTGGGGCCGTTACTTGCGCGGGCGGACGGAGCGACGGCGGTGGAGACACGGCCGACACTTGGTATGGCCCACTCTGGAGCGGCGGGTACTCCATCCGGCCGAAATCCGGCATCGCGAGGTCGGAGTTGGGATTGGAGGGGGCGATGGCACGGGAGATGGAAACTGAAGCCGGCGGAAGTGGCTTCGCGCCAAGGAAAAGGGGAGCCAATGAACTTGTGCGAAATCCCATAGATTTGGAGGAAATGAGCTCGCGGATTCGGGATCACATGTATATATTTTTTTTGGACAGAAGAATTTGAAGGATTTGTTCGGGACGGGGATACGTGATGGATCCCGTAAACCGACGGTTATGATACCGGATGACCCGGTTTGCGGGATTTGCTAAAGATACGATATCTCTCTTTTTTTTTGGATAGAAAGAAACAACTTTGTAAATTAGGAATAACGGTTACATCGTCGAGTAAAAGTGTTACAATATCGTCCTCAAACCAAGAAAATGTTCAAAACCAGTGAGAGAAAAGTCACAAGCCAAAAACCAGCAATCGTCAAACATTGCCCGTCGCCGCTCGCGCGGATCGTCCTCCATTCTTCATCGTCTCGACCGCTCTCATGTTATCAGAGTTAATAACAAGACGATTACATCCCGCCGCCTCGTGTGCAAGAGATAACCAGCGTGCCGTGTGAAACGGACAAGGAGCATTGGACATTCCATCCTTCTCGTCTGGGGAAACGAATAAAATAAATATGAATGTCGTGCTGTGCTCAACTGCACCAGAAAAACCTGCCCTGTGTGTGTCACGGATGGGATGGTTTGCGGAGAAATTGGCACCGCACGATCGGACGGCTGCGGATAGCACGTACGTATGTTGTTGTTGATCGAATTCCGTAGTAATCTGGCCTGGCCTGCGACTGGTTGATTGATGATCGAAATAAACGAAAATTGATCTGCTTATTATTATCTTGAACCGAAAGCGATGCGCTGCCGTCACCAACCGCCGTCCGCCCCCTCCAATCCCAATCCCAATCCCAGTCAGCCTTCAGGTAGAGACGGACGGACCAAAACCGAAGGGATGACACGAGACTGGCTTGATTGATGAGAGACCAAACAAAGTGCGACCCTCCCTCGACTGCGTCGCCATCACCCCCACCCACACGGAGCAAACGCTGACGGGCGGGGCCAAATCCACGCGCCTTTGTTTTTTCGAAACCCAACGTCCGCCCCCACCCCAGGTAACCCAGAGCCAAACCACCCGACTACCCGAGCCGGCCGCCCTTGCCAGCCTAGTCCAGCCCAGCCACGCCACACCACACTGCCAACCCCCACCTTTCCCTTTCCCCACTCCCCCCATCGTCGCCGTCGTCAACCCACCCCGACCCAGCCCCACCGCCTACCCAAATCCCTCTCCCTCTCCCCGCGCAGATCCCGCCCGCCGCGCCGCGCCGCGCCGGTGGCCGCGCCCGCCGCCGGCACCGCACCAGCCCAATCCCCTCACTCCCTCCCTCCCTCCCCAAACCCTAGAGCCCCCGCCTCCAGCGGAGAGATCTGACTGACGGGGCCGACGCGGCGGACCGGGACCGGGACCGGACCTCACCCAGGCGGGCCGAGATGGGGGACTTCAACGTGGCGCTGGTGATCGTGGCGGCGGTGGTGAGCGTGCTGGTGCTGCTCGTCAGCGTCTACCTGCTCGTCAACTACCAGCACCCCGACGACGCCAACCAGGCCTGGTTCCCCAAGCTCGTCGTCGTGCTCGGCATCACCGTCGCCGTCCTCTCCATCCTCATGCTCCCCGCCGACGTCGCCAACCGCCAGGCCTGCAAGCGCGCCGTCTACAACGGGGCCTGCGCCCTCACGCTCCCCATGAAGACGCTCTGGCTCGTCGTCTACATCGTCGACGCCGTCCTCGTCTTCCTCGTCATCCCCTTCGCCATGTTCTACTACGAGGGCGACCAGGACAAGTCTGTCTTCTTCCTCCCCCCTTACTTCCTCTACCCGCCTCCGCTTGATTCGCTGACTTACTAGATCCGCCCTGCTCTGCTCCTCCGTCCAGGTCCGTCGGGAAGAGGCTCAAGAGCGCCCTCATCTGGGTCGTCGCCTCCGCCGTCGTCTGCGGCCTCATCCTCGGCATCCTATACGGTGCGTATGCGTGCGGATCGCCCTTGCCTTTTGCCTGCCTGCCTGCCTGCCCCCAATCCCTGATGCTCTGCTCTGCTCACCCCTAATCTGCTTCGAGAGAGTTTGAACCGATTTGAGCTTGGAATGTGGACCTGAATCTCGAGGTGTTGCTCTGCATTTCCATTGTAAATTGGAGGAGCCTCAGCTTCAAAGCTTTCACGTTTTTCATCCGTGCGCAGTCAATGCTGTGTAGCCAGATCTGAAACCTGGTTTATAGTTACCTTTTGCTGGGTTCATCCTACCTGTGTATGTCCAGGGCCCATTGGACCCTTGAATTTGGCTTTTCACAGCTTGTTTTGTTGTACTATGCGGTAGGTTCTGCATTTTTGACTGTTTAGCATTCACCGTAGGAAACATAGAGAACAACACATCATTTTTTCCATGTCATTGTCGAAATGGTGGGCACCGTCCATGTTTCTTCATCACATCACATAAAACTTGCTTCATGTTGCTACTGGCTTCATTCGTGGTTCATCCTTCCTGTGTTTATCTATCTTTTACCCATTTAGGCTCCTGAATTTTCTACTGCACCCACTTGTTTTCTTGTCCTAGGTTGCAGCTTATATATTTGGACTGCTTAGTTTCAACCACCTAGGAAACGTAGACAACAACATTTCATTTTGTCCTGCTCATTTGGCGCATGGTCCATGTTTCTTGGTCACATCACATAGACCCTTCATGCTTGTACCTGCATGGGATGAATTATACCTCCATTGATGTGAACTTCTTAAAATGCGTGATGTTTCACTTTATACCTCCCATGATGTTAACTTCTTACTAATTCGTGATGTCCTGACTTTACCTGACTGCATTTCCACTCTGTTGCTTCAGCAATTATTGGCAAAGTGGACTTCACTGTCAGGCACCTCTCTTCATCTGTCCAGCCATTTCCAAGCCCAAACCAGTTCAGTGCATTCACAAGTGGCCAACCTTGCATTGCTCCATTGACCCGTCAGGTTAACCCGCTGATGGAATTATGCTTTCCTGTGTTTCACTTCATGTAGCTCATCATTTCATATTTTTCATCTGGCGGCTGACTTGTTTTATGGTTTCTTTTCTTCAGTGTTCAGCTAATACTGCACCTGCTAACTCCCAAACAACTTGGACAATGCGCGCTACATTCCCCGAATACGTGGTTGCCCTTGCTACCATTGTTGGATCTGTGCTCTTCACAGTGAGTTTTACTTCAATGTTTACAATTAGGTTGATCACTGTTTTTTTTTGTAGAGCTAGCATCTGATAGGTTAGTTTGTACTTTTGTTTGTTTCTTGGACAAAGCTGTATGAGAAACAATTTTAACCATGTATTTTTTTCCAATTGTTTAACTGTTGTATGCAATCATGCTGGCCTCTTTCTGTACAGTGCTGGCTTGGCATATGTTAACAACTCTGTTTATTTTATAGATATTTGGTGGTGTTGGCATTGCTTGCCTTCCGTTGAGTCTTATATTCTCGTTTGTCCGGCGTCCAAAAGCTGTCATCACACGCTCACAATATATAAAGGTGTGTACATTCTTATATGCTTTATTTTTGTTATCAAGACTGTTTGCCTCAACTGATTACAGCGAAGGTTTCTGTTGTATGTAATTATTGTGTGATTTAGATATCAATCTGACCTTGAGGTTGAAAATGTTTCCTTCAGGAAGCAACTGAATTAGGTAAGAAGGCCAAGGAATTGAAGAAGGCAGCTGAAGCCCTTCACCAAGAAGAGAGAAGTGGAAACAAAGGCAGAAAATGGCGCAAAAATGTGAAGGCTGTCGAGAAGGTATGCTTGCCCTTCATACGGATGATATGCTTTGTATTCATACAAACCATTCTCTTTCATATATTGTACATCTTTCTCTGATGTCCTGTTATGCTATTAACTAATAGTATATTTAACTTTCCATCTTAATCATTAGGAGTTGTTACTTTTGGAAAATGACATGAATGCTCTGGAAGAGATGTACCCTCAAGGAGAGAAGGTAACTGCTCTTGAATTCTCATATTCATTGTTTTTCATGTTGTCACTTACTCTTGTCTTGACATCCATTATGGTGCAGGCTGAGGCTACCTGGGCTTTTACAGTGCTTGCTTACATTGGAAAACTCATATTCGGCATTGTTGGGTAAGTGTAAATATGTATCTGAACTGTACATTCATTCAGTCTAACGTATTTGCAATTGGGCTCGTCTGACAATGATTTATGTTCTTAGGTTAATTGTATCGATTGCTTGGGTTGCACATATTATCATATACTTGTTGGTTGATCCTCCTCTATCTTCTTTCCTGAATGAGATCTTCATAAAGCTGGACAGTGTTTGGGGTACATTTCTGATCCTTGATATTGTTCTCAACCTATCCAGTTATCCTATGTGAATAAACTGATTAATCTTTTGTTTGTGTAGCCTGATTAATCTTTTGTTTTGTGTACCAGGTCTGCTTGGGACTGCTGCTTTTGCATTCTTCTGCTTCTATCTCCTCATTGCAGTGATTGCTGGAGAAATGATGCTTGGGCTGAAATTAGTTTTCATCACCATTCACCCGATGAAGTAGCTGACTTGTGCCATGACACTTTTCTTTGCGGTGTCCTTTTTTTACATTTACTAACAAACGTTTAACTTGTTTCAGATGGGGAGGAACGTTGATGAACTCTTTCCTGTTTAATGTTGGACTGATCCTACTTTGTTCCATCAGGTATGCTGCCGATGTCTTCTGTTAGAAGTCCATGTCTTCCTGTAACTTCCAATGAAATGTTTGAAGGCTGTAACTTTACAAGAAATAAAGAATGTAGTGGAGATACGTGGCAGATCTAAGGAAGTTGTTTCCACAAAGCATTATGACAGTAATTTCTGTCAGTAGTCAGTTATAGTGAGTACTTGGAAGTGCACACCCCTGAAGCATTGAATTAGCATGGGTATATAACTTGGGCCTGGGTCCAAATCCTCTGCTATTACTGTACCACAGTTACGGTCACTGCTGTGTTGGTGAATAATGGCCTCTGTATGAACGCAAACCACTTGTTCTTTAAGAAGTCCTCTCTGTTGAATTTCCGCGCTTGTGTATTTTGCAGTGTGATTCAGTTCTGCGCGACAGCTTTTGCGTACTACGCGCAAGCAACTGCAGCTCAGGAGATCTTTGGCCACACGCTGCAGTCTCTTCGTGGAATTAAGTATCTCTACAAGTAAGTGTTGAACCAGCATGCAGTCAGTAGAACTATCAACCTGCAGTTGTTGCTTGAATAGTTGAATCTATATCGCTGTAGACACCAGAATCTCAGAGTTTTGTATTCATACTGCTATTGAACATCTGAGTATGCAGGTACAATGTTTTCCAGTACGGTTTTGTTGCCCTTGCCATACTCACCCTCTTCTACTATGCACTTTTTGTAAGTCCTTTTTTGAATTACTCAGCTAATTCTCACCAAATTCTGTAAAAAGATTAGCTTATTTATTAATCATCATAATCTTGGTCCAGGGATGGCGAAAGAGGAAACCGACAGGAAGGTTCCAGCTCTCAAATTAATTTTCGGTTTGCTCTGCAAGCAAAGCCTGACAAATTCAACATCACATTTGTTCCTGAGTGATAGTTTGGTTAGCGATGTATATGATCTTGAAACCGCTTTCTGGAAGAGTTGGGGAGTTTTCATGGGTGTAAATTAGCGGCGACGAAAATCTTGGAAGATGGAAACACCCACGGACACGGATGTTAAAGTAGAAGAACCTAGTTTCCTTTGTAATGTACACATTCTTCGCCTCGGTTCGTTTCTGTATTATTGTTTTATGATCATCAATCGGCTGATGTTATTATTGAAGTTTGGTTGGTCTGTGAGAGAGATGTTCTGTGTGCCCCTTCATTGTTGGTTTGCTGTTATGAGTTAAATTAGTCCAGTTCTTCTCTTTTGTATTTTCCATTCAGTGATTACCATGTAAACCTGTACTCCCTCTGTACCAAAATACTTGTAGTTGGGGGAACTTGTACTAGTTTCCCCTAACTACAAGTATTTTGGTACAGAGGGAGTAGATTGTATCATGGATTGGTTATTCTCGTTTTTCTGTCTTTCTGGAAAATGCACTTTTGCTTTTCATTTGAAACATTACATCCTGCTGTTTGCGTGTCTGATGACTAAACACTACTCCCTCTCTAAATTTTTGTAAGATCTTTTTAGATCACCACTACTACTAACGATTTCTGATACATGGGAGGCTTGCAAAGGCCTCTGGGCAGACTTCGGTACATGGGATAATCACGAGCGCATTTGGGAATCTTTATTGTACAGGATTATTGATTCATAATCTGTAAAAGCCAAATTGAGCAAGCCCCAACTATATAGTGATCTAAACGCCCTTATATTTCTTTGTAGAGGGAGTACTTGATTAAATCATGCATCCAGCACACAAAAGTTATGTCTTCATCCTAACTGCTTTGAGCAAAAAACTTAAAATAAAATTTATGGCTTCATTCATCCAACACGAGCACAAATAACTATTCACATCTGTTTCCTAGTTTCTTCTAAAATCTCACGTCACTAGTAAGAGCATCTCCAGCCGCGCACCCAACAGGCCCCCCAGGCCACTTTTTCGGCGCCGGCGTTGAAAAAACGGCCCAGTCGCGCCCCTAGGACGTCGAAAATCGCCGGTTCGGACCTTTTTTTCGCCCGGCGGTCACAGGCTGAACCCGGCGCGCTGGGGAGCAGTTGGGGGCTCCGGCGCTAGGGAAAAGCGCGCCTGGTCCACATCATCAGGGGAAAAGTCAAGGTTTTCTTCCCCGACTCGCCTCCCACCCCCCGCGCCCTCGGCCACCACTACTATATCCCGGCGCCGCCCGCCGCCCTACTCCGCTAGATAGCCATTCCTCGCTGGAAAATAACAGCGCTTCGCCGCGGCAGTCCCTCCAACAGCAGCTGGGCGTTTCCGGCCGTCGTTTCCGGCCGCGGAGGTACAAATGGACTCCAGCACGCCCGCAAGGTGTTCAATGGTTTGCCGACAAGGTACAAATGGACTCCGTTGATGAATACGTTTTCAACAATTTCATTTGCAATTCAAATGATTCGTCGTCCAACATTAGTAGGCAGCAACCAACGTACAGGGGAACGATCCGGGGCATACTCCGGCGTTGAATCGCAACAGAGAGCGCGGCCATCGGCTACTCTGGCAGGACTGCTTCGAGTCCACCGACCCACTCTTCAAACACAACCTATTCTGGCGCCGCTTCCGGGTGGCTAGACCTGTGTTCGACCGTGTCCAGGAGGGGATGGCGTATGACAGGTATTTTGAGTGCAACGTGGATGCCCCAGAAAAAGATTGGCTCCTCCTCCTATCAAAAATGCACTGCGACTATTCTAATGATTGCATGCGGAGTACCCAGTGATCTCATTGATGAGTACTCCCTCCGTCCCATAATGTAAGACGTTTTTTGAGTGTCAAAAAACGTCTTACATTATGGGACGGAGGGAGTACGTCCGAATAAACGAGTCCACGTGCCTAGACTCCATGTACAAGCTTTGCAAGGTTGTGGTAGCAGTGTTTGGCCCGGAGTACTTGAGAGAGCCAGCTGCTGTAGATACAACCCGATTGTTTGCGATCAGTGCCCGTAAGGGCTTTCTGTGGATGCTTGGTAGTGTAGATTGCATGCACTGGGAGTGAAAAGGTCTGCCCTTCTGCTTGGGATGGGCAGTATATGGGCCATGTGAAAGCTTGCACCGTCATACTCGATGTTGTGGCTTCACAAGATATCTAGATTTGACACTTTTTCTTTGGCATGGCCGGATCTCACAACGATATCAACGTGCTCCAACACTCTCTCCAGTGTTTGCATGGCTTGCAAAAGGCAACTGTTCGGAGGTCGGTGTTGACATCAATGGCCACAACTACAACAAAAAATAGTTGACATTATGTATCATGAGTAGACTACTCTTGTGAAGACAATCCCCGACCATGTATGGGAGAAGAGGAAGAGATTTGCCCAAGAGTGAAAGAGTCCCAGGAAGGATGTGTAGCATGTCTTTGGTGTTCTGCAATCTCGATGGGGCATCGTTTGGTATCCTGCTAGAACTTGACAGTGGCGTAGCTAGCCCAATAAGTCAGGGTGGTCCATCAATAGAAATATTTACATAAGTTTATTTATTTAAAAAAAAATATTTTTTACTACACTATATATAAACTATAGGAAAATTCCAGGGTGGTCCATGGACCACCCTGGCCACCCCCTAGCTACGCCACTGGAACTTGAAGCATCAAAAAGTTGTGGGAGGTGATGGCTATTTATGTGATCATGCATGCATAATATAATCGTTGAGGATGAGCATCCAAATGAAATAATCTACTGCCAAGGGTTTACATTTCAGGATGAAAATGATCATCCGTATATCATATGTTTGAAAAAAAAACACGACATGCCGGCTACGAGGACGAGGATGCGTTCGTATGTTAGGTGCACGGTCGACCCAAACACAAAAAAAGACGGACAACAAGCGGGCAGCCGACCCAAACCGACAAAATAGGGACAAAAAGTGTGTGTCCACGACATGCGTTGCTCTCCGTCTCGTGTCATCCGCATCGGTGCGCTTTTTGGTCCGCCTGCCTGCCCTTGCCCGCGATGCGCGATGCGTGGACTGGGGCCGCGATTGGTGGGGCCGGACGGGACGGCGGTTGGTGATGCCAGCGGATCGCTTTCGGTTCAAGATAAACAAACGAGTGTATAATTAATCTACCTAAGCATTTTTAATTTTAATTCGAGGTTGGGTAGTAGTACGATCATTTGGATGGTTGCGGGCCAGTTACCACGGAATTCGGTCAAGGACGTACGTAGTACAGTTCGTATTAGGAACCAGCAAATTTCACGGGAAGCTCACGTCAATTTCTACTTAGGGCATGTATAATGGTTGATAAGATAGTTTTATCTTAAATCTTGCATATAATTTAGAGATGATAAGAAAACATACATACAATGGGTCATCTTTTAGTTTTATCTTCAATAACTAGTTATTCCTAAAAACATGATGAGATATATTATGCTAAGAGATCATCTCTTACATTCTCTTAATTAAGAGAAGACAAGCCTTCTCTTATGATTTATCTCTCCGTCACCTCATCATTCATCCTACGTGACATTGCTAAGATAGAACCATTGTACATGCCCTTAATAAGCCAGACAAGTCGTTCCTAGTGATGATGCCGCGCATGTGAGTTTCTCGGTCAACCATCTCATCCGTCAAGGGCCAGGGCAGGGCAGGTATTTTGGTGACAGACAGGCAGCGGGGAGCAGTTAAGCAAGCAGAGCAAAATACTAGTACGTATATCTATTTCATTTATTATTTCCCCTGAGGAGGATGGAATGTCCAATGCCTCCTTGTCCGTTTCAGCGGGCAGGTGGGCGGGCATAAAAAAATAGAAGTGCAAGGGTGGCAGATGGGGATAGAGTTCCGTTCTGGTTCTGCCCAGCTATGGCCTATGGAGAAATCAGCTGCTTCTTTTTCGTCGGAAAACGTTCTAATTAAATCGGATGATTTCTTGGTTTCGTCAGCCATGTCCAAAGGCCATCCGATCCGCGCAATCATGTTATCTAAGGGCGTCTTCAACAGCAATCCGTAAAGTAAATTTCCTTCCGCATCCGTCCGCTTACACAGACCAGTTCACACGTAGGGATGCGGGACGACGCCATCTGACCGTAGCCGCATACATCCAGCGTTTTTTTTTTTTTTCAAGTCCGCACAATCAAATGACCGCATGCAAAGGGTATACATGTTCAAATAGCCGCATGCAACACCAATTCAAATTTTTAAAAGTTTAAATATTACATCCCAACATTGTTGTCCCCTTTCACCGCCCACTGATACTCAAGCAGATCTTTCTTCAGCTGCTTGTGAGTTGTTCAATGCCGAATTTGTTGATGCATTTGAATAAACTCATCAAACATGGCTGGATTCTGTTCCGGGAGTTTGATAGCTTCACTCATGTTCTCAAATTCCAGAGTTGCGCCAGCATCGTCACACTCATATTCTACGGTCATGTTATCCATGATCACACAACATGTCATCACCTCCCACAAGGTTTCCGGATCTCATTGTTTAGCAGGTCCACGAACAACTGTAAAACGGGACTACAAAATCCCAAATGCCCTCTCAACATGTTTTCTAGCTGCTTCTTGTCTTTGGGCAAGGTGAGTCTTTTTCCGGCCAACTAGATATGAAATGGTGCTGACAAAAGGTAACCATGGAAGATGGATACCGTCAACCAGATAGTATCACATGTTGTACTCATGTCCATGACAGTATATCGGCAAGGAGGAGCCTTTCCTTTAGTCAGCCTCGCAAACAATGGCGATCGTTGCAGCACATTGATGTCATTATGAGATCCGGGCATGCAAAAGAAAGCGTGCCAAATCCAAAGATCCTTTGATGCAACTGTTTCAAGAGTGATGGTGGGCTTCTTAACATGACCCTGATACTGCCCTTATAAAGCCATCGGTCAGTTTTTCCATGCAACGCCTCCCTTTAGAACCGTGGCTGAGTAAGGAGCGACATGTGTCGTAGTAGAACCGCTGACGTAGCATGTCACGTAGTCCCGTCTGTATCGTGTACATGTACATACAACCACGCCGCAAAAAAAATACGGCTACGTACGTACATAGGGGCAGGGTCTCGAACACGTACAACGATGGTGTCCTATTCATTAGCAGCCAGCCGGCTGAGTCGGAATGGAGGAAACAACGTCATGTTCATCGGGAGGCAACCGACTGGGTCGGAATACGCCATGTTTATCGGTAGCCAACCGTCTTGGACAGAACAGCAGAAACGAGGTCTGATGTACCGTAAAACGGAGGAAACAGCCTTTTGTTCGATCGCGTACAGTTGAAATGGGGTCCTGTTCATCAGGAAGGGTCTGGCGTATCGCAAAACAGAGGAAATGGATTTGTCGCCAACCGCCTATGGTCAAAATGGGGTCTTGTTAATCGGGAGGGGTCTGGCGTACCGCAAAACAGAGGAAACAAACTTCTCTTTGAGTGCCTACGTTCGAAACAGAGTCCTGTTCATCGGAAGTGGTGTGGCGTACCGCAAAACAAGACTCCACGGGCTACTGTTCACCCATCGTCGACTTCCTCCAGCCTCCACCTGCTATTATTCATCCACCATCGACTTCCTCCAGCCTTCATCAGACATTGTTTATCCACGGGCTACTGTTCAACCGGTCTCCACGAGGTCCTGTTCATCCACCCCCAACCGGCTGGGGTGTGTGGCGTCCTCCTCGTGGTCCTGTTCATCCAGCGGTAGCCGCCTACTGCCACGGGGTCCTGTTCATCCAGCGGCAACCGCCTACACACGGCTGGGGTCCTATTCATCCAATCCCCACTGGGAACTATTCATCCACAGCCAACCGGCTGGGGTGTGTGGCGGTCTCCTCGTGGTCCTGTTCATCCAGCGGTAACCGTCTACTGATACGTCTCCAACGTATCTACTTTTTCAAACCCTTTTGTCCCTTGTTTTTGACTCTAACTTGCATGATTTGAATGGAACTAATCCGGACTTACGCTGTTTTCAGCAGAACTGCCATGGTGTTGTTTTTGTGCAGAAATAGAAAGTTCTCGGAATCGCCTGAAAATCCACGAAGAATTATTTTGGAAAATATAAAGAATACCTGCAAGAAGATCCAGACCAGGGGGCCCACACCCTGTCCACGAGGGTGGGGGGCGCGCCCCCTGCCTCGTGGGCCCCCTGGTGCTCCACCGACGTATCCCCAGATCCTATAAGTTCACTTTCCTGGAGAAAAAAAATCAGGGAGAAAGAATTATCGTGTTTCACGTGATGGAGCCGCCGCCAAGCCCTAACCTATCTCGGGAGGGCTGATCCGGAGTCCGTTCGGGGCTCCGGAGAGTGGAGATCGTCGCCATCGTCATCATCAACCTTCCTCCATCACCAATCCAACGTCCATAGTGCTTCTTCAACCTCTGGTCTTCTTGCTCCAACCGCCCAAAGCAGCGCCGGTCGTGCCGTCTGCTCCTACCTCCTGTGGTCGGCTGTGCTGCCGCGGAGGCCTCATTGCCCCCATACTACTCCCACCGCTGGCCATGCCATCCCTCCACTCACCCACACCCCTTGTTATTCTGCGGCGACGGCAGCCTCACACCGTAGCCAAACCAGTGAACCCTCGTACTCCTCTCCGCGTGGGCATCCACTGCCGCGTCTTCCCCGGCTCCGCGTCTTCCCCTTCATAGGCATCGCCATCGTCCACCGCCTTGGTGCTTTCGGCGCGGCGTGGTCAATGTGGTCAACGACCGACTTCCATCGGAAGAGTACTGTACGTGGAGAGGCTGACAGCTGGGTCCACGGCCGCAGCTGGGTCCACGGCCACAGCCCAGTTTTTTTGTGATTTGCCAAGTAAGTCGCTTTGACAGGCCTGTTGGGCTGCAAATCTTTCAAGATGAGGAGAGCTTCATTCGGCTGGCCGAGAAAATGGCCTATTAGTAATAAGAAATGGGCTGTACATTTTTGAAACACATCAAACCGGCAATTAGTTTCAAATTTCTTTTTTTCATTTTGAGATTTTAAATTGCATTGATTTTTATGCGTGGACAATTTGTTGGAATTTATATCGATATACATTTATTTTTAAAATCAGTTTGATGTGAATCAAAATTTTGGTATTAAAATCAGTTCGGACCGCACTGAAATATGCAAATTTTTGTATAATTTTTTAAGCGTGGCCACAATATGGGATGTAATGCTAACAAAAAGAATACGGGCTCCAAAAAAAACCTTAAGAATTGGCAAATGGGCTCTGAATTATTATTAATAATGGTAGATGGGATATATGATGTTTTCAATAGATTTGTGGCTTTCTTAAAAAAAAGGTTGACGCACAAGCAGTGACTGTTGGATGTCCATCCAATGGCCGTCGTGCTTCTTCAATCTCTGCTCTTCCTGCTCCAGCCGCTCAAACAAGCGCCGGCGGGACTGCCTGCTCTCTCCTCCCCGCGCCCGACTATGCTGCCGCGCAGGCTTCACCGCCCCACCGTACTCCCATCGCTGGCCTAGCCATCCATCTACTCACCCACACCTGCTGTTATTCTCCGGGGACGCCAGACGAACTAGTAAACCCTCGTACTCCTCCGCGTGGGAAACAACTGCCGAGTCTTCCCTGGCTCCGTGTCGTTCCCTTCCTAGGCCTCGCCGTCGTGCACCGCCCTGGTGCTCTCAACGCGGCCTGGTCAACGTGGTCAATGAACAAAATCCATCGGAAATGGACTATACGTGGAGAGGCTGACAGCTGGGTCCACAGCCGCACGCAAGGAAATGCCTCCTTATTACGCGCAAAATAATGATTTCTCCACCTGACAGCTAGGACCCACGGGAAGGGCTTCTGTATTTCGCGAAAAAATGTACCCCCCCGCTGACAGGTCGGACCCGCCAGCTATATCTTCGCACGCAAGGAAGTGCCCGTGGCACCCCAGATCAGAGCGACCGGTTTACCTTGCATTGCCAGCCCAGAGACCTTGTCTTTTGGCAACACACAACTGATGGGCCTCGAACCCCTCGTTGGTTACCCCAAGTGGAAGGTGTAAGATGCAGTATGTAGAAGTGTTTTCCCCTAGCAAAGATGCCAAGGATCGAATCCCAAGAGACTCCTAGGTTCAACAAGTAGGTGTCAATTGCTAACGGCGCAATTAGCAATCAACGTGGACCTGCACACAGATACAAATAACTTTGCTCCCAACGAGTACAGAGAGGTTGTCAATCTCTCCGGCCTTGTAGTTCACAAAGGGTTAAAAGCAATATGATAGTAGTGATAGATAGTGTTTTGCAATAGTAAGTAAATAGCGAAAAGTAAATAGTGGATGTGATCAATGATGGTAATATGGACCAGAGTCTCATGATGTTCACTAGTGATGTCTCTCTCCCAAAAGACGATAAAACAGCTATGTGAGGTAAACAAATTACAGCTGGGCAATTGACAGGACCACGAACGCAAACCAATGCTGATTACATTGGAAGAAAGATTGAGGTTCAAAGCATGGGCGGTACGTCAAAGTAAGTAGACCGAAATCCATCAATATCTACTACTAATCATCCACCTTGAGATATCTATCCAGAACATCTCGCTGGTATTAAGTTGCGAGTCCCACCCATAGTGTAAACTCAATGCAACAGACAACTGCATTAAAAGAACTTTGCGTAAAGTAAACAATCCTTGCACCCGCGGGCACAAGCACCGTTGTTTTCCCCCTTGTGGCAACATCACATCCCCTAGACTCATGTTTCTATCACTCAAGCTAGTCATCGAGGGGCATGAACCCACAATCGAGCATAACGTTCCCTCTTGGAGTCACTACCTATTACTCGGCCAAAGTAATAAATAACAACGGAGAACATGCAAGAATTACTTATGAACTAAAATATAAAAGAGGTGAATCAAATATATTACTCAAGATCAATCTGAACATAATCTCATAATCCATCGGATCCCAGCAAACTCAACATAGCAACAGCATAAGGATTACATAGGTGCCTCGATCATGTAGGGCAGCTCACGAGGACTAATTAGTGAAGCACAAGAACGGGAGGAGAACATCACATAGCTACTGGTCATGGACTCATGGTCCAAGGGAGACTACTCACGAGTCATCCGGGAGGCGTCCATGGTGGTGGAGAAGCTCCCGGTGGTGATCCTCCCCTCCGGCAGGGTGCCGGGAAGAGTTGTCCTTGTGCTCCCGATCTTGGAAGCGGCGGCGGCGGCGGAACAGAGATGGGATCGCGAAAAGAAGTCCTGTTCTGAGGGTTACAGAGGACCCTTTAAATATATGCCAAAGTAGGGCACCGGGGGAGCCTCGGGGGGCCCAGGCGCCCCCCGACGCGGCCCGGGGGG
>LR738712.1:813721654-813757182 GCA_902687465.1 Secale cereale | reverse complement strand
GGGGGGGGGGGGGGGGGGGGGGGGGCACCAGGGCTCTAGGCGCCCTGGCGGCGCGCCCCCCCTGGGCCGCGCCGGGGGGGCGCCTGGGCCCCCCGAGGCTCCTCCGATGCCCCCCTTTAGCATATATTTAAAGCGTCTTCCGAAACCCTGGAAACATGAACTCTTTTTCGCGATCTCATCTCTGTTCCGCCGCCGCCGCCGCTTCCAAGATCGGGAGCACCAGGAGAACCCTTCCCGGCACCCTGCCGGAGGGGAGGATCACCACTGGGAGCTTCTCCACCACCATGGACGCCTCCTGGATGAGTTGTGAGTAGTCTCCCTTGGACCATGAGTCCATGACCAGTAGCTATGTGATGTTCTCCTCCCGTTCTTGTGCTTCACTAATTAGTCCTCGTGAGCTGCCCTACATGATCGAGGCACATATGTAATCCTTATGCTGTTGCTATGAAGAGTTTGCTGGGATCCGATAGATTATGAGATTATGTTCAGATTGTGTTTGAGTAATATATTTGATTCACCTCTTTTATGTTTATGTTCGTAAGTAATTCTTGCATGTTCTCCGTTGTTATTTATTGCTTTGGCCAAGTAGTAGGTAGTGACTCCAAGAGGGAACGTTATGCTTGATTGTGGGTTCATGCCCCTCGATGACTAGTTTGAGTGACAGAAACATGAGTCTAGGGGATGTGCTGTTGCCACAAGGGGGAAAACAACGGTGCTTGTGCCCGCGGGTGCAAGGATTGTTTACTTTACGCAAAGTTCTTTTAATGCAGTTGTCTGTTGCTTTGAGTTTACACTATGGGTGGGGCTCGCAACTTAATACCAGCGAGATGTTCTGGATAGACATCTCAAGGTGGATGATTAGTAGTAGATATTGATGGATTTTGGTCTACTTACTTTGGCGTACCGCCCATGCTTTGAACCTCTACCTTTCTTGCAATATAGTCAGCATTGGTTTGCGCACATGGTCCTGTCAATTGCCCAGCTGTAATTCGTTTACCTCACATAGCTGTTTTATCGTCTTTTGGGAGAGAGACATCACTAGTGAACATCATGAGACTCCGGTCCATATTACCATCATTGATCACATCTGCTATTTACTTTTTCGCTATTTACTTACTATTGCAATTATACCTATCACTATTATCACTTGCGTTTGATCCTTTGTAAACTACAAGGCCGGAGGGATTGACAACCTCTCTGTACTCGTTGGGAGCAAAGTTATTTGTATCTGTGTGCAGGTCCACGTTGATTGCTAATATCCGGCGCCGTTAGCAGTTGACACCTTCTTGTTGAAACTGGGAGTCTCTGGGAAATCGATCCTTGGTATTACCAAGGGAAAACTTCTGCTACACTGCATCTCAAACCTTCCACTTGGGGTAACCAACGAGGGGTGAGAAGCCACCTAGCACTCGTATAGTTACATTCGTACATCAGTCTGACAACTGCGAATACTCTGGAGCTCTACTGCTCTGCGGGTGCTGCGAGGTCCTCTCCTGAAGTGGACTCGAATCCTGAACTGACGAGGTTAACTGAAATCTCGGGGCTAAAGGTAACACGGAGACGCTGCCTCGGAGGTTCTCCTTCTAGGGCGGGAGTAGGGTGGATCATATGAGCTACATGGGTAGTGAAAACTGATATCCACTCAGCAGGGGCACTAAGAGGAGTTATGGTCGAGGCGCCCGAGCTACTAGGAGGGGTTACTAGTGAAATAGGGGAAACAGAACTGGGGACATAAGGGGTAAATCCTATGGTGGCGGGAATGGTGACAGACCTAGTGGTGGCTAAAGCAATACGAGTGTTAGTCAACACGCGAGCCAGCTCACGAATCATGAGATAGCTAGAAGTAATATAACAAGAAAGATGGCTACCAACACTATCAGACTCCGGATAAATTTCAGGGAAATGAACACAACCGTTGTCGTGCAGAGAAGGATAGTATTGGAAACCTGGGTGGTTCTGCATGCGGACCTCGCTATGACGAAGCTCAACAAGGATCTCGAATGCAGCAAATTGGACGGCCTACGAAACGGTAGAAGCATAACCGCTTCGAGAGGTACATGTGTAAGAGCTGGAGTCAGAACTGACGTGCAGAGTCACCACTGCCGGATACTCATAAATTGAGTCTGCTAGACGCTCCTGGTACACACGATAAACTGGGTCGTCTCCATGAGGGTACAACCGACGCCACATGTTTTGAAGGAGGTGCGGTGACGTGTACGGCATCAGCTGCAACTGGCACGGATAAGACACTGGAGCCATCTACACTCACAACCATCATTAGGTTAGCATAAAAGAGACAAGTATATGTAAAGCAATAACCAGTTATACAGACTACCGACACTCAACCTAAACGCGTATCTGGCGCTTAGTTAGCACGTCTTAGTCTAACGTGTCCTACAGTCAGCGCGACTCTGATACCAAGCGTTGTGGCACCCCGGATCAGAGCGACCGGTTTACCTTGCATTGCCAGCCCAGAGACCTTGTCTTCTGGCAACACACAACATCTTGGTACAGAAAACAACCGCTTTATTGATACTAACCGATCAAAGTTTTACATTACAACGAGTAGCGAGGCCAAGCGGCACACACGGTGCGGCTGGACAATATGTACATTATTTGATGAACATAAAAGGCCTCGGTCACAAAGACTACGCAACAGCAGAACGACTTCGTAGAGGAACTCCATCTCACAGGGACACCGATGTGGACACGGTCTAGACTCGGACGGCACTCCTTTCCAACGAAACTTTCCTGAAATCTGGCATGACACGCCAGGTCAGTACATTGAATGTACTTGCAAGCTTACAACAAACAAAATCATAATGACAAATAATATCATGATAATTAATCAATTGTTAAAAATGCAGCACCATACATGAATATACATACGAATAACATGCTGTGCTCATGCTCTTGTGAAAACAGACCCTTGGTCTGACTTACCCATAGTGATTTTCTTAAACTATAAACTTGTTCATCTCAATAGGACATAATTCGTGATCTTTCCGGTGATCACAACCTAGACCATACTTGGTCTCAAATCATCTCGATGGCTCTTCCACCATGGTTACAGTACAAAAAGTCGTTACTTAGTGAGCAAAATTTTATTTTATGTTGACCCATGGTGTGACTTACTTTCGAGCGTGTCCGTGACCGTGGACTCGGCTATCGATAGATTAATTACACTCTGCAGAGGTAGTGCACTATACCCACACCACGAAACCCATGGCCTCGCTTTCCCATTCGGGTGGACCAACGGCGTCCCGACAAAACTCTTCCATTGCCATGACACTCTCCCGGCCACTCCGACTCATTCCCCACTGGAACAGTCCTGGGTGGCCCTGTGCCTACCAAAGGAACACCGACCATCGTCGTGGCCAAACAGAAATTTTCCCAAACGGGGACTCGGTACCATAAACTTAACAACGGGCACACAAGGTTATGTCTGCTTACCGGACCAGGGTACCGCATGCCCATAACCCTCCCTATTTGGAGGTACCGACAAGAGGCATGAGAACAGACCGAATAAAGACCTTCCCATAAAGGCAAATGTGGTTGCACTGGGAAAAACTCGATTCAGTGGCACCATGACCTGGTCAACAATTTATTCAAGTTGAGTTATTAACAGTTTCAACTTAAAGAAAATAAATAACCGGTGTCATAAAATGCCATGGAATGCAACATACCAAATGCATTACAAAAAGAAATAACTGGGTCAACTTTACTTTACTAAATGTAAGCATCACAACTTCAATATTATTCTGGTTATGATTTACTTCTAATTAAAAATAGAATATATTCTAGCAATTTTTTTAAACATAATTCTTATGTAAAAGAAAATAACTTCACATAGCTATTTATATACATATCCATATTAGTTCTCAATGATCCAAACTTTCTTCTAGCTATCTTAATAACTTAAACCAACTTCCAACTTTCTGTAAACTAAATGAAACAACTAAATACAACAACCAACATGAAGTAATTAACAAAAATAATTCATATGCATAAATTAAATCATTTATTCAAGTTGGAAAATCACAAATATTGAAATGGCACTATGAAAATGTTGTTGTGGCTTGCCTTAGTGCAAATGAGGTTCACAAGCCTCCTGGTGATCCTCAAGATAAGCTTCAACTTCTGAAAATAATTAAAAGTACAAAAAGAAAATATCAAGAACCATTCAAAAATTCACCAGAAAATCTACACAACACCAAATAGTCTCATTTTTGGTGTGCTGCAAGATTTTTTTACAAAGAACACAATGCAAAAAGAATCAATTCATTTGGACTTATGGTTAAAAAGTTATTGCAGTTTGAAGTATTCTGGAATATATTTAAATTTGGAATTTAAATAAACAGACTAAAAAGGGGGTGACGTCGAAGGCGTAAAAGCCCAGGGCGCCACGACTCGTACCGCTTCGCACAGGTACAGAGAGGCTGACTAGCGGGCCCCTCTAGTCAGGTGAGGGGGAGAGAGGGAGAAGAACAGGGGCGGCTGCGGCCTCGCCGAAGCGCACGCCGGCGACACGAGCTCCTTGGCTAAGATGGGAGGGCTAGATTGATAGAGGAGGTCGAGGCGCACCTGCCCGTACCCGTAGAGTAGCTAGGGTTGGTCGGACGGCGTCGGAAATGATCTCGCAGGCGGAGGCAGAGCGGGGTGGTCGCCGGAGTTGAAGAAGACGGCGAGCAACGGCGACTCCAGAAGCTCCAACTAGGTGGAACAGCACCACCAGAGAGTGGCGGAGGCTCTGGAAGGTTTGCCCTGGCCTGAGAGGGGCTGGAGCTACCGCGACGATCCAAGGGGATCGCCGGCGAGCTCAAGCTCGGGGACGGCGGCCTATGTCCTGCCCGGCCGGGCCACGGGTTCTACGCAATCATGGTGTGTGTGGGAGTGGAGCTGGGTGCTCGGGGAGGCTGGGAGGAGTCCTATATATAGGTGAGCCGAGAGGGGGGTTCGGGGCTCCGCCGGCGAAACCTGGACGCTGCGCCCGGCGACGAATGGCGTTAGTGAGAGGGGGAAAAGGCAACGGGGTTCATGCGGGAGCTGTGGCACTACAAGAAATATGTCAACTTATGACCTTTTGTTAGTGACCCTGGAAGAATTGGTCGTAGATCTATGACCATTTCAGACCAATTGGTCAAAAGCTGTTCGGGGGGCTCCAAACCCTAAACTATAACGACCATTTTGGCCAGAAAGGTCATAATTTCCTTACACGAAATGGTCACAAAGCAGATAGCACTGGTTCGCTGCCTTATTTCTAGCTGTTCATGACCAATATAGATGGTCATAACCTTGAAAATTGTGGTGGGTTGCTACGACTAGGCGCCACCTCATCAGTTTTGCCTATGTGTCATGTCCATGTGGCAGTTTTTGCCCTAGGTTGTGAAGCAACCTATATTTCTGTCATTCCCAAAATTCCCCAAAAAATCTCATAAATTCTTTGGGTCATATCTTCGTCAAATATGTAAAAAACCTTCCTTGCCTAGTTCAAAAATAATTCAAAAATATTCATTTTCCTATTCTGTTCAAAAAACACTTTGTGAAGGAAGTACCACTTTGGCATGTCCAAATGGTATCCATTTTCTACAGTGCTTTCCTATGCCCAAATAACTATCCTCCACCAAATACCAACTCAATCCATTCATTATTTTGAGCCCATCTTCAACATTCGTATTTATGTCCAGTGTGGTACTTTGCAAAGCAAGTACCACCTAGACTCCTCCTTTTGAGCTGAAAATTTGTGAAGACGGTCTTCTTAGTAACTGATCATCCTCAACCAAAACTCACGCCGATTAGCCATGTGCATTTTCCGTACCGCTAATCAAACACTTGGCTGCTAATTCATGTTTGAGCATCGATCGGTCTCCTTGTGAGAATCTTATGTTGTAATTTTCTTCCTAGCACCTACCTGGGGAGTGGCCAACCCACTAGACATGCCTAGGCCGCCCAGAACACATGGCAACGCCACAGTCACGCGGTGACCATGCAGCGGGCATGCGAGTTTACGTGCTCTAGAGTTGGGGCCCTCGACCACCGCCCAAACCTCGACGTATCGCCACCAAACCATGTATTTATGATTAAATAGGTACTTATGTACCTAGAAATGATTTTTGGAAAAAATAAATAACAAACTATGAGGCAGCCGCAGTTCAAATTTGACCCGCTTCCAACTAAATCGGCGAAAATTTGTCTTTTTCACGAGAGGTGGATCAAAACTTTTTACACCCAACCATTTTGTCAATTGTGCATTAAATATGTCCTAGTATTTTAGAAAATTGATTTGGTCAAATTTTGCAACAATTATTTGGGAGGTCCTTCACAAAAAAACCTCCTTTTGGGCACTCGAAAAATGGAAAATGAATTTTTCGTCCAAAGAAAATGAAAACTTCCTTAGGCAACATTGTTTGCCATTCCAAGATGCACCCTTGTGCACAATATGAGATCATTTGAACAAACTATGCCATGAATGTGGCCATAGGATTGATCATTTGGCTTGAAAGCCATGAATCTTCACGCATGATAGCTCATTTCTGAGAACACTTTTTTAATAGAATTGCCGTATTACAAGTTTATTATTTTTCCTGGTAACTTGGTCATATATAACGACACAATGCGAAGGTGTTCCAATTTTTGATTTTTTTTGAATTTTTTATGCCCGTTTCAAAATGCGGTCAAAACGGCGGGAATGAACGTTCCTAGCTAGTGGTTGAATCTTGGAATTTTTTTGGTGTTTCTCTGATTAAATAGGTACTTATGTACCTAGAAATGATTTTTGGAAAAAATAAATAGCAAACTATGAGGCAGCCGCAGTTCAAATTTGACCCACTTCCAGCTGAATCGGCGGAAATTTGTCTTTTTCACGAGAGGTGGACCAGAACTTTTTACACCCAACCATTTAGTCAATTGTGCATTAAATATGACCTATTTTTTTATAAAAATGATTTGGTCCAATTTTGCAACAATTATTTGGGAGGTCCTTCACAAAAAAACCTCCTTTTGGGCACTCGAAAAATGGAAAATGAATTTTTCGTCCAAAGAAAATGAAAACTTCCTTAGGCAACATTGTTTGCCATTCCAAGATGCACCCTTGTGCACAATATGAGATCATTTGAACAAACTATGCCATGACTGTGGCCATAGGATTGATCATTTGGCTTGAAAGCCATGAATCTTCACGCATGATAGCTCATTTCTGAGAACACTTTTTTAATAGAATTGCCGTATTACAAGTTTATTATTTTTCCTGGTAACTTGGTCACATATAATGACACAATGCGAAGGTGTTCCAATTTTTTGATTTTTTTTGAATTTTTTATTCCCGTTTCAAAATGCGGTCAAAACGGCGGGAATGACCGTTCCTAGCTAGTGGTTGAATCTTGATTTTTTTTTTGGTGTTTCTCTGATTAAATAGATACTTATGTACCTAGAAATGATTTTTGAAGAAAATAAAGAGGAAACTATGAGGTAGCGGCAGTTCAAATTTGACACGCTTTCTGCTGAATCGGCGGAAGTTTGTCTTTTTCACGAGAGGTGGATCAGAACTTTTTACACCCAACCATTTAGTCAATTGTGCATTAAATATGACCTATTTTTTTATAAAAATGATTTGGTCCAATTTTGCAACAATTATTTGGGAGGTCCTTCACAAAAAAACCTCCTTTTGGGCACTCGAAAAATGGAAAATGAATTTTTCGTCCAAAGAAAATGAAAACTTCCTTAGGCAACATTGTTTGCCATTCCAAGATGCACCCTTGTGCACAATATGAGATCATTTGAACAAACTATGCCATGAATGTGGCCATAGGATTGATCATTTGGCTTGAAAGCCGTGAATCTTCACGCATGATAGCTCATTTCTGAGAACACTTTTTTTAATAGAATTGCCGTATTACAAGTTTATTATTTTTCCTGGTAACTTGGTCACATATAATGACACAATGCGAAGGTGTTCCAATTTTTTGATTTTTTTGAATTTTTTTATTCCCGTTTCAAAATGCGGTCAAAACGGCGGGAATGACCGTTCATAGCTAGTGGTTGAATCTTGGAATTTTTTTGGTGTTTCTCTGATTAAATAGATACTTATGTACCTAGAAATGATTTTTGAAAAAAATAAAGAGGAAACTATGAGGTAGCTGCAGTTCAAATTTGACACGCTTTCTGCTGAATCGGCGGAAGTTTGTCTTTTTCATGAGAGGTGGATAAAAACTTTGGACACCCAACCATTTGGTCAATTGTGCATTAAATATGGCCTAATAATTTAGAAAAATGATTTGGTCCAATTTTGCAACAAAAATTTGGTAGGCCCTTAAAAAAAAACCATTTTGAGCACTCGAAAAATGGAAAATTGAGTTTTCGTCCAAAGAAAATGAAACTTCCTTAGGCAACATTGTTTGGCATTCCAAGATGCGCTCTTGTGCACAATATGAGATCAATATTTGATTTTTTTTCATGTGAAAAAGTAGAAGAAAAACAAAAATAAAAACACAATTATATGTGCTCTATTCCTATTGGTGGAATTCGTTGTCACACGGATCGATGACATGGCGCCCATCCATCCATCCATCTCTCCATACCACATCCATCCATCCATTTATGTACAGAAAAAAAAATGAAAAAGAAAACCCCACCTCATCCACCTACCCAAACCCTACCCAGATCTCATCGATCCCCTTCTCCCATCACACCCCTCCTACCCCCGTCTCCTCGCCGCCGCCACCGACGGCGCTCCCCTCGACCCCTCCCACCGCCGTCTCCCTCCTTCAGATCGAGCTCACCCTCCCCTCTCCCTCCCACCTCTCGAAGCTCCCGTGTCCCACCGCCGCTCACCGTGCTCCTCTGCAGCTTCTGCGACGACGCAGCCGTCGCTGACTAGCGCGCCGCCGCGGCCGGCCATGGCGGCGAGTACACGTACTACTCGTACTAGAGCCCCTACTACTCCCGCAGATCGGCATCGGCGGCGCCCGCTCCTGCTCCGACCACCGCCGCCACACTAGCAGTAGCAGAGCAGAGAGTCGTCGTGGTCACCGCCGGAGACATGTCGAAGCTGCAGCTGCCGGCGGACGACAGCATGGCGTTGCGCGTCACGCACTCCAACCCTGCCTCCTTCGCCTCCGACCTCCGCGTCTCCCAGCAGGTACCACCGCGCCACCAACCCAACACATCTAGCTTTCCTTGGATCTTGGATCTCATCTGTAATGGCGGCCGGGGTGGGTGGGTTCGCTCTGCTCGCAGACCATGGTGGAGGCGCTCAAGGAGAAGCTGTGGAAGAAGACGGGCACGGCCGTGGGCTCCATGCTGCTGGAGCTCCACGACGAGGCCGGCACAAGGGTCGCCGACCTCGACCGCGACGCCGGGCCCCTCGCCGCCTACTCCCCCTATGACGGGTCCGTCCGTCCCCCACCCGCATCTCCTCTTGCTATCTTTCTACTACTGCTGTTGGTCTGATGGTGGTCTGCTCTGAAGGTACCGCTTGCACATCATCGACCTCGACCCCTCGTCGGTGACCTCCGGCGGGTGGCTGGAGGACACCTCACTCGTCGAGAAGTACACCATATCGGACGAAGCCTACGTCAAGCTCGGCAGTAAGCTCAGGACACATTCTGTCTTCAGTTTACAAGATTGTGATGCTGGATGTAGTGACTGTGATCTACTGGTACACGTGCTACTGCCCGTAGTGCTTGTGATTTTGTTTTGCTCTACCAACTGCGGATTGATTTCCTGGTCACTACTAAGTAGGTGATGCTACTGTTTAAGTTTCTATACCATTGTTTATACTGCTGTTATTCTGTCGGTGTTATGCATATAGGTATGGGAGATGTTATCCTAGAATTATGCATTGCTTGAGCTCATATAACTCCATTAGCTACTGTGGTTTATTCGCACTGCTAGAACCAATGCGAATGGCTTGATCCGTGTTGTTTGATACCAAGTATTTGTTGCTAATTAGATGATGACAGGTAGTGACTGGCCGGTAGAGAAATTGGTAGTACATTTTTTTAGAGGAAAAAAGGAAGAAGAGTGATCCAATCAGAAACAGAGAACGATAGTACTGTGTCATTTAAGAAGCTGGAGTTGTTGTCTATATGACTGGTTGATGTTTTAAACTGAACTTGGATTCAATTTCCCCCATCTCGCTAGGTCCTGCTTGCCGCCTTTGGAAAGCTTTTTTTGCTGGTACAATTCTGAACAAGGCATGCTTAAATGCATGTCGACCAGTTCTTACAGTTAGGTGTTCTGCCATCACTCTGCGCGTAGGCATGCTTAAGCGCATGCCTAGCAGCCTTTTTTTTATCATTGATTCTGAATAATCAATATGTCATTGAACTATCGGTTAAAATTACAAATCTTATAGTATCTGGCCATTTGTTTTGAACTTCCAGTTTTTCTATTTTCGTTCCAGCTAATGTACCTCAAGTTTATTTGTCGATGAGATGCCTGAGTCTTGGTAGTTCTGGAATCCCTATTAGCTGAAACATGAGCATTACAAAGTTTCATATCTATGATCAGTTTGTTCACAGACCCTCGTCTTGGTAGAATTTCTCTTGCTGGCAGATGCTTATTTCTTTAGGTTTTGTTTCATGTTTGTTTAGATGATGCTCATGATGTCAATGTTGTCATTTTTTGTCTCAGGGTCCGGTCGTTCTGATCTCCTACTTCAACAACGACTACCATGTCTTGGAAGTTTCTTAGAGCTTGTAGAGTGGATGCATGCACAAGTGGATCCCTACTCACCGACGCCAACCTCATCCATATCATCGTTGACGCCATCATTAACTGGTACTAGCCTATCTATTCCCTTCCCTTCCTCCATGAAATAGATGTTGTCAGTTGAATGGATGAGAGTGGCAGTAGGATAGTGTTTTTCTTCGTGCGTTGTGGTGCGATTATTCCACTATTTGCTTGCTGTTGTACCATTGTACCTACAGGTTATTAGTATTGTTGATCCTGACCATGAGCTTGAATGGTTTAATTAGTAGTAGAAGAGCATCAGTTTAATCTGTAGCAATGAGGTCACTGATTTGTTTTCTATGGCATGGTACAAATATGATTGGAATGGTAGCCACTTAACATGTTAGAATGTACTCATTGTTTGGGTTGATTACTGGTCTGTATCAGGGGTACAAGTTTGTTACTTTCTATCTGGGTTTTCCTGCTGTTGTTTCCTGTTGTTATTTACCGTCAGGTATCTTAGTCTAGATATAACTCTGCAGTTTTCTTGAATCTGCACTTCCTTCCAAAAGTATATGAAGATTGGTGATGTTACCCCTTGTTTCCTCAGCAAAATTGGTTTCGTTTCGAAACAAGCTGAAGTCCTTTTGATTCTTGATTTCTAGCATACACATGCAACCTGATTGGTGATGTTAATGTAGATATGATGTAGGTTCAATGCTTACAATTTTTTGATGTGATGCATGTTACATTTCGAAATATGAAGATGCTCTATCACTATTTCTGGCAATCTGGCATATCATAACAGTCTTACCCCTAGTTCTGTCACTAGCATACACTACAGTTTTAGATAAAAGGGGGGCATATCATTTGCTCTATAAAATGGATTGTTTATTAATTTATTTGGACTTGCACACATTAGGTAAGGAAGGATCGCCAATCTGGGTGTCCAAATGATAGTAAAACCTAGGCTCTTGCATGGTTCTTGGATTTATTTTTAGCATATATTACCCATATCGAGACTGAACATGTGGCTTTTCTTCTCATCTACAGGAGAGTTATGTGCTAATTTTTTTGAAGAAGCTGGAAGTCCAAGTCAACGACTTGCTTTATATGTTTGTTGTAATGCCGTATTTTCTGGGAATTTGGATGTATTGTTGATCTTGCTGAGAATTTAGTGTATATTTGCTTGCTGAACTTATTTTTCAAATGCTAGGATATATGTACAAATCCTTGGAATATTATTCTATGTTTATTTGAAATGTATTCTTGGATTGAAAGTGGTCAAAAAGAGAATATATTGGTATTGAATTTGGGTTGAATCTATGCCTGTGCTGTAAATTGTATTTGAAACAAAGAGGCGTGGCCTAAATTAAAAACTGGCCGAAATGTCTATTGGACCAAATGAAAAACTGGTGGAAATGGCTACAGCCCAAAAAGAATGGATCGCAAAGAGGCCAAGGCCCAAAAATTGGATTGCAAAAAGGCCAAGGCCCCAAAATTAAATGCACTGTAAAAATCGTGAGGCCCAAATTTAAAATGGACCACAAAATGCCCAAAGCAGTTGACCAAAATTGGCAGGAACAAAAACATAAATGGGCTGAATTAACGGGCTCGGCCCATATAGACACCTAATCGGACCGGGCTGAATCTTATCAGTGACCTTTTCAATTGGTCGCAATTTTGCCACGTCAGATTGCCACGTCAAATCCGACGTGGCCTGGGCAGACATCCAATGACCAAAACAAAAGGTCATTGGTTCAACGACCTTTTGTTTTGGTCAAAAACGTCTACGACCTTCTCACAGAGAAGGTCGCTATAGTCAGTTTATGACGGCCAGCTTTTGACCTTATGTTTTTGGTCACAAAAAGGTCTGTAGGATCGAAAGTAGGTCTAGAGGGGGGGTGATTAGACTACTTGACAATATAAAAAATCTGCCTTTAGATCATGCAATGTTTTTGGCAGTTTCACAATTAAGATCAATTCAAGTATCACCCTACACATGCAATTCTAGAGTATATGCAGCGGAAAGTAAATTGCACATGTAAAAAGGAGGTGGAGAAGATCAAACGCAGTTTGGTGACACGGAGATTTTTGTCGTGGTTCCGATAGGTGGTGCTATCGTACATCCACGTTGATGGAGACTTCAACCCACGGAGGGTAACGGCTGCGCGAGTCCACGGAGGGCTCCACCCACGAAGGGTCCACGAAGAAGCAACCTTGTCTATTCCATCACGGCCTACGCCCACGGAGGACTAGCCTTACTCGGGGTAGATCTTCACGAAGTAGGCGATCTCCTTGCCCTTACAAACTTCTTGGTTCAACTCCACATCACGACGGAGGCTCCCAAGCGACACCTAACCAATCTAGGAGGCACCACCCCCCAAAAGGTAATAGACGGTGTTGATGGTGATGAACTCCTTGCTCTTGTGCTTCAAGCGATAAACTCCCCAACACTCAACTCTCCTCACTGATATGGCTGTGGTGGAAGAAAGATTTGAGTGGAAAGCAACTTGGGAAGGCTAGAGATCAAGTTTCATATGGTAGGAATGGAATGGCTTGATCTCAACACAAGGGTAGGTGGTTCACTTCTCAGAAAGTGTATGGTAGAAGTGGTGGTACTTTCTGATGGCTCTCCTCACGAGTGAAGAGGGGGTGGAGGGGTATATATAGCCTCCACACAAAATCCAACCGTTACACACACATTTGACCAATCTCGGTGAGACCGAAGTTGAAACTCGGTCAGACCGAAAGTTCAAATATAGTGAACGTTGGGATTTTCGGTGGGACCGAAAATACCATCTCGGTGTGTCCGAAGTGAGTCAAAGGTTAGGGTTTGCCATCTCGGTGTGACCGAAAACAACAACTCGGATATTCCGAAATGCTGTCAATTGGTTACAGAAGGTTGGCAGTCCATTTTCGGTGAGACCGAAACTCAGAATCGGATGGACCGAGAAATTAGGGTTTGGGGAAATAACTGAAGTGGTTCATCTCGGTGGGACTGAGTTTGCAGAATCGGTTTGTCCGAGATTACTTATGAGTGTGTTGAAAAGTGAAGGGTGCTGATAGTTGAGGGAGCTAGATCACCAAGCACTTGAGCAACAAGAACATTAACACAACCTCATCCCCTTTTAATAGTATTGGCTTTTCCTATGGACTCAATGTGATCTTTGATCACTAAACCAAAAATAGAGTCTTGAGCTTTTGCCAATGCTTGTCTTAGCATTTTGAGGGGTCCACTTCTTCAGACATTTCCATACCCATATCATCGAACTTTTCTGAAATGATTCTCAAGTAAATATTAGTTCAATGATATATATGTTGTTATTAATTACCAAAACCACCCGGGGATTAGTTGCACTTTCAATCTCCCCCTTTTTGGTAATTGATGACAACATATAGATCAAAGCTTCGACAAAGGATATAATCAATGAATAATATCGTCGCTTTGAGAAGTATGTGATAAACAAGAGCTCCCCCTAAATTTGTGCATTATTTAAAATTTGCGTTTGAATGCAAATGCACAATCGATTAGGATTATGGGTCACTCTTCCATGTCACATACATCTTGGTGGAGCGCACAAAATGATAAGAATGAATAACATGCACTCAATCACCAAGACAAGAGTAAATAGCCATACAATAAGGAATAGCATAGGATAAGCAATAAGCACACATTAAGGCATAGTATGACTAAGCACTCATTAAGGTAGCATCAAACGTGGTAGCAAGCACACTTAAAGTATCAGAAACCAAAAGAAACCAATGTATCTCAAGGAAAAACCGGCAAAAGAACGAAAGACGAAAGAGCACTCTCTCTCTCTCGAAGCCCTATGATCTATAACAATTTCTCCCCCTTTGGCAACAAGTTACCAAAAAGTTCGAAAAGGTATAGAGCTAAGCGTCACTGCGGGCTCTGCTGGCGGCTCCCGTCTGGGTAGATGTCGGTGTAGAGATAGCTGCATCTGCGAAGACTTCTGCTGAAGTCTGCGGTGGAGGAGTGGATGCTGGAGCTGGAGGAACTGCTGGAGCTGTAGCTGGTGCTGAAGTGGTAGCCCTGGAGTCTGTCACTGGGATAGCTGCAGATCTGGATCCTCTGGGAACCTGAGCAGTCTGGCGATGAGAGTCCTGGACTAGATCATCCTGCATAAGCTCTGCTCTCTCCTGCCTTGTCTCCTCCATGTCTGCCTCAAGCTTGTTGACAGACACCTGAATCTCAGTCAGCTTCACGTCCAGAGCGTGGATCTTGTCCTCGACAATCCTCTCAAGGCTCTCCTGAGATTGCTCAATGCTGGCCAGGCGTTGTTCAATCCTTTGGGTGGCTTCAAGAATTTGTTCTCCAAAGCTCTTTGGCTTAGCTGCTGCTGCTGCCTCTTTGTCAGCTTTAGCCTTCTTCGCAGCTTCAATTTTGGCTTGTCCTTCAACTGAGGTAGGATCCTCTTCATCCATCACAACTACGTTGTCCTCATGCTCTGGCTGCAGTGGCAAGTGCTTCCTATCCAGCAAGAATTTGCCCGTGCCAAACTTGGCGTTGATGAACATCTGTATCTGCGGTGCAAACCCACACGACCTCTTCTGGTCAGCTGCAGTCCTCTTAATGGTCTCTACCATCAAGTCCATCACCTTAAAAGGTGCCTTCTCATCGAGAATGTGCAGCATGTTGATAGAATAGCCTCGAATCATCCGGTGGTCTCCTGACTTAGGCATCAATGTATGCCTCAGAATAGTGTTAGTGGTGGTCAGACCTGCTTGGAGATAGTACACTGAGCCAAGCTTCCATCCTTCCAAATCAGCAGCTGGGATCTCCTTGTACATATTCTTCATGGAATCATGACTCTTCTTAGGAATCCCATAGACATCAATGTCGTCCTCTCTCTGCACTGGAGCGTTCAGAAGTTCTGCCCATTCTTCAACAGTCGAAGAAAACCGTTGACCTTCAGTCATCCAGGTGATCTTGCCATCAGGATAGAAGTGGGCTGTGGCATAGAACTGCATGATCATCTCATCATTCCAAGCTGTCAGCTCTTGACCCACAAAGTCAGCAACTCCACATGCAGTAAAGCTCTCATGCACATGGGGAAAGAAGTCCCAGTGCTCTTCACTGTCAATATACTTCCAGTCAACATACCTGGTGTCAGCAACAATGGGCTTCTTATCCATTAGCACGGTCTCATAGAAATCCTGCTGCTCTCTGGTGTGGAATCTGGGGTCCACAGCAGTCCTTCTCCTTACGGCATATGGATCAGACTGTCTCCATAGCCTGAGACCTTTGTCCTTCCTTGCCTTCATGTCCTCAGCTTGAGGATGAGCATCATTGTGGAGTGGCAACTTGGGACGGAGCTTAAGCAACACATGCTCTTCATCTGATTCAGACGGTGGCATCTCACCTTTGTTCTTCTCAGAAGCTGGAATGCTTCTGGTTGTTCTCTTGGGCTTGGCTGGAGCTGCCTTGGATGGAGCAGGCTTCTTGGGCTTAGAGGAGGCTTGAGCTCGAATAGCATCACCCATGAACTTAGCTTTCTGAGGAGGAGGCTGGGGTGCTTCTTCTTCTTCTTCAGCATCAACTTGAGGTTCAGCATATACTACCCTCTTCCTTTTGGAAGTCTTCTTCACCTTGCTTGGAGCAGGCTCTTCCAAGTTGAGCTTCTTAGCAACTGCTGACTGCTTCACTTTGCTTGTGCCTTTCCTTGGCTGCTGCCCTTGGTGCTCTTTGGCAACCACATTCCTCTTGGGCTTGGAGGTAACTTCCTCAGCAACAAAGTCGGAGTCCTCATCATCAGAAGTTCTCTTCTTCCTGGTTCTCGTGGCTGCAGGAGGCAGACCACTAGGGGTGCTCCTCTCACCATCATCACTAGAGCTGCTTGCAGGACTTGTATCTGCCTCTGGAATTTCAGCAAACGGTGATTCAGACCTGTTCTGGGTTGTCACTGACATCTGACATGGCTGAAAAACCTGTGAAAAGATAAGGTATAGGCAGAGTAGAAGAGTTATCACAACTGCAGAAGTTTTTGCAAAAAAAAAATGAGTTCAAAACTTAGTTTTGAGTTTTCACAGAATGTATTTCGGTCAAACCGATTTCAGGTTTCGGTGCAACCGAAGTGCTCAACAGAAACCTACACACCACTTTCGGTCAGACCGAAATGGGTTTCGGTCCTACCGAAAACTTAGGGTTTCACTGAAACTACTTTTCGGTCGTTCCGATTGGCACAACTCGGTTAAACCGAATTACGCAGTGCAATGGCCAGAGGCCAAATCGGTCATTCCAATTTTCAAAATCGGCTTCACCGAGATGCATTCCGTGGAAACCTAAACCTAAGAATTTTCCTCGAAACTAGAAGATCTGAACTATTGTATGGGGAACATATCAAACGTGGATTGAATCATGGCAACCTATCGTGCAAGAATCAGAAGTGGAGCACGAAAAGGGATCGGGACACACCCTAACTTGGTGGTGTCCCTCTACGGCGGCAACGGTGGAGATGATTACCGTTGACGGCGGCGGAGACCTGCGGCGAGGGCGCACAGGAGACGAAGGCGACGATCCGTAGACCAGGGCGGCGGCAGCAGGGGTCTTGGGGGCGAACGGTTTGAAGAAAGAAATTGCGCGCAGCCCCTCAGGTATATATAACCCCGTGCTGTCGGTGGGACCGAGTTGAAAAACTCGGTGTCACCGAGATGTATATCTGCTGTGCAGTTACACATATCGGTCAGACCGAGAGTTTGAACTCGGTTTCACCGAGATGAAACCTAGATCAGTCTAAGCGTTTCGGTTGGACCGATATTGAGAAACCGGTCAGACCGAAATGGACTTAGAAGGTTTTGGAAGTCAGCCTTAGACGAATCGGTGGTTCCGAGTGCTCCTCACTCGGACTGTCCGAAAAAGACTTGTTCAAAGTTGTGATATGAGCATGAATAGAATTTGAGACAAGAAAGCATAGATAGCTAGGGAAAGGTGCTTAGGCATTCTTGTCCATCCATTTGGCCAGAAAAAGAAACCAAAACAATCAAAACAACAAATGGATGTCCTTGAATGGATAAAATCATGCATTCAACATGCTCACACAATAAGATAGCAACTGAAATATGTGTCAAACATGCACAACCAATCACTCTAGCTACTAGCACACAATTTGTCGATGACTAGGTCATCTATATATGAGTATATTGACTTAGGAGCCAAATGAGAACATTTGATCATAGGTCATACTCATCGTTTAAGCACAAGTGGGATTACCACTTTTACATAAAGCATTTATGTGTTCACATCATTTGAAGATGCTTTAGCTCAATTTTTAGAGCAAAGCTCCCCCTAGATGTGAGAACCCCTTTTAAAGGGTCAAACTAACCTTGGGTTGTCGTAGAAGACTTCATGTAGATGTTGAAGATGTGGATGCTCAATGTTGATGTAGATCATCAAGAGTTAGGAGCAATCCTTTGGATTAGGGCACTTTCAATACCTACATGGGTTAGTCCCACAAGGAACAAACAAGAATATCCATAGACATAGAGTGAAGTACACAAAAGATGATGTCCATGAAAGCAATGATTACCTTGTCCCTTGACTTACCAACAAGAGGGTTTGTGACTCCATGAACAAGTGCATGATGTGGAAGTTGATTGCACAAGTTCTTGCCAAAATGAATGTGAGTGAAGTTTGTTGGCGGAGTCACCCTCAAGAACCTACTAGTTCTTCTTCTTTGGGATCCACATCATCTTGATGGGAATCCTTGGTGTTGTAGTTGAGCTTGACGAAGTAGAACTTGATGTGTCCTTGGGAACCCACTTGACCATGGCTTGAGGTGCTTCAATGAATGCATCAATCTCCTCTTGAAGCTTGTCCTTGGCCTTTAGCTTGTGGTCTTGTGGTGGAAGGTCATCTTGAGCTTGTTCCACATTGGAAGAAGTAGGATCATACTTCTCCTTTTGTGAGACAAACTGTGGAGTAGGGTATTGACCTTCTTCCCACTCAACACCTTCGGCGTTGAACTTTCGCTCAAAACCAATCCCTTGATTCTTCCGGTGTCTTCCTTGTTTGCGAACAATCTCCTCAAAGTTCTTGCTTCCGGCAAGACTCTTGTAGACACCTTTCTCTATGATTTCCTTCAATAAGCTATTTTTTTGCTCAAGTGTTACTTGGCTTGAAACATTGTTAGTGGAATCAAGAGAACTACTAGAAGCAACAATATTGGATTTAACATTGTTATTGTTACTACTAGAGGAAGAATTTTTCTTATGCTTGTCATGCTTAGTCTTAATAGGTGGCAAGAAATTAGACAAGAGAAGTCGTTTGGCAAGATATGAAGAACTCTTCTTTCGAAGATCGTCATTGATCGCTTTTAGAAACTCATGTTCTTGCTCTAGAGTGAGCTTCTCGAAGCGTAGCTTCTCATGAGATCTTAGGAGCTCTCTATGATCTTCTTGAGTTGTTTCATGAGCTAACTTAAGAGTGTTTAGTTCTTTAGTTAGACGCTCAATCTCCTTCATAGCATTGTCATTCGACTCTTCTCGACTATAAAGACTACTAGCATTTTCATCATTACTAAGCTCACTAGATTTATCATGCAAGAGCTCATCTTCACCAAGAAAGTCATCCTCATCACTATCAAAGTCAATGAATTCAGGGTGTGTTACCTTGGGGCCTTTAGCCATGAAGCATCTTCCAATTCCCTCATTTGGTGAATCAAATAAGTCGTAGGAGTTGGAGTTGGAGGATACGAGTGCAAGTCCAGCAACACCTTCATCTTGACTATAGTCGGAGTCGGAGTGATAGCTTCCATCGGATTGATTGTCAGAGTCGGAGCCGGAGACCCATTCACCAACATGAGCTTGATGTCTTCTTCTTGTGTAGCTCCTTGATGACTTGTCTTTCCTCTCCGAATCCTTGCTTCTCCGAGAGGGTCTTCGTTCATAACGATCATTTCTACTCCTTCTCTCTCTCCGAGGTGACTCATCTCTTGCTCTTCTTCTTGGAGATTCTTCTCTTCTTTTGTGGGGAGCCGTACACTCATTTGAGAAGTGTCCGGGTCTTCCACAATTGTAGCAGTTTCGATCACGACTAGAAGATCTCTTTTCATCATATGATCTAGATTTTGAGCTTCTTTCTTTGCCTATATTCTTGTAGAACTTGTTGAAGTTCTTGACCATTAGGCTTATCTCTTCATTGGAAATTAGCTTGTCACTTGAGGTAGTAGGAGCATCACTTGTAGCTTTGTAAGCACCACTTGACTTGTTGTGAAGCTCTTCCTTATCCTTAAGTGTCATCTCATGAGCAACAATTCTTCCAATGACTTCAGTTGGCTTGAGAGTCTTGTAGTTTGGCATCATTTGGATCAAAGTGCACACGGTGTCATACTTTCCATCCAAAGCTCTGAGAATCTTCTTAATGATGAATCGGTCGGTCATTTCTTCGCTTCCTAAGCCAGCAATCTCATTTGTAATGAGAGCAAGCCTAGAGTACATTTCAGCGACTCCTTCACCATCCTTCATCTTGAACTTGTCAAGTTGACCTTGAAGAATATCTAGCTTTGATTCCTTCACAGATTCAGTACCTTCGTGCATTTCAACCAAAGTATCCCAAATCTCCTTAGCATTCTCAAGACGACTGATTTTGTTGAACTCTTCAGGACACAAAGCATTGAAGAGAATGTCACAAGCTTGAGCATTGTTTTGCAACATCTTCAACTCTTCGGGTGTAGCTTCGCGATCCGGAACTTTTCCTTCTTCAAAGAAATCACCTTGCATGCCAACACAAATAATGCCCCATGCGGCTGGGTTATGACCAAGAATATGCATTTTCATTTTATGCTTCCAACTAGCAAAATTTGTACCATCAAAGTAAGGACCTCTACGATAATTACCCTCACTAGACGCCATACTCTCCTAGGTTGTGAAACCAAGCTTATGGAGTCCAATGCAATGGAAACCAAGGCAATGGAGACCAAAGCTCTGATACCACTTGTAGGATCGAAAGTAGGTCTAGAGGGGGGGTGATTAGACTACTTGACAATATAAAAAATCTGCCTTTAGATCATGCAAAGTTTTTGGCAGTTTCACAATTAAGATCAATTCAAGTAACACCCTACACATGCAATTCTAGAGTATATGAAGCGGAAAGTAAATTGCACATGTAAAAGAGAGGTGGAGAAGATCAAACGCAGTTTGGTGACACGGAGATTTTTGTCGTGGTTCCGATAGGTGGTGCTATCGTACATCCACGTTGATGGATACTTCAACCCACGGAGGGTAACGGCTGCGCGAGTCCACGGAGGGCTCCACCCACGAAGGGTCCACGAAGAAGCAACCTTGTCTATTCCATCACGGCCTACGCCCACGGAGGACTAGCCTTACTCGGGGTAGATCTTCACGAAGTAGGCGATCTCCTTGCCCTTACAAACTTCTTGGTTCAACTCCACATCTCAAAGACGGAGGCTCCCAAGCGACACCTAACCAATCTAGGAGGCACCACCCCCCAAAAGGTAATAGACGGTGTTGATGATGATGAACTCCTTGCTCTTGTGCTTCAGATGATAATCTCCCCAACACTCAACTCTCCTCACTGATATGGCTGTGGTGGAAGAAAGATTTGAGTGGAAAGCAACTTGGGAAGGCTAGAGATCAAGTTTCATATGGTAGGAATGGAATGGCTTGATCTCAACACAAGGGTAGGTGGTTCACTTCTCAGAAAGTGTATGGTAGAAGTGGTGGTACTTTCTGATGGCTCTCCTCACGAGTGAAGAGGGGGTGGAGGGGTATATATAGCATCCACACAAAATCCAACCGTTACACACACATTTGACCAATCTCGGTGAGACCGAAGTTGAAACTCGGTCAGACCGAAAGTTCAAATATAGTGAACGTTGGGATTTTCGGTGGGACCGAAAATACCATCTCGGTGTGTCCGAAGTGAGTCAAAGGTTAGGGTTTGCCATCTCGGTGTGACCGAAAACAACAACTCTGATATTCCGAAATGCTGTCAATTGGTTACAGAAGGTTGGCAGTCCATTTTCGGTGAGACCGAAACTCAGAATCGGATGGACCAAGAAATTAGGGTTTGGGGAAATAACTGAAGTGGTTCATCTCGGTGGGACTGAGTTTGCAGAATCGGTTTGTCCGAGATTACTTATGAGTGTGTTGAAAAGTGAAGGGTGCTGATAGTTGAGGGAGCTAGATCACCAAGCACTTGAGCAACAAGAACATTAACACAACCTCATCCCCTTTTAATAGTATTGGCTTTTCCTATGGACTCAATGTGATCTTTGATCACTAAACCAAAAATAGAGTCTTGAGCTTTTGCCAATGCTTGTCTTAGCATTTTGAGGGGTCCACTTCTTCAGACATTTCCATACCCATATCATCGAACTTTTCTGAAATGATTCTCAAGTAAATATTAGTTCAATGATATATATGTTGTTATTAATTACCAAAACCACCCGGGGATTAGTTGCACTTTCAAGGTCACAAATGGAAATTTGTGACCATTCAGTGACCAATAGTGGTGGTCACAAGTTGACATATTTCTTGTAGTGTGGGCGGACGGGGACAAGCACAGGGTCTGTGGGGTGGCGACGAGCACAGTGCACACCACACTGTTGCCTTGGCCGGACCGCACTCGTGCTCGCTGCGGCGAGCTCCGGCGTCAGCGAGTGCCAGGGGGGCGCTGTAGGGATCAAGAGGAAGATGGTGGCGCGGGTTGGCAAGCTCTGGCAAGCGCGGAAGCAAGCACGCGCGAAACATAGCACTCGACGACATACAGAGCGCGCCGACAAGCAGCTATGGCATGGTGCACATGCGTGGTCAGCGCGCGAACTGTGCCTACTGGCTTACTTGGTGCCAAAGATCATGTCTGGCGTGTTGTTCGTGGTAGATATGAGAGTTACCCAGGGTTAGTTTGTTTCCAGACACAGTAGAAAGAAATCCACACGTCTGGTAAGTTTCTGGACAGAAACTTTGAGAGTTTACTGAGGTGAATTGGCTAAGAGTTGGAGGCTGTGCTTTGGAGGCTAGTCATAAGTTACTAAGGTAAAGATGCACAAGGATTTTCAGAAGCAGTGGAGCAAGTAAAATGGTAGTTGCTGTAGAAACTACCATTTCTGTCCAGAATAGAAAAGAATTTCTGTAGAAAAAATATTCCAAAATGTGGTGCAATATTTTTGTTGAGGAATGTGTCCTAGGGTCCAAAGAATATTTTTGAATTTCCTTAGATTTTTGTGGGACAGAAAAATAGGGGTTGCTTTGGAGCACAATGGGCTTAGCTAGGGTTTTGGAGGGAAAAATGAATATTTTTCAATAAAGAAAAATATTCCAATAATTATATTAGAGTGAACTAGAGGGAAAAAGATGATTTGAGATGGATATGAGGCACTTGGGTGAAAGCCAAGGGTACCCAAGTGTTTAAGTCCGTATGAAAAGATTCAAAAAATCCCAAGGTTCAAAATAAATTCAAATAAAACTCAGGCAAATAAAAGAGGGCAAAAATCAGGCTGTCACAGTGCCTCCTTATGACGTACAAAAAAATGAATACCCCCTGCTAGCCGGGACCCACCATATTAGGTGGCTGACTTGTGGGCCTACTAAGTTGACAGAGACAGAGGGCTTTGTCAAGTTAGTCAATATGAACGATTCTAGCTCCAGTGACCATACGATTTCCATCCAACGGCCATAGTGCTTCTTCAACCTTTGGTCTTCTTGCTCCAGCCGCCCAAAGCAGCGCCGATCGTGCCGCCTACTCCTGCCTCTCGTGGCCAGCTATGCTGTCGTGGAGGCCTCACCGCCCCATACTACTCCCACCGCTGGCCAGGCCATCCCTCCACTCACCCACACCCCCTATTATTCTGTGGCGACGGCAGCCTCACACCGCAGCCGAACGAGTGAACCCTCGTACTCTTATCCGCGTGGGCGTCCACTGCCGCGTCTTCCCCAGCTCCGTGTCGTCCCCTTCCTAGGCCTCGCCGTCGTCCACCGCCTTGGTGCTCTCGGCGCGGTGCGGTCAATGTGGTCAATGACTGACTTACATCGGAAGAGTACTGTACGTGGAGAGGCTCACAGCTGGGTCCACGGCTGCAGCTGGGTCCACAGCGACATCCCAGTTTTTTTGTGATTTGCCAAGTAAGTTGCTTTGTCAGGCCTGTTGGGCTGCAAATCTTTCAAGACGAGGAGAGCTTCATTCGGCTGGCCGAGAAAATGGCCTATCAGTAATGAGAAATGGGCCGTAAATTTTTAAAACACATCGAACCGACAATTAGTTTCAAATTTCTTTTTTTCATTTCGAGATTTTAAACTGCATTGATTTTTGTGCGTGGCAAATTTGTTGGATTTTATATTGATATACATTTATTTTTAAAATCAGTTTGAATGTGAATCAAAATTTCGGGATTAAAAACAGTTCGGACCGCACCGAAATATGCAAAATTTCGTATAATTTTTTAACCGTGGCCACAATATGGGCTGTAATGCTAACAAAAAGAATATGAGCTCCAAAAAAAACCTTAAGAATTAGCAAATGGGTGGTAAATTATTATTAATAATGGTAGATGGATTGTATGATGTTTTCCGCAGATTTGAGTCTTTCGTAAAAAAAAGGTTGACGCACAAGCAGTGACTGTTGGATGTCCATCCAACGGCCGTTGTGCTTCTTCAATCTTTGCTCTTCCAGCTCCAGCCGCTCAAACCAACGCCGGCTGGACTGCCTGCTCTCATCTCCCCGCGGCCGGTTGTGCTGCCGCGCAGGCCTCACCGCCCCATCGTACTCCCATCGCTGGCCTAGCCATCCCTCTACTCACACACACCTCCTGTTATTCTCCGACGACGGCAGACGAACCAGTAAACCCTCGTACAGTCGTACTCCCCTCCGCGTGGGAAACAACTGCCGAGTCTTCCATGCCTCCATGTCGTTCCCTTCCTAGGCCTCACCGTCGTCCACCGCCCTGGTGCTCTCGATGCGGCCTGGTCAACATGGTCAATGACCGACATGCATCTGAAGTGGACTGTACGTGGAGAGGCTGATAGCTGGGTGATGACCCACAAGTGTAGGGGATCTATCGTAGTCCTTTCGATAAGTAAGAGTGTCAAACCCAACGAGGAGCAGAAGGAAATGATAGGCAGTTTTCAGTAAGGTATTTTCTGCAAGCACTGAAATTATAGGTAACAGATAGTTTTGTGATAAGGTAATCGGTAGCAAGTGACAAAAGGAAAAAGTAAATAAGGTGCAGCAAGGTGGCCCAATCCTTTTTGTAGCAAAGGACAAGCCTGGACAAACTCTTATGTAAGGTAAAGCGCTCCCGAGGACACATGTGAATTATCGTCAAGCTAGTTTTCATCACGATCATCTGATTCGCGTTCGGTACTTTGATAATTTGGTATGTGGGTGGACCATTGCTTGGGTGCTGCCCTTACTTGGACAAAACTCCCACTTATGATTAACCTCTAATGCAAGAATCCGCAACTACAAAATAATTATTAAGGTAAACCTAACCATAGCCTGAAACATATGGATCCAAATCAGCCCCTTACGAAGCAACACATAAACTAGGGTTTAAGCTTCTGTCACTCTAGCAACCCATCATCTACTTATTACTTCCCAATGCCTTCCTCTAGGCCCAAATAATGGTGAAGTGTCATGTAGTCGACGTTCACATGACACCACTAGAGGAGAGACAACATACATCTCATCAAAATATCGAACGAAGACCAAATTCACATGACTACTAATAGCAAGACTTCTCCCATGTCCTCAGGAACAAAAGTAACTACTCACAAGACATAATATTGTTCATGATCAGAGGGGTATTAATATGCATAATGGATCTGAACATATGATCTTCCATCAAATAAACCAACTAGCATCAACTACAAGGAGTAATCAACACTACTAGCAACCCACAGGTACCAATCTGAGGTTTGGGTACGAAGATTTGATACACGAGATGAACTAGGGTTTGAGAGGAGATGGTGCTGGTGAAGATGTTGATGAAGATAGACCTCCCCAAGATGGGAGAGTTGTTGGTGATGACGGCGGTGACAATTTCCCCCTCCCGGAGGGAAGTATCCCCGACAGAATAGCTCTGCCGGAGCCCTAGATTGGTTTCCGCCTCGAGACAGCGGCGTCTGGTCCCGAAAGCCTCCTCATGATTTTTTTCAGGTCAAAACACCTCATATAGGAGAACATGGGCATCGGGGGCCTGCCGGCTGGCCCACGAGGCAGGGGGGCGCGCCCCCGCCCTCGTGGACAGCCGGTGGCCCCCCTCGTGGGTTTCTTTCGCCATATATTTTTATATTTTCTGAAACGATGCTCTGTTGAGTTTCAGGGCTTTTGGAGTTGTGCAGAATAGGTTTCCAGAGTTTGCTCCCTTTTCCAGCCCAGAATTCCAGCTGCCAGCATTCTCCCTCTTCATGTAAACCCTGTAAAATAAGAGAGAAAAGGCATAAGGATTGTGACAAAACATATAAGAACAACCCATAATGCGATAAATATCAACATATAAGCATGATGCAAAATGGACGTATCAACTCTTCCAAGCTTAGACCTCGCTTGTCCTCAAGCGAAAGCCGATATCGAAAAATATGTCCACATGTTTAGAGATAGAGGTGTCGATAAAAACAAGATACGGACATGAGGGCATCATGATCATTCTCATAACAGCAACTTAAGTAAATATATTCATATGATTCTTATGCTAAAGTAACAAATCATCTACAATATCAAGTATGAATCATAAACTTCATTGGAAACTAACAAACTTTGATCTCGGTCATTGAAGCAATTGCAATTTATCGTAATATCGGAAAGAGTCAATATAAGAGCTTTTCGGCAAGCCTACATACTCAACTATCATATAGTCTTTCACAATTGCTCACACTCACGCAATACTTATGTTTATGGAGTTTTAATCGGACACATAGAAAGATAGGGGCTTATGGTGTTGCCTCCCAACCTTTTACCTCAAGGGTAATGTCAACAGTAATAGATCATGAAGACTTACATCCAAGTGGGTATATATGTCAGGATCTTTCCAACACAATGTGCTTGCCAAAGGATAAAATGTAAAAAGGAAAGGTGGATTTCACCTTGACACTTAGAAGACATGAATAATAGATAGGCCCTTCACAGAGGGAAGCAGAGGCTGTCATGTGTTTTTATGGTTGGATGCACAAAGTCTTAGCATAGAAGAACTTTGCTTTATATTGCCACTTGTGATAAGGACCTTTATTATGTAGTTTGTCACTTTTATTACTTCCATATCACAAGATCGTATAAAGCTAATTTCTCCCACACTAATAAATCGTACATATTTTAACGAGTTTGCAACATGACAACTTACTTGGAAGGATCTTTCTCAATCCATATGTAGGTATGGTGGACTCTCATGGCAAAATTGGGTTTAAGGATACATGGAAGCACAAGTAGTAACTCTACTTAGTGCGAGGAGTTTTGGCTAGCATGAGGGGGGGAAGGCAAGCTCAACATGTTGGATGATCCATGACAATATACTTTATTTCGGATATAAGAAGACATAACTCATTATGTTGTCTTCCTTGTCCAACATCAACTCTTTAGCATATCATACTTTAATGAGTGCTCACAATCATAAAAGATGTCCAAGATAGTGTATTTGTATGTGAAGCCTCTCTTCTTTTATTACTTCCTATTAATTGCAACGAGGACCAAAACTATGTTTGTCACCTCCCAACAACTTTTATTTATCATACTCTTGTATGTGAAGTCATTACTTCCCATAAGATCAATATGATCTCTTTGATACTCTTTATGTTTTCTTTTTATCATGACCCAAGTGAGGAAATCAAGCCCTTAACTCAACGCTAATCTTTATTATATAACTCACGAACTCGATTACAAAGGGGTAAAGCTCACAAAGCAAAAGCTCACAACTAGATCATGCTAACTTTATTCTAATAGATCAAGATACTACCAAAAGGATCGAACTAAGTAAAACGGTAAAGATAGGAGAGATGGTGATACGATACCGGGGTCACTCCCCCAAGCTTTGCAATTGCCAAGGGGAGTGCCCATACCCATATGATTATGTCTCCTTCTTCGGGGGTGATGATGATGGCTTCTTCCTTAACTTGCGCTTAAGAGCAGAATTTTGCTCCTTTAGATCATTGATCTCTTGCTCAACGTTTAATATCTTCTTGCATAATGCCTGCTTGTTTTCTTGCAAGAGGTTAAAAGGGATAAATTTGATCTTAGGTTTCTTTACTCTGTCGGGGAGGCTTGACTTTTTGAACTCCACATGCATGTCCCCCGGTTGAGGTAGCGGGAATTCGTCTTCATCTGAGCTGGTCCAATCCTTCCCCTTGGGATCATGGTCCTCTTCTTCCTCCGTGGTCCAACCATAATGCTCCAAGTCACCATAGACTTTAGGGTCAGCCAGGGAATCAGCCACATAGCTTTCTCCCTCCGAATCCTGGGACGACATGTTGCCTTTATCTGCGACAGGAACAACTCGAAACGAAAAAGAGGATTTTTGCGTGATACAGAGGTCAAAACCTTCGGGAGTATATATAATGAATTTTTACCGACCAAAAGGAGTAACCCATAAGAAAACGGAGTTCGGGGGACACACGGGGTGCCCACGAGGCAGGGGGGCGCGCCCTCCACCCTCGTGGACGCCTCGTGCATCTTCCGGACTGCGATTTAATTTTCTATTTTTCTAAATATTCTAAAACGGAGAAAAATTACCTTTAGAACTGTTTTGGAGTCGGTTTATGTCGGTGTACTAAGGTAGGGGTACCTCAGTACCCCAACTTTTGCACGGGCAGTTGCAGCCTCCCGCGGCAGGGTTTACCGCGTGCTCGCCGGAGACCTTCCTGCTCCCTATCAAACCATTCAAAAACAAAGTATACAAGAAAGAAGACCGAGACCCCGGAAAGAGGAGCTTGCCGGGAAGGCCGTACTAGGCTCAAGATTACATCGTTCGCGCAAGGCCCTGGCAAGAGGAGCTTGCCAGGAAGAATAGAGGATTTCATCATAGAAGACCCGGCGAGGGCCCGGGGAGCGGCAAGCTCCCGGGCCCGGCAAGATCAAGACCCCGGCAAGGTGCTTGCCGGGAAGGTTGCGCTGTGTGCCCGCGCTCCAGCTCACCGGCCCACGCGTCGCCCTGGGGCCTATCCAGGGACGCGTGGCGGACGGCTGTGCAGCCTGGGGGACACGGTGGCGCTCCACGGTGGTGGATCCATCGCCGTGGCAGACGGAGACGCAAGGGCGGGAGCTTTTGGGGTCGACGGCGACGGGCATTAAATGCCCTTGTCCCCCACTGTCAAAGTAGGTAGCGTCCACTGTTCTGCACTGTAGCTCCACTGTTCCCGCACTGTTACAACTACCACCTCTTTTACGTTTTTACCCCTTTCTCCTACGTTGACACCTGTCGGTGACCCCTTGCACTATAAAAGGAGGCCCATGCACAACGTGGAGGGGGTTCGGAACCTAGATCACTCATACGCTCGGTGTAGCTGCTTCTTCAAGCTCCCGAGCTCTCCAACTCAATACACAACTAAGCAGGAGTAGGGTTTTACGCGTCTACCGCGGCCCGAACCTGGGTAAAACTGCCCGCGTGCTCGCTACGATCTGCTCTTCGTGCTCCCTCCGCCCTCGTACCGCACAGACAAGGGGCTCCGGTCCCATAGGTGTTCGTGGCGGACAGTTTCCCCCGACATCTTTGGCGCGCCAGGAGACCGCTCCGGCTGCGGACGCAGCGACCGGGGAGGGGGACGGCGACCGCACCGCCGACCCGGAGGCGGCGGGAGCATCAAGTGCTGCGCCGGCCGCCGACCCCTCCGCCGACAAGGAGCAGGGCTACTACCTTGAGGCCCCCAACGGCGTCTTCATCCAGATGCCTTGGGGGTCCTCATCGCGAGCTCCCGCGGAGGGCGAGGCGTTTGACGGAGAAGTACCGGAGCCCCTTGTCTGTGCGGTACGAGGGCGGAGGGAGCACGAAGAGCAGATCGTAGCGAGCACGCGGGACACCACCGAACAGGAGCTTGCTTACATAGCTTCTCGGGCTGAAGAGGCCGCTGCGGCTGCAGCGGCAGGAGATTTCGGATACACGCCTGCTGAGGCGGAGGCTGCGGATGCGTCCAGCCAGGCGGAGGAGGCGGAGATCCGCAGACTGCTGCAGCTCCCTCCCGACGCGCTCGCCGAGGTCCCCTCTCTGAGGCACTCCGGGATCCACGGAATCGTGGCCGAGGCCGCGGCAATGGAGGGTGCCGCCGGAGGGAACAGAGGCGCCGCGAGGAGCGGAGGCGCCGGAGGGAGCGGAGGCGCCAAGGGAAAAGAGGCCGCAGCGCAGGGCGCTGGGCCCAGTGAGCCGACCGGGGAAGAGGAGGAGGAGGAGGCCGAGGACTCCGGCGGATCTACGGAGCTCTACGCCGACGACCTCTCCTCGTCGGAGAGCTCCCCGCCCCCGGCAAGCCCAAGGCAGTCTCCACCGAAGCGTCTCCGCAAGACGGCGACGGGAGAGAGGGCGCAAGCGCCCCGGCAACAACCAGCTCGCCGGGCAGCTCCCCGGGGGAGCCAGGCCGCGCCAAGGGCGACCGGCGCACCAGCCACAGCAGAGGCGGCCCGCGCGCGGGCCACGACGGAGGCGCCTCGCAGGCCGGAGCGCAGAAGAGGGGAGGAGACTCCCTGGAGAGGATGCTGGCGCAGGAGGAAGCGACAGCGACGACGCCGCCCCGGCAAAGAAGAGCCGGCGGCGGAACAACAGAAGGAAGGGCAAGAAAGAGGTGCTTGCCGTCGAGAAGTCCGGCAAGGAGGCTCCCGCCAAGCAAACACAGGCTGGCGGCTCCGACAAGGAGCCTGCCCCTGTAGCGGCGGCCGACAAGCAGGACGGCTCCGACAAGCAATACTGTAAGATCCACCGCACCAAAGGTCACGATCTCTCCAACTGCAAGCGCGTTGAGTACCTCGTCGAGCAGCAGAAAGCTGAGTACGAGAGGCGCGACAAGGAGAAGGCCCAAGGTGGCGGGGAAGAGACAAGCAAGAAGCGGCCGTTCAACGGCCGGGGAGGACGCCGCGGCAAGGCCAGACAGCGGCAAGGAGATCGACCTCCCCGGGGCCGCGACAAGGACGAAGACGACGACGAAGACATGGAGGATGAGGATAACAGCGAGCAGGAGTTCCAGAAGGCCACAGAGGTCCTGTGCGTCGACGGTGGCGCCTCTCTGCACACCTCCCACCGCCAACTAAAGCAGTGGGTGCGTGAGGTGAATGCAGCAGAGCCGCCCGTGGAGTCGCGCAGGCTCCTCAAATGGTCCAGCACGCCCATCATTTTTGATCTTGAGGATCACCCTGACCGCACCACTGCGGTCGGGTGTTTGCCGATGCTGGTCTCACCCACCATCCGCAACCTCAAGGTCACCAAAATGTTGGTTGACGGCGGGGCCGGGCTGAACTTGATCTCCTCTGCTGTGATCAAGAAACTCCAGATTCCAGATGGCGAGCTCGAAGAAACCGGTTCTTTCCAAGGAATCAACCCGGGAAGGAGCAAGCCCAAGGGAAAGATCACTCTGCCGGTGACATTTGGCGGGGAGCTCAACTTCAGAACTGAGCGCATCACTTTCGACGTCGCCGATATTCCATTGCCCTACAATGGAATACTCGGCCGTCCTGCCCTCGCCAAGTTCATGGCAGCTTCCCATCATGCTTACAACGTACTCAAGATGCCGGGGCCGATAAGCGTCATCACTGTCCACGGCGACAAGAAGGATGCGCTTGTCTGCGCCGACAAGATCTACCGGGACGCGGCAGCTGCGGCCGAGAAGGATACTCTTGCCGCTGAAGCTCCCGGGGGAAGAAGACGAAGACCAAGTCCGGCAAGTGCTCTGGGACCCACTCCGGCAACCGCACCTCTTCGGAGTGCTGCGCTGCCGTCGAGGACGTTCCATCGAGCTCCACCGGCAAGAGTAAGAAAGGAATGGCCGCTCCTCCGGCAACCAAGAAAGTGTCCGCCAAGGAGGACGGCACTGGTGGTACCTTCACCATCAGTGCCACACTTGACAGCAAATAGGAAAGCGCGCTCGTTGCCTTCCTGCGGGCGAATGTCGATGTGTTTGCCTGGCAGCCATCTGACATCCCCGGTGTTCCCAGGAAGGTAATTGAGCACAAGCTTGCTGTCTGTCCTCATGCGCGGCCCATCAAGCAGAAAGTGAGGAAGCAAGCCATGGAGCGCCAAGAGTTCATCAACGAAGAGATCAAGCAGCTAGAAGCAGCAGGCCTAGTTAGAGGTGTGATCCATCCGACGTGGTTGGCAAACCCAGTCGTCGTGCGCAAGGCCAATGGGAAATGGAGACTATGTATAGACTTCACCGATGTGAATAAAGCATGTCCCAAGGACCCATTCCCTTTGCCGCGCATTGACCAGATCGTTGACTCCACTGCCGGATGTGAGCTACTCTGTTTTCTTGATGCATATTCAGGCTATCATCAGATTTTCATGGCCAAAGAGGATGAAGAGAAGACTGCATTTATCACTCCATGTGGCACTTATTGCTTCATACGCATGCCATTTGGATTGAAGAATGCAGGTTCAACCTTTGCAAGGGTAGTATACACTGCTTTTGAGCCACAGATCCACAGAAATGTAGAGGCTTACATGGATGACATCGTGGTGAAGAGCAAGAGCAAGGATACCCTGATCCAAGATTTAGAAGAGACATTTCAGAACCTGCACAGGATTCAGCTCAAGTTGAACCCCGAGAAGTGCGTCTTTGGAGTCCCCTCCGGCAAGCTTCTCGGGTTCTTTGTATCACAGAGGGGGATCGAAGCCAACCCCGACAAGATTAAAGCCATCGAGCAGATCGAGGCCCCGAAGCGCGTCAAGGATGTCAGGAGGCTTGCAGGATGTGTGGCTGCCCTCAGTAGGTTCATTTCGAAGTCTGCATAACGCGCCCTACCTTTCTTCAAAATCTTGAAGAAGGCAGGTCCCATGAAGTGGACTCCGGAAGCGGAGGCTGCGCTGCAGGATTTGAAACGGTACCTGTCCTCCACTCCAATACTTGTCGCACCTAGACCACAGGAAAAGTTGTTGCTATACCTAGCGGCAACCAACCAAGTGGTTAGTGCTGCGTTAGTAGCGGAGAGGGAGTCCGACGAGGAGTCAGCACCACCGGCAAGCGAATCCAGCGACAAGCAGGGGGCTGCTCCGGCAAGCTCTGGCCCCGACAAGGACAACTCTGCGCAGGAACAGAATAAAGCACGGAAGAAGATGGTGCAGCGCCCAGTGTATTTTGTAAGTTCCCTTCTCCAGGGGGCTAGATCAAGGTACTCTGGTGTACAAAAGTTGCTTTTCGGCCTCCTCATGGCCTCGAGAAAACTGCGCCATTACTTCCAAGCCCATGAAATAACAGTAGTCACTCGCTTTCCGCTGAAAAGGATATTGCACAACCCAGAAGCAACAGGCAGGATCGTTGAGTGGGCACTGGAGCTGTCAAGCTTTGGACTCAAGTTTGAAAGTACTTCAACTATACAGAGCCGAGCTTTGGCAGAATTCATAGCTGAGTGGACCCCAACACCCGATGAAGAAGTCCAAGAAACAAGTGCACCCGTACAAGAAGCGACAAGTGAATGGGTAATGTATTTTGATGGTGCCTTCTCGCTGCAAGGCGCCGGTGCTGGCGTGGTACTCATCGCACCCACCGGAGAGCACCTCAAATATGTTATCCAGATGCATTTTCCCAGGGAACAAGCGACAAACAACACCACAGAATATGAAGGTTTGCTTGCCGGCCTCAGGATTGCGGCCGAACTTGGGATCAGAAGGCTGATTGTGCGGGGAGATTCTCAGTTGGTGGTCCGGCAAGTTAACAAGAGCTATCAGAGCCCTTTGATGGAAGCTTATGTCGATGAAGTGAGGAAACTTGAGGAGCACTTTGAAGGTCTGCAGATGGAGCACGTCCCGAGAGCTCAAAATGAAATTGCAGATGGCCTTTCAAAGTGTGCTTCGATGAAGTTACCTGTGGAACCAGGGACCTTCGTGCTCAAGCTGACTCAACCATCCGTTACACCGTCAATTGCGCAATCCAAGAAGAGAAAGTCGGTCTCCGGCGACTACTTGCCGGCGGATCTTCCTGAAACCGCCGCCAAGGTCCCCAAGATCAACAACCAGAACGCTGAGGAACAGTTTGCTCCTGCAAGTCCTCGGGCTTGTACACTTGAATCAAGTGTTCCCGACAAGCCTCGCCCCGGCGAGCTTGCCGGGGGACCATCAGCTCCGGCAGAGCCAGAGGTTCTTGCCGTAGAAGCTGAGGTCCCCGCAGCGGCCCTCGAGCCTTTAGTCCTTGCCGTTGAGCCTCAGGCTCCGGCATGGGCACAGCAGATAGTCCGTTTTCTGCAAACTGGAGAACTTCCCGATGACCCAGAAGAAATAGAGAAGATAACCAGGCAGTCAAGTATGTACCAGTTCGTGGATAACGAGCTGTACAGAAGAAGACTCAATGGTGTCAGGTTGAAATGCATCTCCAGGGAAGATGGACAGAAGCTGTTGGCGGAAATACACGGAGGCATATGCGGCCACCACATTGGCGCAAGGGCGCTTGCCGGGAAGGCTTTCCGGCAAGGGTTCTTTTGGCAAGAAGCCCTCCAAGATGCAACTGCACTAGTAACCAAGTGTGAAGCGTGCCAGTTCCATGCAAAGCAAATTCATCAGCCAGCTCAAGCTCTCCAAACAATCCCTTTGTCCTGGCCCTTCTCGGTCTGGGGGCTCGATATCCTCGGCCCTTTCCCTCGTGCTGTCGGGGGCTTTGAGTACTTGTACGTTGCAATCGACAAGTTCACAAAGTGGCCAGAAGTGGAGCCAGTGAGAAAGGTGACAACACAGTCAGCAGTCAGGTTCTTCAGGTCGATTGTATGCCGTTTCGGGATCCCTAACAGGATCATCACCGACAACGGTACGCAATTCACTAGTCGCACCTTCATGCAGTACGTCCAAGACCTTGGCGCCAAGGTCTGTTTCGCTTCTGTTGCTCACCCGAGGAGCAACGGTCAAGCGGAGAGGGCAAATGCTGAAGTGCTGCGCGGACTCAAGACGAGGACCTTTGACAGGCTGCGCAAGTGCGGAAGAAACTGGATAGAGGAGCTACCGGCGGCTCTTTGGTCAATCAGAACGACACCAAGTCGAGCCACCGGACAGACACCCTTTGCTCTAGTCTATGGAGCAGAGGCAGTTCTCCCCACGGAACTCGTATACGGATCTCCTCGAGTGCTCGCTTATGATGAGCTCGAGCAAGAGCAGCTGCGACAAGATGATGCACTGCTCCTTGAGGAGGGACGTCTCCAGGCTGCTGTACGAGCTGCTCGATACCAGCAAGCCTTGCGTCGCTACCATAGCCGCAAGGTCAAGGCCAGGAGTCTCGAGGAAGGCGACCTTGTTCTTCGGCGCGTTCAGTCCGCCAAGAATTCCAACAAGTTGACACCGAAGTGGGAAGGCCCTTATCGGGTGAGACAAGTCACGAGGCCCGGCGCTGTCCGCCTCGAGACCGAAGAAGGCTTACCGGTGAGCAACTCCTGGAACATAGAGCATCTTCGCAAGTTTCACCCATAAGGCGCGGTTGCCGTGATCCGCTCCGGCAACCACCTTTTGTACAAGCTTTGCCGCTGTTGCATGTAACCCTTTGTACAAAGCCGGCCGCAGACCCCGTGCATCAGTAAAGTTTTCGTGTTTTGCGCTGATTGCCACTTGCATGCTTTTCTTTGCTATTTGCATGTTTTGTTTGGCATTTGCTGCAACCCTCGAATAACCGGTAACCATTAGCGTGCCGAAAGGCCATATGCTTGTTTCCCTCTTCTTTCCTTTTCCTCTTAAAACAGAAGGAACGTTCCTCGCGCACAAGTTTGCCGGGGGGGGGGG
>LR738712.1:813706005-813721644 GCA_902687465.1 Secale cereale | reverse complement strand
AAGGAGATGGAGGAGGAACCAAGTGCTGTTCAAGAAAGAGAAGCCTTACCGGGAAGCAAGCAATATATGAAAGCTAAGTTATTAAGAATTTGAGTAGTTCAAATTTTTAAGTTTTTGTTGTCTTCCTTGAACAATCACGCTTTGTATGGAAAACCTGTGCGCGGAGGAACCCACCCGTAGCTTGCCGCACCCTTATCTTGTTTTTGAGTTCGCTCAACGATTTAAGTGAGCTGCGACAAGTGTCGCGCCCTTGTTTCGTTTCCGAGTACGCTCAGCAAGCTAAGTGCGTTGTGACTAGCCGCGGCGAGGTTGCTTGCCGGTGAGGCCTTGGCCAGCAGGCTGCTCAGAGTCCAGCACCCAGCGCTCGCGGCAAAGGCCCCTTGCCGGCAAGCTCCCCGGAAGCGTAGGGCGAAAAACATACAAAGTCAAGGATTAAGACAAGGAAGATAACATTGCACTGATTGATCAAAATGAGATAAATATCTTACAAAGGATAACTTGTCGCGATGGACTAATGAGTTCATAACATAATGTGCAGCAGCAAAAAGAAATAAAGATAATAGAGGCCTAATCTACGCGGTCGCCCTCCTTCCTGGAGATCTTGGCCACCTTGGCAATGATGTGGGCGACCTGCTCCTTCAGGGCCTCCGTGTTCGCATCGGCCGGCAAGCTACGAAGAACGTTGGTGAGATTGATGCCCGGATTGCGGAACACGATCTTCGTCAGCACGCGCTCCAGAGTTCCCGCGCAGAGCAGGCGCGACTCCTCGGCCAGCTGCGCGGGGATTTGATTCCGGAGACCTGCAAGGGCCGGCGCGATCCCTCTGAAGAAGAGGCTGAGCTTGGCGCTGTGCGGGAGATCCGGATCCGGGGAGTAGATGAGATGTTCAACTTTCAGCGCCAGCAGCTCCTGGTCGATGTTGGACGCAGAAGATACCAAGTCTTCGGTCCATACCTCGATGGTATGGCGGAAGAGCTCGGACGCTTTGTTGACGCTGTCCACCAAGGTCCGCTCCTTGCGGAGCTCCTCCTTCAGCTTGGTCTCCCGAGCCCGGGCAGCGTCGAGTGAATCCTTCAGTGTAGTGACCTTCAACTCCAGGTCCTTGATGGAGTCATTGGCGGCCTTCAACTCGTCGCCCCTCTTAGAAAGACGCACCTGGAGTTCTGAGTTGGTGTGGGCGTCCTTCTCGCGCTCCGTGATGAGCGCGGCAACCTTCTCCGCGCTCACCTTCAGCGCCTTCTCCAGCTGCACGACCTTGGCGGCGAGCTCCTTCTTGGCGGTCTCCGCGGCAACCGCGGCGGCTTTCGCCTCCTTCAGTTCCCCGCCAAGGGCCGCCTCGCGAGCGGCAAGGTCCTCCTCATGGGAGTCGAGCTGGACCTTCCGCTGCGCGAGCTCTCCTTCTCGCCGGGACAGCTCCACCCCGGCGAGCCGCTACTGTTCCTCAGCTTCGGCCTTCTCCAGCACCCATTCTTGGTATTCGCCGGCAAGCCGCTCACGCTCCTCCGCCACCTCGCGGAGGGCCGCCTGGTTGGCGGCGCTGAGCTCCGCCGCGCGCTTCTCCATCTCCGCGGCGGCCTTGGCGGCAAGGGCTTCCCGGGAGGCAAGCTTCGCCTGCCTGGCCCGGTAAAGGGCCAGGAGCTGGTGGAGCAGCTTCTCCTCCTCGGGCCCTTCGCTCCCGCCGGGCACCTCGACAATCTTCAGGCCCGCGGAGGCGAGGACTTCTCCGTCAAACGCCTCGCCCTCCGCGGGAGCTCGCGATGAGGACCCCCAAGGCATCTGGATGAAGACGCCGTTGGGGGCCTCAAGGTAGTAGCCCTGCTCCTTGTCGGCGGAGGGGTCGGCGGCCGGCGCAGCACTTGATGCTCCCGCCGCCTCCGGGTCGGCGGTGCGGTCGCCGTCCCCCTCCCCGGCCGCTGCGTCCGCAGCCGGAGCGGTCTCCTGCGCGGCCGGCTCGGCAGCCCTCGCCGTGTCCTCGGCGACAGGGGCATCGCCGCCGCCGCCCTGCGCGCCCTCCTCGTCCTCGATGTTGATGACCTCCATCTCCATCGGCTCGGGAGGAGGAGGATCTAAAAAGAAGAAGAAGAAAAAGAAGTTCAAGCAAATATTCAAAAAGAGACGAAGCCAAGAAGACAAACTACAAGACATACCTTGGCGGACGTCCTCAGCGGCGGGCTCCCTCGCCGGGGAGCTCTGCCTTGGCGGAGTGGCCGCCCTCGCCGGGCTGCTCGCCCTTGGCGGGGTACTCTGCCTTGGCGGAGTACCCGCCCTTGGCGGAGCACTCTCCCTTGCCGGAGAGTTCGGCCTTGGCGGGGACGGCGGGGCCTGCGGCTCCTCGATGATTGTCTCCGGGCGCTCTTCCCGCTGTGGCTCCACCTCTGCACGAATCAAGACAAGAAACATTAAGATGATGAAAGAAGACAAAATCCCTAAAGCGCATCCCGACAAGCGGAAGGATGGACCCCAGACTTACGCTGGGGGCTGCGCTGGGGGCTGCTCCTCGGAGCAGCGCTTGGGTCCGGCAGGGTTGGCTCCGGCACATCCCCTGTTGCCGCTGTGGCCGAACCTTCCGCGACCTCGACCACAGGCGCCTTGGCTTTCTTCGCCACGTGCTGAACCAAGGTCCTGAAATCAAAGCAACAAACAAAGTCAGCATCAACAATAATCAAGACAAGACTCGAGAAGGTGTAAGATCCTGGATCCTTACTCCTGATCCTCCTCGTCGTCCTCGCTCAAGGCGGAGAAGTCGTACTCCACCGGGGGCGCGTCGGCGCGAGGAGCGGAAGATGAAGATTCCCTCGGGCGCTTGGCGATCCCAGGGGCTGGGGGCTGCGAAGACCCAGCCCCTGTGGTAGCCGGAGCCCGGGGAGCGGGCGGAGCCGCTGCTCCGCTCCGAGAAGACCCCTGTCGGCTCGGCGCCGGCCTGCGAGGCGCCTCCGTCGTGGCCCGCGCGCGGGCCGCCTCTGCTGTGGCTGGTGCGCCGGTCGCCCTTGGCGCGGCCTGGCTCCCCCGGGGAGCTGCCCGGCGAGCTGGTTGTTGCCGGGGCGCTTGCGCCCTCTCTCCCGTCGCCGTCTTGCGGAGACGCTTCGGTGGAGACTGCGTTGGGCTTGCCGGGGGCGGGGAGCTCTCCGACGAGGAGAGGTCGTCGGCGTAGAGCTCCGTAGATCCGCCGGAGTCCTCGGCCTCCTCCTCCTCCTCTTCCCCGGCCGGCTCACTGGGCCCAGCGCCCTGCGCTGCGGCCTCTTTTCCCTTGGCGCCTCCGCTCCCTCCGGCGCCTCCGCTCCTCGCGGCGCCTCTGTTCCCTCCGGCGGCACCCTCCATTGCCGCGGCCTCGGCCACGATTCCGTGGATCCCGCAGTGCCTCAGAGAGGGGACCCCGGCGAGCGCGTCGGGAGGGAGCTGCAGAAGTCTGCGGATCTCCGCCTCCTCCGCCTGGCTGGACGCATCCGCAGCCTCCGCCTCAGCAGGCGTGTATCCGAAATCTCTTGCCGCTGCAGCCGCAGCGGCCTCTTCAGCCCGAGAAGCTATGTAAGCAAGCTCCTGTTCGGTGGTGTCCCGCGTGTGCTCCTTGATGTCGTCCTTGTTCTTCGCCACCTCCACGAGGTTGTCGAAGAAGGTGAGGACGTCGATGGGCTTGGGCGCGATCCACGTGCGGTCCACGCCATGCGAATCGCATGCGGGCTTCATGGCGAGGAGACGATCCCGGACTGTGCTGACGCAGAGCGGCACCACTCCCCGGGGAGCTCGGAACCACTCAGGGTGTGCCGGGTCATACTTGAAGAGTTCCCGGACCATCCCCTTCAGCTCCAGCGTCGTGAAGTTGAAGTTGAGCCCGGGGCGCAGCCTCATTATATCCGCCGGGCCGCCGTACTCCCAGGCCGGCCTCTTCCTGTCTTGGAGAGGGGCGATGCGGCGGCGGAGGAAGTCTGCGCCCACCTCTGCAACGGACAGCTTGGCGGTACGAAGACGAAGAATCCGGACGAGGGCGGCGTCGAGCTTGATGTCATCCGAGTCCAGCTCGCTCCAATCCCTGCCGCGCACGATGGGTGTTGTGCGCGGCGCGGTGAAGGGCTGCGGCGCGTCCTCAACGATCCAGCACCACTCCGCACGCCACTCCTCCCACTTGCCGCGGAGCTCCCCCGGCAAGTAGGATCCCTTCTTGTTCAGACGGAAAACCCAAGAAATTCCTCCGGAGAGGGGGGCGTCGGCCTCTGCTCTAGGAGTGAAAAAGTGCCTACACAACGCTACGTTGGGCTGTATCCCTATGAAGTTTTCGCACATGTGTGCGAAAACCGCCATGGTGAGGATGGCGTTGGGGGTGAAGTCAAGGAGGTGGAGGCCGTAGGTGTGCATGACATCGCAGAAGAAATTTGAGAAAGGAGGGCAAAGACCGCAGTGAAAGAAAGCTGCGAAGAAGTAGTACCCGCCGGGGTAGCTGTCCTTGGCGACGGCCGGATATGCTCGCGTGCGGGGGTGCGCCTTGGTTTCCTTGGCCCAGAACAAGTAATACTTGTTCCAGAGCTCCCGCGCGCCGAGCCTCGGCGGGAAGACGAGATGCTGCTTCCGATATGCGGCGAGCTTCGCCGCTTGCTCCGACTTCTCCCTCTTGGCCTTCTCCGCCTTCGCCTTGTCGGTCTTCGGGGCCATGGCGGACGCGGCGGAAGAAGAGGGACGAAGAACTCAGCGACGCCGGAGATGCAGACGGCGGCGGCGGAGGCGTGGAAGCGGAGCGCGAGAGGGATCTCTGGAGGAAGGAGAAGATGCAATGAAAGCGCAAGGAGGGGAACCGCTCCTGCTTCCTCTGCTTTTATGGGGGAGTGGGGGGCGTTTCGCCCTTTTCATTGATGGAACGTGGGCACGTCCCACCCCACGACGCCGCAATCGACGCGTGCCGTTGCGGGGGGATGCGGCGGATACGGAAGTGGATTCGGCGCGCCGCGGGCCGCGTGTGCCCGTGCACTGTTTTGGGCCTAGCCCAACAGCGCTCGGCACCGTGTGTGGCCCAGGCCCGGGGGCTCCTGTCGGTGTACTAAGGTAGGGGTACCTCAGTACCCCAACTTTTGCACGGGCAGTTGCAGCCTCTCGCGGCAGGGTTTACCGCGTGCTCGCCGGAGACCTTCCTGCTCCCTATCAAACCATTCAAAAACAAAGTATACAAGAAAGAAGACCGAGACCCCGGCAAGAGGAGCTTGCCGGGAAGGCCGTACTAGGCTCAAGATTACATCGTTCGCGCAAGGCCCTGGCAAGAGGAGCTTGCCAGGAAGAATAGAGGATTTCATCATAGAAGACCCGGCGAGGGCCCGGGGAGCGGCAAGCTCCCGGGCCCGGCAAGATCAAGACCCCGGCAAGGTGCTTGCCTGGAAGGTTGCGCTGTGTGCCCGCACTCCAGCTCACCGGCCCACGCGTCGCCCTGGGGCCTATCCAGGGACGCGTGGCGGACGGCTGTGCAGCCTGGGGGACACGGTGGCGCTCCACGGTGGTGGATCCATCGCCGTGGCAGACGGAGACGCAAGGGCGGGAGCTTTTGGGGTCGACGGCGACGGGCATTAAATGCCCTTGTCCCCCACTGTCAAAGTAGGTAGCGTCCACTGTTCTGCACTGTAGCTCCACTGTTCCCGCACTGTTACAACTACCACCTCTTTTACGTTTTTACCCCTTTCTCCTACGTTGACACCTGTCGGTGACCCCTTGCACTATAAAAGGAGGCCCATGCACAACGTGGAGGGGGTTCGGAACCTAGATCACTCATACGCTCGGTGTAGCTGCTTCTTCAAGCTCCCGAGCTCTCCAACTCAATACACAACTAAGCAGGAGTAGGGTTTTACGCGTCTACCGCGGCCCGAACCTGGGTAAAACTGCCCGCGTGCTCGCTACGATCTGCTCTTCGTGCTCCCTCCGCCCTCGTACCGCACAGACAAGGGGCTCCGGTCCCATAGGTGTTCGTGGCGGACAGTTTCCCCCGACAGTTTACTTACCGTATCACATATCTCTTCCTTTTCGGAGGCTGAATCGTTCTGGAAAGTGTCCCTTATGTATTCCTTCGGGGTTATGGTTTCAATAATATTGGTTTCAACATTTATAGGATTACCTGAGATATAATGTTTGATTCTTTGACCATTCACCACCTTCGGATTTGTGCCTTCGAAGTTGTTGATTTTTTATGGCACCGGAGCGATAGACCTCCTCGATAACGTAAGGTCCTTCGCACTTGGAGAGAAGTTTTCGTGCAAAAAATCTTAAACGAGAGTTGTATAGCAAGACATAATCACCTACGTTAAACTCACGCTTTTGTATCCTTTTGTCATGCCATCTTTTAACTTTTTCTTTAAACAGTTTGGCATTCTCATAGGCCTGGGTTCTCCATTCATCGATACAGCTAATGTCAAATAACGTCTTCTCACCGGCAAGTTTGAAATCATAGTTGAGCTCTTTAATAGCCCAATATGCCTTATTGTAGGGGAACGTAGCATAATTCAAAAAATTTCTACGCTTTCACCAAGATCCAACTATGGAGACATCTAGGAACGAGCGAGTAAGAGTGCATCTACATACCGTTATGGAGATTGCGAGCGGAAGCTTTCGAAGAAGCGTGGATGAAGTAGTCGTACTCTTCGCGTTCTTCGTCACCGATGATCTAGCGCCGAACGGACGGCACCTCCGCGTTCAACACACGTCCGGTGCAGCAACGTCACCTCCTTCTTGATCCAGCAAGGGGGGAGGAGAAGTCGTCAGAGATCCGGCAGCACGACGGCGTGATGACGGATGCAGTGGATATCGCAGCAGGGCTTCGCCAGGCGCCTTGCGTTGGAGTATGGAGGTGTGACGGGAGGGGGAGAGGCGCCAGGGCCAGGGTGCGGCTGCCCTCTCCCCCCCACATATATATAGGGGGCCAGGGGGTGCGCCAGGGCCCCTGCAGATCCAATCTGCAGGGGGGCGGCGGCCAGGGGGGGTTCCTTGCCCCCCAAGGCTAGTGGGGCGCCCCCTCCCCCCTAGGGTTTCAACCCTAGGCGCATGGGGAGGTGGGCCCCTAGTGGTGCGCCAGCCCATTAGGGCTGGACACTTCCCCTCGCGGCCTAGGGGCCCCACCGGGATGGGTGGCCCCACCCGGTGGACCCCCGGGGCCCCTCCGGTGGTCCCGGGACGCTCCCGGTGACCCCCGGAGATCACCCGATGGCCGAAACTGGACTTCCTATATATCAATCTTTACCTCCGGACCATTCTGGAACTCCCCGTGACGTCCGGGATCTCATCCGGGACTCCGAACAACTTTCGGGTTTCCACGTGCATTTATCTCTACGACCCTAGCGTTACCGAACTTTAGGTGTGTAGACCCTACGGGTTCGGGAGACACGTGGACATGACCGAGACCACTCTCCTGTCAATAACCAACAGCGGGATCTGGATACCCATGTTGGTTCCCACGTGTGCCTCGATGATCTTCATCGGATGAACCACCGTGTCAAGGATTCACTTAATCCCGTACGTTATTCCCTTTGTCCATCGGTACGGTACTTGCCCGAGATTCGATCGTCGGTATTCCCGATACCTTGTTCAATCTCGTCATGGCAAGTCTCTTTACTCGATCCGTAATCCATCATCCCGTGACTAACTACTTAGTCACATTGAGCTCATTATGATGATGTCTTACCAAGTGGGCCCAGAGGTACCTCTCCGTCATATAGAGTGACAACATACCAGTCTCGGTTCGTACCAACTCAACAGACACTTTCGGAGATACCCGATGCGTACCTTTATAGCCACCCAGTTATGTTGTGACGTTTGGCACACCCAAAGTATTCCTACGGCATCCGGGAGTTGTACAACCTCATGGTCTAAGGAATAAATACTTGACACCGAAAAGCTTATGCATTACGAACTATACAATCTCGTGCTATGCTCAGGATTGGGTCTTGTCCATCACATCATTCTCCTAATGATGTGATCCCGTTATCACTGACATCCCATGTCCATGGTCAGGAAACCGTGACCATCTGTTGATCAACGAGCTGGCAACTAGAGGCCTACCAGGGACGCATTGTGGTCTATGTATTCACACATGTATCGCTGTTTCCGTACAATACAATTCAAGCATGAATAACAGACGATTATCATGAACAAGGAAATATAATAATAATACTTTTATTATTGCCTCTAGGGCATATTTCCAACAGTCTCCCACTTGCACTAGAGTCAATAATCTAGTTACATTGTGATGAATCGAACACCCATAGAGTTCTGGTGTTGATCATGTTTTGCCCGTGGAAGAGGTTTAGTCAACGGGTCTGCTACATTCAGATCCGTATGCACTTTACAAATATCTATATCTCCATCTTGAACATAGTTCTGGATGGAGTTGAAACGGCGCTTGATGTGCTTGGTCTTCTTGTGAAACCTGGGCTCCTTGGTAATAGCAATAGCACCAGTGTTCTCACAGAAGAGAGTCATCGGGCTTGACGCGCTTGGAATGACTCCTAGGTCGGTGATGAACTCCTTCATCCAGACTCCTTCCTGTGCTGCTTCAGAAGCAGCTATGTACTCCGCTTCACATGTAGACGCTGCCATGACGCTTTGCTTGCAACTGCACCAGCTGACTGCCCCTCCGTTCAAAATATACACGTATCCGGTTTGAGACTTAGAGTCATCCAGATCTGTGTCGAAGCTAGCATCGACGTAACCCTTTATGACGAGCTCTTCGTCACCTCCATAAACGAGAAACATATCCTTAGTCCTCTTCAGGTACTTTAGGATGTTCTTGACCGCTGTCCAGTGTTCCATACCGGGATCACTTTGGTACCTCCCTACCAAACTTATGGCAAGGTTCACATCAGGTCTGGTACACAGCATGGCATACATGATAGAACCTATGGCCGAGGCATAGGTCATCTTTTCTCTATCTTCTGCCGTGGTCGGCGACTGAGCCTTGCTCAATCTCATACCTTGCAAAACAGGCAAGAATCCTTTCTTTGACTGATCCATATTGAACTTCTTCAATATTTTGTCAAGGTATGTACTTTGTGAAAGACCAATGAGGCGTCTCGATCTATCTCTATAGATTTTGATGCCTAATATGTAAGCAGCTTCTCCAAGGTCCTTCATTGAAAAACTTTTATTCAAGTAGGCCTTTACATTTTCCAAGAATTCTATATCATTTCCCTTCAGCAATATGTCATCCACATATAATATGAGAAATGCCACAGAGCTCCCACTCACTTTCTTGTAAATACAGGCTTCTCCATAAGTCTGTATAAATCCAAATGCTTTGATCACTTCATCAAAGCGAATATTCCAACTCCGAGATGCTTGCACCAGCCCGTAAATCGAGCGCTGGAGCTTGCATACCTTGTTAGCGTTCTCTGGATCGACAAAACCTTCCGGTTGCATCATATACAACTCTTCCTTGAGGAAGCCATTAAGGAATGATGCTGTTTTGACGTCCATTTGCCATATCTCATAATCATAGAATGCGGCAATAGCTAACATGATTCTGACTGACTTCAGCATCGCTACGGGAGAGAAAGTCTCATCGTAGTCAATCCCTTGAACTTGTCGATAACCTTTAGCGACAAGCCGAGCCTTATAGATGGTCACATTACCATCCGCGTCTGTCTTCTTCTTAAATATCCATTTGTTTTCTATGGCGTGCCTGTCATCAGGCAAGTCCACCAAAGTCCATACTTTGTTTTCATACATGGATTCTATCTCGGATTTCATGGCTCCAAGCCATTTATTGGAATCCGGGCCCGCCATTGCTTCTTCATAGTTCGAAGGTTCACCGTTGTCTAACAACATGATTTCCAGTATAGGGTTGCTGTACCACTCTGGTGCGGAACGTGCCCTTGTGGACCTTCGAAGTTCAGTAGTAACTTGATCTGTTTCTTCATGATCATTATCATCAACTTCCTCCCTTGTCGGTGCAGGCACCTCAGGAACAGTTTCCTGCGCTGCGCTACTTTCCGGTACAGGAGGGGTGACTGTCACCTCATCAAGTTCTACTTTCCTCCCACTCACTTCTTTCGAGAGAAACTCTTTCTCCAGAAAGCATCCATTCTTGGCAACAAAGACTTTGCCTTCGGATCTGTGGTAGAAGGTGTACCCAATCGTTTCCTTTGGGTATCCTATGAAGACGCATTTTTCCGATTTGGGTTCGAGCTTTTCAGGTTGAAGTTTCTTGACATAAGCATCGCAACCCCAAACTTTTAGAAACGACAACATCGGTTTCTTGCCAAACCAAAGTTCATACGGAGTCGTCTCAACGGATTTCGACGGAGCCCTATTTAAAGTGAATGCGGCAGTCTCTAAAGCATAACCCCAAAAAGATAGCGGTAAATCAGTGAGGGACATCATAGATTGCACCATGTCCAACAGAGTACGATTTCGACGTTCGGACACACCGTTACGTTGAGGTGTTCCGGGCGGTGTCAATTGTGAAACAATTCCACAGCTCCTAAGGTGTGTGCCAAATTCATGACTTAAATATTCACCCCCACGATCCGATCGCAAGAACTTTATTTTTCTGTCACGTTGATTCTCAACCTCATTCTGAAATTCCTTGAACTTTTCAAAGGTCTCAGACTTGTGTCTCATCAAATAGATATACCCATATCTACTCAAGTCATCTGTGAGGGTGAGAACATAACGATAGCCTCCGCGAGCCTCAACACTCATTGGACCGCACACATCGGTATGTATGATTTCCAACAAGTTGGTTGCTCGCTCCATTGTTCCGGAGAACGGAGTCTTGGTCATCTTGCCCAAGAGGCATGGTTCGCACGTGTCAAATGATTCATAATCAAGAGACTCTAGAAGTCCATCTGAATGGAGCTTCTTCATACGTTTGACACCAATATGACCAAGGCGGCAATGCCACAAGTATGTGGGACTATCATTATCAACTTTACATCTTTTGGCATCTACACTATGAATATGTGTATTACTACGTTCGAGATTCATCAAAAATAAACCATTGACCAGCGGGGCATGACCATAAAACATATCTCTCAAATAAATAGAACAACCATTATTCTCCGATTTGAAAGAATATCCATCTCGCATAAGAGGAGATCCAGAAACAATGTTCATGCTCAAAGCTGGTACTAAATAACAATTATTCAGGTTTAAAACTAATCCCGAGGGTAGATGTAGAGGCAGCGTGCCGACGGCGATCACATCAACCTTGGAACCATTCCCGACGCGCATCGTCACCTCATCCTTCGCCAGTCTCCGTTTATTCCGCAGCTCCTGTTTTGAGTTACAAATGTGAGCAACTGCACCGGTATCGAATACCCAGGAGCTACTACGAGTGCTGGTAAGGTACACATCAATAACATGTATATCATATATACCTTTGACGTTGCCGGCCTTCTTGTCTGCTAAGTATTTGGGGCAGTTCCGCTTCCAGTGACCCGTTCCCTTGCAATAAAAGCACTCAGTCTCTGGCTTGGGTCCATACTTTGGCTTCTTCCCAGCAACAGGCTTGCCAGGCGCGGCAACTTGCTTGCCGTCCTTCTTGAAGTTCTTTTTACCCTTGCCTTTCTTGAACTTAGTGGTTTTATTGACCATCAACACTTGATGTTCTTTCTTGATGTCAACCTCCGCTGATTTCAGCATCGAATACACCTCGGGAATGGACTTCTCCATCCCCTGCATATTGAAGTTTAGCACGAAGCTCTTGAAGCTTGGTGGGAGCGACTGGAGGATTCTGTCAACGACCGCTTCATCTGGGAGATTCATTCCCAGCTGAGACAAGCGGTTGTGCAATCCTGAAATCTTGAGGATGTGCTCACTGACAGAACTGTTCTCCTCCATCTTACAGCTGTAGAATGCGTCCGAGACATCATATCTCTCGACTCGGGCATGAGCTTGGAAAACCATTTTCAGCTCTTCGAACATCTCATATGCTCCATGGTGCTCAAAACGCTTTTGAAGCCCCGATTCTAAACTGTAAAGCATGCCGCACTGAACCAGGGAGTAATCATCACTACGCGACTGCCAGACGTTCAAAACGTCTTGGTCAGCATCGGGAGCAGGTGCATCACCTAGCGGTGCTTCTAGGACATATGATCTCTTGGCAGCTATGAGGATAATCCTCAGGTTACGGACCCAATCCGTATAGTTGCTACCATCGTCTTTCAGCTTGGTTTTCTCTAGGAACGCGTTGAAGTTGAGGGAAACTGGAGCGTGGGCCATTTGATCTACAAGAGATATTGTAAAGAATTTAGACTAAGTTCATGATAATTAAGTTCATCTTAATCAAATTTTAATGAACTCCCACTCAGAATGACATCTCTCTAGTCATCTTAGTGATACACGATCCGAATCGACTAGCCCGTGTCCGATCATCACGTGAGACGGACTAGTCATCAACGGTGAACATCTTCATGTTGATCGTATCTTCTATACGACTCGTGTTCGACCTTTCGGTCTTCCGTGTTCCGAGGCCATGTCTGTACATGCTAGGCTCGTCAAGTGAACCCTAAGTGTATCGCGTGTGTAAATCTGGCTTACACCCGTCGTATGCGAACGTTAGAACCTATCACACCCGATCATCACGTGGTGCTTCGGAGCAACGAACTTTAGCAACGGTGCACAGTTAGGGGGAACACAATTATTGATTTTTTTAGTGAGAGATCATCTTATTTACTACCGTCGTTCTAAGTAAACAAGATGCATAAACATGATAAACATCACATGCAATCAATTAAAGTGACATGATATGGCCAATATCATCTTGCTCCTTGGATCTCCATCTTCGGGGCACCATGATCATCTTGTCACCGGCTCGACACCATGATCTTCATCATCAAGATCTCCATCATCGTGTCTTGAAGAAGTCGTCACGCCAACTATTACTTCTACTACTATAGCTAACGTTTAGCAATGAAGTAAAGTAATTTCATGGCATTATTCAGTGACACGCAGGTCATACAATAATTAAGACAACTCCTATGGCTCCTGCCGGTTGTCAAGTTCATCGACATGCAAGTCGTGATTCCCTATTACAAAAACATGATCAATCTCATACATCACATATATCATTCATCACATCTTCGTTTTGGCCATACCACGTCACATAGCACATGCTGCAAAAACAAGTTAGACGTCCTCTAATTGTTGTTGCAAATTTTTACGTGGCTTCTATAGGATTTCTAGCAAGAACGTTTCTTACCTACGCCAAAACCACAACATGATTTGTCAACTTCTATTTACCCTTCATAAGGACCCTTTTCATCGAATCCGATCCGACTAAAGTAGGAGAGACAGACACCTGCAAGCCACCTTATGCATCTAGTGCATGTCTGTCGGTGGAACCAGTCTCACGTAAGCGTATGTGTAAAGTCGGTCCGGGCCGCTTCATCCCACAATACCGCCGAATCAAGATTGACTAGTAACGGTAAGAAAGTTGAAAAAACTCAAACGCCCACAACTGCTTTGTGTTCTACTCGTGCAAGATGCTACGCATAAAACCTAGCTCAGATGCCACTGTAGGGGAATGTAGCATAATTCAAAAATTTTCTACGCTTTCACCAAGATCCAACTATGGAGACATCTAGCAACGAGAGAGTAAGAGTGCATCTACATACCGTTATGGAGATTGCGAGCAGAAGCTTTCGAAGAAGCGTGGATGAAGTAGTCGTACTCTTCGCGTTCTTCGTCACCGATGATCTAGCGCCGAACGGACGGCACCTCCGCGTTCAACACACGTCTGGTGCAGCAACGTCACCTCCTTCTTGATCCAGCAAGGGGGGAGGAGAAGTCGTCAGAGATCCGGCAGCACGACGGCGTGATGACGGATGCAGTGGAGATCGCAGCAGGGCTTCGCCAGGCGCCCTGCGTTGGAGTATGGAGGTGTGACGGGAGGGGGAGAGGCGTCAGGGCCAGGGTGCGGCTGCCCTCTCCCCCCCACATATATATAGGGGGCCAGGGGGTGCACCAGGGCCCCTGCAGATCCAATCTGCAGGGGGGGCAGCGGCCAAGGGGGGGGGTTCCTTGCCCCCCAAGGCTAGTGGGGCGCCCCCTCCCCCCTAGGGTTTCAACCCTAGGCGCATGGGGAGGTGGGCCCCTAGTGGTGCGCCAGCCTATTAGGGCTGGACACTTCCCCTCGCGGCCTAGGGGCCCCACCGGGATGGGTGGCCCCACCCGGTGGACCCCCGGGGCCCCTCCGGTGGTCCCGGGACGCTCCCGGTGACCCCCGGAGATCACCTGATGGCCGAAACTGGACTTCCTATATATCAATCTTTACCTCCGGACCATTCCGGAACTCCTCGTGACGTCCGGGATCTCATCCGGGACTCCGAACAACTTTCGGGTTTCCACGTGCATTTATCTCTACGACCCTAGCGTTACCGAACTTTAAGTGTGTAGACCCTACGGGTTCGGGAGACACGTGGACATGACCGAGACCACTCTCCGGTCAATAACCAACAGCGGGATCTGGATACCCATGTTGGTTCCCACGTGTTCCTCGATGATCTTCATCGGATGAACCACCGTGTCAAGGATTCACTTAATCCCGTACGTTATTCCCTTTGTCCATCGGTACGGTACTTGCCCGAGATTCGATCGTCGGTATTCCCGATACCTTGTTCAATCTCGTCATGGCAAGTCTCTTTACTCGATCCGTAATCCATCATCCCGTGACTAACTACTTAGTCACATTGAGCTCATTATGATGATGTCTTACCGAGTGGGCCCAGAGGTACCTCTCCGTCATATGGAGTGACAACATCCCAATCTCGATTCGTACCAACTCAACAGACACTTTCGGAGATACCCGATGCGTACCTTTAGAGCCACCCAGTTACATTGTGACGTTTGGCACACCCAAAGTATTCCTACGGCATCCGGGAGTTGTACAACCTCATGGTCTAAGGAATAAATACTTGACACCGAAAAGCTTATGCATTACGAACTATACGATCTCGTGCTATGCTCAGGATTGGGTCTTGTCCATCACATCATTCTCCTAATGAGGTGATCCCGTTATCACTGACATCCCATGTCCATGGTCAGGAAACCGTGACCATCTGTTGATCAACGAGCTGGCAACTAGAGGCCTACCAGGGACTCATTGTGGTCTATGTATTCACACATGTATCGCTGTTTCCGTACAATACAATTCAAGCATGAATAACAGACGATTATCATGAACAAGGAAATATAATAATAATACTTTTATTATTGCCTCTAGGGCATATTTCCAACACTTATGTTCTAGCTCAAGAAGTAAGTGACAAGCTTTTCCATATACCATTTTATACGGAGACATACCCATGGGATTTTTGTATGCAGTTCTATAGGCCCATAATGCATCATCTAGTTTCTTGGACCAATTCTTCCTGGACCTATTAACTGTCTTTTGCAAGATTAATTTCAACTCCCTATTACTTAGTTCAACTTGACCACTAGTCTGTGGGTGATAGGGTGATGCAATTCTATGGTTGACATCATATTTAGCAAGCATCTTACGGAAAGCACCATGAATAAAGTGTGAACCACCATCAGTCATTAGATATCTTTTTTTGAGAACTGATGACAGAGAGATTCTCTCACTGCCTTTGTATTAATAAAACAGGGTTAGGGGGGGGGGGTTAGAGCGTCCAGATTTACATACAGGTTACATAATGTTAAGAGGGGGGGGGGAGG
>LR738712.1:813665599-813705995 GCA_902687465.1 Secale cereale | reverse complement strand
GTTTGTGTACATAGACTAATACACAGGAAGATACAATCAAAGCGAGCTAGTTATGGATAAATGGCGGGCCCCTACTCTGGCTTTTATCTATGGACCAGCATAGCAAAGTCCAGTTTGAATCTGTTCCTCCAAGAAGCAAACAAAGGCTGAATCCCTCTGAAGTGTTTATCATTCCTTTCCTTCCAGATCCCCCAGGCTGCTACTGCAAAAACTTCCAAGAACATCGGTCGATCCCAGGTGGCTTTACCCTCAAGGAGCATTCTCATCCAGTCAGAGCCAATTGGCCAATGTATCCCCAGGGCATCCCAGCATCTCTGGCTGAAGGGGCAGGCAAAGAAGAGGTGAACCAAGTCCTCCTCAGGCGGATGGTGGCACAGAAGGCAGGTATAGTCATCATTCTGAATTTTGTAGTGTCTCCTCTTAAGCATGTTTCGAGTGTTCAATCTATCAGACACCAGCAGCCACAAAAACACTTTCCACTACATTGTGCATTTGGTTTTCCAGATCCACCCAAACGCCTCATCCACTTGCATTAGACTGAAACAGTGGGCATAGTATTGCGAGGATCGAAACGCATCTCCTCCCCAAACACAAGTCCACACATCCTTGCCATTATCAAGAGAGGTACCCAAGGTCTTAGACTGTAATCCAGCAACCTCACCTCTAGCCTCCAAAGATAGAGGCAGGTGGAACACATCTCCCAACCGATCCGAGAATAAGAGACGCCTCACTGAGACATCAGGTTCCCTAGCAAAGGAAAAAGCTCTCGGGTATTTATCTTGAAAAAGTGCATCCTTCCAGTTATCTTTCCAAAATAGGATCGTGTCCCTGCCACCACCTCCGAAATTGTGATCCCTCTATATATGTCAGAAAGTTGCATGAGGTCTCTCCACCAAAAAGATCCGCACAAGTCCGAGGCATGAGGTACTTTGCCCACATAGTAGGTATCCCAGACCAAACTGACCCAAGGAACATCATATCTGTTATAAAATTTGTGCAACTATTTTAATAGCAGCCCTTGGTTTTGGATCTTAATATCAATGATCCCCAGGCCGCCTTTGCTCTTAGGTTTACACACCATTCCCCAAGCTGCCAGCGAATTGCCCTTATACCCATCATCCAATTTTCTCACCCAGAGACACGACCTGCGCAGTTTGTCAAGGTGCTCGATGATCTTAGGGTTTATCTTGATGGAACACATGGCGTAAACAGCTAGCGAGGTGACCACAGAATTGAGCAGTGTAAGCTTGGAGCCATAGTCGAGGAGTCATTAAATATCTAGGGACTCCAAACCTCGGAAATATAATTACTTTAAGCATCTTAATAGAGGTGTTATGATCAACGCTACTAGTTGGAATAGCTTCTACCCACTTAGTAACGTAATCAACAGCAACTAAAATATGTGTGTACCCATTAGAGGCAGGAAAAGGTCCCATATAATCAAAGCCCCAAACATCAAATGGTTCAATAACAAGTGAATAATTCATAGGCATTTCTTGACGTCTACTAATATTACCTATTCTTTGACATTCATCACAAGATAAGACAAACTTACGGGCATCCTTGAAGAGAGTAGGCCAATAAAAACCGGACTGCAATACCTTGTGTGCAGTTCTATCTCCCGCATGGTGTCCTCCATAAGCTTCGGAGTGGCACTTGCGTAGGATTTGTTCCTGTTCATGCTCAGGTACACAACGTCTAATAATACCATCTACTCCTTTATAAAGATGTGGGTCATCCCAGAAGTAATGTCTCAAATCATAGAAGAACTTTTTCTTTTGCTGGTATGTGAAGCTAGGAGGTATAAACTTAGCAACAATATAATTATCATAATTAGCATACCATGGAGCAGTACGAGAAGTATTTATGACAGCTAATTGTTCATGAGGAAAGCTATCATCAATAGGTTTTGGGTCATCAAGTATATTCTCTAACATGGACAAGTTATCTGCTACGGGGTTCTCAGCTCCCTTTCTATCGATAATATGCAAGTAAAATTCTTGCAGTAAGAGAACCCATCAAATAAGTCTAGGCTTAGCATCTTTCTTTTCCATGAGGTATTTGATAGCAGCATGGTCAGTGTGAATGGTTACCTTAGAATCAACAATGTAGGGTCTAAACTTATCACAAGCAAACACAACTGCTAAAAATTCTTTCTCAGTGGTAGCATAATTTCTTTGGGCACTATCTAGAGTTTTACTAGCATACTAGATAACATTCAATTTCTTATCAACTCTTTGCCCTAAAACAGCTCCTACAGCATAATCACTAGCATCGCACATAATCTCAAAGGGTAAATTCCAGTCAGGAGGCTGGACAATAGGTGCAGAGATCAATGCTTTCTTAAGTATTTCAAATGCTTCTAGACAATCACCATCAAAGACAAAAGGAATATCTTTTTGTAAAAGATTAGTCAGAGGCCTGGAGATTTTGGAGAAGTCCTTAATGAACCTTCTATAAAACCTGGCATGACCAAGGAAACTTCGTATACCTTTGATATCCTTAGGGCATGGCATCTTTTCAATAGCATCAACTTTAGCTTTGTCAACTTCAATACCTCCTTCAGAAATTTTATGTCCCAAGACAGTGCCTTCATTAACCATAAAATGGCACTTCTCCCAATTCAAGACAAGGTTAGTATCTTCACATCTCTGCAAAACTCGATCAAGGTTGCTTAAGTAATCATCAAAAGAAGTTCCGTAAACGGAGAAATCATCCATGAAACCTCAACAATCTCTTCACAAAAATCAGAGAATATAGCCATCATGCATCTTTGAAAGGTAGCAGGTGCATTACATAAACCAAAAGGCATACATCTATAAGCAAAGGTACCGAAAGGACAAGTAAAAGTGGTCTTTTCTTGATCCCCTTTTGACACAGGTATTTGAGAGAAACCTGAATAACCATCTAGAAAGCAGAAATGAGTATGTTTGGATAACCTTTCTAGCATTTGATCAATAAATGGCAAGGGGTAATGATCTTTCTTAGTAGCGTTATTTAACTTACGGAAATCAATTACCATCCTATAACCTGTAACTATTCTTTGTGAGATCAATTCATCTTTATCATTAGGGACAACAGTCATACCTCCTTTCTTAGGAACACAATGGACATGACTTACCCACTGGCTATCAGCAACTGGATAGATAATACCTGCCTCTAGAAGTTTTAGTATTTCCTTCCTTACCACTTCTTTCATCTTAGGATTTAACCGTCGCTGATGATCAATAACTGGTTTAGCATTTTCTTCCAATTTTATCTTGTGTTGGCATATAGTGGAACTAATGCCCTTAAGATCATCCAGAGTATATCCAATAGCAGCACAATGCTTCTTCAGAGTTTTCAATAATTTTGCTTCTTCCTGCTCTAAAAGGTTAGCACTAATAATAATAGGATATATCTTCTTTTCATCAAGATAAACATACTTAAGATTATCAGGCAAAGGTTTAAGCTCAAACACGGGATCACCCTTGGGTGGAGGAGGATCCCCTAGGATTTCAACAGCCAAGTTGTTTTTCAATACGGGTCCCTGTGTAAGGAATATTTCGTCTATCTCCCTTCTCTCATTCATATGCATATCATTTTCATGGTCTAGCAAGTATTGTTCTAAAGGATCATTAGGTGGCACGGCAATAGAAGCAAGACCAATAATTTCATCTTTACTGGGTGGTGCCTTTTCAAGGGGTTGTCTATGGAATTTAGCAAAGTTAAAATCATGAGACATATCCCCTAATCCAACAGTAACAATATCTTTCACGCAGTCTATCTTGGCATTAACAGTATTCAAGAAGGGTCTACCAAATATAATGGGACATAATTCATCTTGTGGGGAACTGAGAATAAGGAAATCGGCAGGGTATTTAACCTTCCCACACAAGACTTCAACATCTCTAACTATCCCGACTAGTGAAATAGTATCTCTATTGGCAAGCTTAATAGTAACATCAATCCCTTCTAACTCAACAGGTGCAACTATCATGCATAATTTTGTTATACAAATCAAAAGGGATAATACTCGCACTAGCACCTACGTCACATAAACCATGATAGCAATGATCTCCTATCTTGACAGAGATGACAGGCAAGCCTACAATAGGTTTATGTTTATTCCTAGCATTGGGTTTGGCTATTCTAGCAGACTCTTCTTGGAGGTAAATAACATGTCCATCTAAATCTTCTACCAAGAGATCTTTAACCATAGCAACACTAGGTTCAACTTTAATTATCTCAGAGGGTGTAGGTGTTCTAGTATTACTTTTACGAACTATGGTTGAAGCTTGAGCATGATCCTTTATCCTAACAGGGAAAGGTGGTTTCTCAATGTAAGCGGTAGGTATAACAGGATCAACATTATAAGTGATAGTCTTTTCTTCAACTTTAATAGGTTCAACTACTTTTTCTTCAATAGGGGGATGGTATTTAAACCACTTGTCCTTGGGGAGATCAACATGAGTAGCAAAAGATTCACAAAAAGAAGCTACTATCTCAGAGTCAAGTCCATATTTAGTGCTAGACTCATGGAAAACATCGGTATCCATAAAAGCTTTAACACAATCGAACTTAGGGGTCATACCTGACTCCTTACCTTCGTCGAGATCCAATCTTCAGATTTGCGTTTAATTCTTTCCAATAAATCCCATTAGAAGTCAATAGTCTTCATCATATAAGAGCCAGAACAAGAAGTATCGAGCATGGAGCGATTATCATTAGAAAGCCGAGCATAATTTTTTTGAATGATCATTGCTCTTGCGAGCTCATGATTGGGGCATGAATATAACATTGACTTAAGCCTCCCCCAAGCTTGAGCGATGCTTTCTCCTTCTGTCGGTGTACTAAAGTAGGGGTACCCTAGTATCCCGAACTTGTGCACGGGCAGTCGCAGCGCCCCGCGGCAAGGCTTGCCGGGTGACCGCCAAGGTCCTCCGTTGTTCCTTTGGAGCCATTCAAGAACAAAGTATTCAAACCAAGGAGACAAGACCCTGGCGAGAGGAGCTTGTCGGGAGGGCCAACCAAGGCATCTCGAGGAACTTGCCGCGACGCGCCACGCGCCCCGGCAAGGCCCGGTGAGCGACAAGCTCCCGGACGCGACAAGACAACGACCGCGGCAAGGCGCTTGCCGCGGCAAGCTTCCACTATGTACCCGCGCTCCAGCGCATCCACCAACGTGTCGCCCTGGGACCCTTCCAGGCGTACGTGGCGGGAGGCTGTGCAGCCAGCGGTATGCGATGGCAAGCGGCGCTGACAAGTTTGCCATCGTGGCGAACGGTGGCGCCCCTGATGGTCTCTTTTTGCACTGTTTGGGCGACTCAGACGGGTATTTAATGCCCTTGTCCCCTGCCGTCAGGGTTAGGTGCGATGCACTGTACAAGTAGGTGTACCAACCGCAACATCTTTCCGTTTTTGCCCTCATCTGCGTTGCCACCTGTCGATGACCCCTTGAGCCTATAAAAGGAGGCCCATGCGCAACGTAGAAAGGGGTTGGAACACTCTCACACTCGGTCTCGTTAGCTGCTAGAGGATACTGTAGCTCTCAGCGCTCCCGAGCAAGAACTCAATACAATCCACAAAGCAGGAGTAGGGTTTTACGCATCCGTGCGGCCCGAACCTGGGTAAACTGCTCGTGCGCTTCGCCTCGATCTGCTCTTCGTGCGATCTCTGCCCCCCGCCGAACCGAAAGGGACTCGGTCCGCCGGTCCCATAGGTGTTCGTGGATCAGTTTCCCCGACATCTTTGGCGCGCCAGGTAGGGGGCATCGAGGTTGTGTGAACCTGATCCGGCCTGCACACGAGCTAGATCTTCATCATCTTCATCGACATGCCGCCGAAGAAGAAGGCTTCAGAGGCAGCTGGTCCGTCCGCGTCGAACCCACCACCGCCGGAGCCAACGGTTGGTGGGGTAGACGCCGGCGGAAGAATGGGCGTCGACGAGGGAGCTCACGGTGCCGCCAAGAACAAGGACAAAGCTGCGCTGCCCATCGGCGGCGTAGTCGACTCCCACAACGACCGCGCGCACTCCAAGACCTCGGCGTCCGTACATGCACCGCGTCGATCTCAGGAGGCGCGGGACCGGCAGCGTCATGGTACTCACGGTACCATACGCTTGCTGGACCAAAATCGAGCTGGCGGATCTCGGGATGCTCAAGACCAGCATGCACGCCAACATGCCGGCACGAGCAAGGCACGGTCGCCTGGACGGGATACTGCTCCTTCTAACTTAATTAGGAGTCCGAGCGTATCCCGCTCCTCGCACCGTTCGCCACCGCTACCCGCCACTCCAGCAGAAGCTTTGGCACGAGCTCAACTGCTCCTAGATTTCCCTCCAGCGGCAGACAAGATCGACGACTGGAGGGCCACCATTCAGAGTCTCATCGCCTTCGCCAACGGCGACACTCCGCAGCAGCCAAGCACGTCATAGCCGTGGCAAGTCAGCCAGGCACGGGCCGATGGCGACAAGACTGGTGGGGGTGCAACCACCATACACTCCCCACCCCGAAGGCCAAGATCGCCGACTCGTCGGATCAACGTCGACAGCGACTCCACCGCGTCGTCAGATCCACGAGCTCGTCGCGATCAGCGCCAAATTCTTCACGAACGACAGCAAGAGGATGCTCGTACTCGCATCGAGCGCCAAAGAGAAGCGCGGCGTCAGTCCGACCAGCGCGCTGGGCCCGCTGTCGACATGCATGCGCCAGGGGAACCAGGTGACTGGCCGTACATGATAGGTTGTCCTGCGTTCACCCGTGAGCTGCGGCAAGTCCAGTGGCCCAGCATGAAGAATTTCAAGCCAGACGTACCGGAGAAGTACGACGGCAAGAAGCATCCGTCGGAGTTCCTCAGCATCTACACCATCGCGGTGCAAGCTGCCGGGGGACGGGACGACAAGATCCTTGCCAACTACTTCCCGCTGGTACTCAAACCCAACGTCAGGTCCTGGCTCATGCACTTGCCGGACAACTCCATATCTTCTTGGGCAGACCTGTGCCATCAGTTTGTCGGTGCCTTTACAGGCGGTCACAAACCTCATGGCCAGGAGAGTGACCTTCACCAGCTCGCCCAGAAGGAAGGAGAGCCCTTGCGCAAGTATATCCAGAGGTTCAGCCGTGTACAGCACAACATCCCAGACGTCCACCCTGCTGCGGTTATCAGCGCGTTCCATCAGAACGTGCGTAACCGCAGAATGCGGGAGGAGATGGCGATGTGCAAGATCAGAGACGTCAGTGAGCTATATGCCCTGGCCGACAAGTGTGCACATGCTGAGGAAGGGAGGAAACTCCCCGGAGAGGATACAGGAGCAGGAGGATCTGACAGCGAGGATGCCGCCTCGGCAAAGAAAAACCGGCGGCGGAACAATAGGAAGAAGAAAAACAAGGAAGTGCTAGTCGTTGAGCAGTCCGACAACGAAGGTGGTGCCAAGAAAGCCAAGGCTGGTAGCTCCGGCAAGGAGGTTGCAGCATGCACCAACTGCCAGGCTGTGGCGGCCGCCGACAAGCAGGACGGCACCGACAAGCAGTACTGCAAGATCCACCGCACCAAGGGTCATGACCTCCAAAACTGCAAGAGAGTCGAGCAGCTTGTTGAGCAGCAGAAGGCTGAATACGAGCGGCGCGACAAGGAGAAGGCTCAAGGAGGTGGTGGAGGATCTGGCACGAAGCGTCCCGGCCGGGGAGGACGCCGCGGCATGGCCAAGCAGCGGCAAGGAGACAGACCTCCCCGCGGCCGCGACAAGGATGAAGACGACGACGACGATGAAGACATGGATGATGTTGAGACCAGTGAGCAGGAGTTCCGGAAAGCCACAGAGGTCTTGTGCATTGACGGCGGTGCTTCTCTGCATACTCCACACCGCCAACTCAAACAGTGGGTGCGGGAAGTCAATGCGGCAGAACCACCTGTCGAATCGCGTAAGCTTCTGAAATGGTCCAGCACACCTATCATCTTTGACATTGAGGACCACCCTGATCGCACAACTGCGGTCGGGTGCTTGCCAATGTTGGTTTCACCGACTATCCGCAACCTCAAGGTCACTAAGATGCTAGTTGACGGCGGATCCACCTGATCTCCTCCGCTGTACTCCTCCGCTGTACTCCAGAAACTCCAGATCCCTGACAGTGAGCTCGAAGATCCCTGACAGTACTCCAGAAACTCCGCCTGATCTCCACCTGATCTCCCAGAAATGTTGGTTCCACCTGATCTCCTCCGCTGTACTCCAGAAACTCCAGATCCCTGACAGTGAGCTCGAAGAGACCGACACGTTCCAAGGAAACAATCCAGGAAGGAGCAAGACGAAGGGGAAGATCACGCTGCCAGTAACATTTGGCGGCGAGCTGAACTTCAGAATCGAGAGGGTCACTTTTGACGTTGCTGATTTTCCATTGCCTTACAAAGGGATACTCGGCCGTCCAACGCTCGCCAAGTTCATGGCAGCCTCTCACTACGCATACAACATGTTGAAGATGCCAGGCCCGATAAGCGTCATCTCTGTCCCTGGCGACAAGAAGGATGCTCTTATCTGCACTGACAAGATCTACCGGGACGCAGCAGCCGCAACGGATCGCAAGACACTTGGGGAAGAAGAAGACCAAGTCCGGTAAAAGCTCTGATGCCCACTCCGGCAAGCGCACCTCTTCGGAGTGCTGCGCTACCGTCGAGGACGCACCATCGAGCTCCACCGGCAAGTGTAAGAAGACGATGGCAGCTCCGCCAGAGACCAAGAAGGTGTCCGCCAAGGAGGACGGCGCTGGTGGTACCTTCACCATCAGTGCCACACTTGACCCTAAATAGGAAAGCACGCTCATTGCTTTCCTGCGGGCGAACGTCGACGTGTTTGCATGGCAACCGTCTGACATCCCCGGTGTTCCCAGGAAAGTAATTGAGCACCATCTTGCCGTCTGTCCTCACGCGCGGCCCATCAAGCAGAAAGTCAGGAAACAAGCAGTGGAGCGCCAAGAATTCATCGCAGAAGAAATCAAGAAATTAGAAGCAGCAGGCCTTGTCAGAGGAGTGCTCCATCCTACGTGGTTGGCCAATCCTGTAGTCGTGCGTAAGGCAAACGGGAAATGGAGGCTTTGTATCGACTTTACTGATGTCAATAAAGCTTGTCCCAAAGACCCATTTCCCTTGCCACGCATTGACCAGATTGTTGACTCCACGGCCGGATGTGATTTGCTTTCATTTCTTGATGCATACTCAGGATACCATCAGATCTTCATGGCAGAAGAGGATGAGGAGAAGACCGCGTTCATCACTCCATGTAGCACATACTGTTTCATACGGATGCCTTTCGGTTTGAAGAATGTTGGTTCAACATTTGCAAGGGTGGTCCATACATCTTTTGAGCCACAAATTCACAGAAATGTGGAAGCCTACATGGATGACATAGTGGTCAAGAGCAAGGACATGGCAACTCTGATTCAAGATTTAGAAGAGACTTTTGCAAATTTGCGCAAGATCAGCCTCAAGCTCAACCCCGAGAAGTGTGTGTTTGGAGTCCCTTCCGGCAAGCTTCTCGGGTTCTTCGTGTCTCAGAGGGGAATTGAATCCAATCCCGACAAGATCAAGGCCATTGAGCAGATCGAAGCACCGAAGCGCGTCAAGGATGTACGAAGACTTGCCGGTTGCGTAGCTGCTCTCAGCAGGTTTATATCTAAGTCTGCTGAGCGCGCCCTGCCGTTTTTCATAATTTTAAAAAAGGCAGGTCCAATGAAATGGACTCCGGGAGCGGAGGCTGCGCTGCAAGACTTGAAGAGATACCTGTCCTCCACTCCAATACTTGTCGCACCTAAGCCACAAGAGAAGTTGCTGCTGTATCTAGCGGCAACCAATCAGGTGGTTAGTGCTGCGTTAGTAGCAGAGAGGGAGGCAGACGATGAGCCAGCAACCGCGGCAAGCGCATCCAGTGACAAGCAGGGGGCTTCCCCGACAAGCTATGGTCCCGACAAAGATGGATCTGGGCAGGCGTGCGAAGAGATACATAAGAAAATGGTGCAGCGCCCAGTTTACTTTGTCAGTTCCCTTCTGCAGGGGGCTAGGTCAAGGTACTCTGGAGTGCAGAAATTGCTTTTCGGCCTTCTCATGGCCTCGAGAAAGCTGCGCCATTACTTCCAAGCACATGAGATTACAGTTGTCACTCGCTTTCTGCTGAAAAGGATACTGCATAATCCAGAAGCAACAGACAGGATTGTTGAGTGGGCACTGGAACTTTTAAGCTTTGGCCTCAAGTTTGAGAGCACTTCAACTATCCAAAGCAGAGCATTGGCATAATTCATAGCAGAGTGGACGCCAACACCAGATGAAGAAATTCCAGAAACGAGCATCCCAGTCAAGGAAGCAAGCAAAGAGTGGCTGATGTACTTTGATGGTGCCTTCTCGCTGCAAGGCGCCGGTGCTGGTGTGCTGCTTGTCGCACCCACCGGAGAGCACCTCAAGTACGTAGTCCAGATGCACTTTCCCAAGGAGCAAGCAACAAACAATACTGCAGAGTATGAAGGTTTGCTTGCCGGTCTCAGGATCGCGGCAGACCTTGGGATCAAAAAGCTCATTGTCAGGGGTGACTGGCAGCTTGTCGTCCGCCAAGTGAACAAGAATTATCAGAGTCCGTTGATGGAAGCTTACGTCGATGAAGTGAGAAAGCTAGAAGAGAACTTTGACGGCCTACAGATGGAGCATGTTCCAAGAGCTCAGAACGACATCGCAGATGGCCTATCGAAGTGCGCCGCACTTAAGTTACCTGTGGAACTAGGGATCTTTGTGCTCAAGCTAACTCAACCATCCGTAACACCGTCAACAGGACAGAGCAAGAAGAGGAAGTTGATTTCTGGTGACTATCTTCCGGCAGAGCTCCCCGAAGCCGCCGCCAAGAAGGTCCCCAAGATCAACTCCAAAAGTGCTGAGGAGCAGTCTGCTCCAGCAAGCCCCAGGGTTTGTTCCGTTGAAGCAAACGCTCCCGACAAGTTTTGCTCCGGCAAGCTTGCCGGGGAACGTCAGGCTCTGGCTGAGCCACATGTTCTCGCCGTAGAAGCGAACGTTCCCGCAGCAACAGATGTGCCTTTAGTCCTTGTTGTCGAGCCACAAGCTCCAGCATGGGCACAACAGATTGTCCGTTTCCTTCAGACAGGAGAACTTCCCGAAGAGCAAGAAGAAGCGGAAAGAGTAGCCCGGCAGTCAAGTATGTACCAGTTTGTTGACAACACACTGTACAGAAGAAGACTCAACGGTGTGAAACTGAAGTGTATTCCTCGGGAAGATGGACAAAAGCTGTTGGCAGAGATACACGAAGGCATATGTGGTCACCACATTGGCGCAAGAGCACTTGCCGGCAAAGCATTCCGGCAAGGTTTCTTTTGGCCGGAAGCCCTCCAGGATGCAACTGCACAAGTAACCAAGTGTGAAGCGTGCCAGTTCCATTCCAAGCAGGTACACCAGCCAGCTCAAGCTCTCCAGACGATCCCTTTATCCTGGCCATTTTCGGTTTGGGGGCTCGACATCCTCGGCCCCTTTCCCCGCGCAGCCGGGGGCTTTGAGTACTTGTACGTTGCAATCGACAAGTTCACAAAGTGGCCGGAAGTGGAACCAGTGAGGAAGGTGACAGCACAGTCAGCAGTCAAGTTCTTCAGGTCGATTGTTTGCCGTTTCGGGATCCCTAACAGGATCATCATCGACAACGGTACGCAATTCACGAGCCGCACCTTCATGCAGTACGTCCAAGATCTTGGCGCCAAGGTCTGCTTCGCTTCTGTTGCTCACCCGAGAAGCAACGATCAAGCGGAGAGGGCAAATGCTGAAGTGCTGCGTGGACTCAAGACCAGAACTTTCGACATGCTGGACAAGTGCGGAAGAAACTGGATCGAGGAGCTGCCGGTGGTTCTTTGGTCGATCAGGACGACGCCAAATCGAGCCACTGGACAGACACCTTTTGCTCTAGTCTATGGAGCAGAGCCAGTTCTCCCCACGGAACTCGTATACGGGTCACCTCGAGTGCTGGCTTATGATGAGCTCGAGCAAGAGCAACTGCGACAAGATGACGCGCTGCTCCTTGAGGAAGACCGTCTTCAGGCCGCTATACGAGCTGCTCGCTACCAGCAAGCTTTGCGCCGCTACCATAGCCGCAAAGTTAGCGCCAGAAGTCTCGAGGAAGGCGACCTTGTTCTTCGGCGCGTTCAGTCCGCCAAGAATTCCAACAAGTTGACGCCGAAGTGGGAAGGCCCTTACCGGGTGAAACGAGTCACTAGGCCTGGCGCTGTCCGCCTTGAGACCGAAGATGGCTTTCTGGTGAGCAACTCCTGGAACATCGAGCATCTTCGTAAGTTTTACCCGTAAGGCGCGGTTGCCGGAACCCATTTCCGGCAACCACCTTTTGTACAAGTCTTGCCGCTGCTGCATGTAATCCTTTGTACAAAGCCGGGCGCAGACCCCGTGCATAAGTAAAGCTCATGTGCTCCGCACATCTTGTCAATTTCATGCTTTTTATTTTTTGCATGTGTTATCTGACACTTTGTGCAGCACCTACCCCCGGTAAGCAATAACGGGCCTTAAGGCTCTATATCTGTATTTTCTCTTCTTTCTTTTTTCTCAAGGAAAGGAAGGTTCCCTCGCGCACAAGTTTGCCAGGGGGGGGGGAAGAGAAGATAGTGGTATGGACCAGGCGCCGCTCAAGAGAGTTTCGCCTTGCCGAGAAGCAAACAACATAAAAGTTAAGTTGCCAAAGCCTGAGCAACTAGTTTTTTAAATTTTTAAGTTATCTTCCTTAAACGACCGTGCTTTGTATGAAAAACCTGTGCGCGGAGCAACCAACTCGTAGCTAGTTGCGCCCTTACTTTGTTTCGAGTCCGCTCAACAGCTTAAGTGTGCTGCGACTAGTGTCACGCCCTTACTTTGTTTCGAGTTTGCTCAACAACTTAAGTGAGCTGCGACCAGTTGCGACAAGGTTTCTTGTCGGTAACGGCACCGCCAGCAGGCTGCTGAAGTTCCGTACTCAGCGCTCGCGGCTAAGGTGCCTGTGCCGGTAAGTTCCCTAAAAGCGTAGGGCAGAAACATACAAAGGAAGGAGTCAAGTAAAGGAAATAACATTGCAATTACTACCCAAAATATAGTTATATTACAAAGTAGCTTGTCGCAACTCTAATAGACTGTTTTCATAACATGACAAGCAGCGGCAAGGAAAGAAGAAAACAGGCGAGCCTAATCTGTGCGATCACCCTCAACCCTCTTGATCCCGCTCACCTTGTCCACAATGGGTGCGACAAGGGCCTTGAGTGCCTCCAGATCAGCATCCGGCGGCAGGGACTTGAGGAAATTGGTGAGGTTGAGGCCCGAGTTGCGGAAGGCCACCTTCATCAGCACCTTTTGAAGGGCTCCCGCGCAGAGCTTGCGCGACTCGTCGGCCAGCTGCTTTGGGATTCTCTCCCGGAGCTGCTGGAGGGCCGTCGCCACACCTTTGAAGAATAGGGTGAGCTTGGCGCTGGGGTGGAGATTCTCACCGGCAAGTTTGAAATCATAGTTGAGCTCTTTAATAGCCCAATATGCCTTATTGTAGGGGAACGTAGCATAATTCAAAAAATTTCTACGCTTTCACCAAGATCCAACTATGGAGACATCTAGCAACGAGCGAGTAAGAGTGCATCTACATACCGTTATGGAGATTGCGAGCGGAAGCTTTCGAAGAAGCGTGGATGAAGTAGTCGTACTCTTCGCGTTCTTCGTCACCGATGATCTAGCGCCGAACGGACGGCACCTCCGCGTTCAACACACGTCCGGTGCAGCAATGTCACCTCCTTCTTGATCCAGCAAGGGGGGAGGAGAAGTCGTCAGAGATCCGGCAGCACGACGGCGTGATGACGGATGCAGTGGATATCGCAGCAGGGCTTCGCCAGGCGCCCTGCGTTGGAGTATGGAGGTGTGACGGGAGGGGGAGAGGCGCCAGGGCCAGGGTACGGCTGCCCTCTCCCCCCCACATATATATAGGGGGCCAGGGGGTGCGCCAGGGCCCATGCAGATCCAATCTGCAGGGGGGCGGCGGCCAGGGGGGGTTCCTTGCCCCCCAAGGCTAGTGGGGCGCCCCCTCCCCCCTAGGGTTTCAACCCTAGGCGCATGGGGAGGTGGGCCCCTAGTGGTGCGCCAGCCCATTAGGGCTGGACACTTCCCCTCGCGGCCTAGGGGCCCCACCGGGATGGGTGGCCCCACCCGGTGGACCCTCGGGGCCCCTCCGGTGGTCCCGGGACGCTCCCGGTGACCCCCGGAGATCACCCGATGGCCGAAACTGGACTTCCTATATATCAATCTTTACCTCGGGACCATTCCGGAACTCCCCGTGACGTCCGGGATCTCATCCGGGACTCCGAACAACTTTCGGGTTTCCACGTGCATTTATCTCTACGACCCTAGCGTTACCGAACTTTAGGTGTGTAGACCCTACGGGTTCGGGAGACACGTGGACATGACCGAGACCACTCTCCGGTCAATAACCAACAGCGGGATCTGGATACCCATGTTGGTTCCCACGTGTGCCTCGATGATCTTCATCGGATGAACCACCGTGTCAAGGATTCACTTAATCCCGTACGTTATTCCCTTTGTCCATCGGTACGGTACTTGCCCGAGATTCGATCGTCGGTATTCCCGATACCTTGTTCAATCTCGTCATGGCAAGTCTCTTTACTCGATCCGTAATCCATCATCCCGTGACTAACTACTTAGTCACATTGAGCTCATTATGATGATGTCTTACCGAGTGGGCCCAGAGGTACCTCTCCGTCATATAGAGTGACAACATCCCAGTCTCGGTTCGTACCAACTCAACAGACACTTTCGGAGATACCCGATGCGTACCTTTATAGCCACCCAGTTACGTTGTGACGTTTGGCACACCCAAAGTATTCCTACGGCATTCGGGAGTTGTACCACCTCATGGTCTAAGGAATAAATACTTGACACCGAAAAGCTTATGCATTACGAACTATACGATCTCGTGCTATGCTCAGGATTGGGTCTTGTCCATCACATCATTCTCCTAATGATGTGATCCCGTTATCACTGACATCCCATGTCCATGGTCAGGTAACCGTGACCATCTGTTGATCAACGAGCTGGCAACTAGAGGCCTACCAGGGACTCATTGTGGTCTATGTATTCACACATGTATCGCTGTTTCCGTACAATACAATTCAAGCATGAATAACAGACGATTATCATGAACAAGGAAATATAATAATAATACTTTTATTATTGCCTCTAGGGCATATTTCCAACAGTCTCCCACTTGCACTAGAGTCAATAATCTAGTTACATTGTGATGAATCGAACACCCATAGAGTTCTGGTGTTGATCATGTTTTTCCAGTGGAAGAGGTTTAGTCAACGGGTCTGCTACATTCAGATCCGTATGCACTTTACAAATATCTATATCTCCATCTTGAACATAGTTCTGGATGGAGTTGAAACAGTGCTTGATGTGCTTGGTCTTCTTGTGAAACCTGGGCTCCTTGGTAATAGCAATAGCACCAGTGTTTTCACAGAAGAGAGTCATCGGGCTTGACGCGCTTGGAATGACTCCTAGGTCGGTGATGAACTCCTTCATCCAGACTCCTTCCTGCGCTGCTTCAGAAGCAGCTATGTACTCCGCTTCACATGTAGACGCTGCCACGACGCTTTGCTTGCAACTGCACCAGCTGACTGCCCCTCCGTTCAAAATATACACGTATCCGGTTTGAGACTTAGAGTCATCCAGATCTGTGTCGAAGCTAGCATCGACGTAACCCTTTATGACGAGCTCTTCGTCACCTCCATAAACGAGAAACATATCCTTAGTTCTCTTCAGGTACTTTAGGATGTTCTTGACCGCTGTCCAGTGTTCCATACCGGGATCACTTTGGTACCTCCCTACCAAACTTATGGCAAGGTTCACATCAGGTCTGGTACACAGCATGGCATACATGATAGAACCTATGGCCGAGGCATAGGTCATCTTTTCTCTATCTTCTGCCATGGTCGGCGACTGAGCCTTGCTCAATCTCATACCTTGCAAAACAGGCAAGAATCCTTTCTTTGACTGATCCATATTGAACTTCTTCAATATTTTGTCAAGGTATGTACTTTGTGAAAGAACAATGAGGCGTCTCGATCTATCTCTATAGATTTTGATGCCTAATATGTAAGCAGCTTCTCCAAGGTCCTTAAATGCATGTCGACCAGTGCTTACAGTTAGGTGTTCTGCCATCACTCTGCGCGTAGGCATGCTTAAGCGCATGCCTAGCAGCCTTTTTTTTTATCATTGATTCTGAATAATCAATATGTCATTGAACTATCGGTTAAAATTACAAATCTTATAGTATCTGGCCATTTGTTTTGAACTTCCAGTTTTTCTATTTTCGTTCCAGCTAATGTACCTCAAGTTTATTTGTCGATGAGATGCCTGAGTCTTGGTAGTTCTGGAATCCCTATTAGCTGAAACATGAGCATTACAAAGTTTCATATCTATGATCAGTTTGTTCACAGACCCTCGTCTTGGTAGAATTTCTCTTGCTGGCAGATGCTTATTTCTTTAGGTTTTGTTTCATGTTTGTTTAGATGATGCTCATGATGTCAATGTTGTCATTTTTTGTCTCAGGGTCCGGTCGTTCTGATCTCCTACTTCAACAACGACTACCATGTCTTGGAAGTTTCTTAGAGCTTGTAGAGTGGATGCATGCACAAGTGGATCCCTACTCACCGACGCCAACCTCATCCATATCATCGTTGACGCCATCATTAACTGGTACTAGCCTATCTATTCCCTTCCCTTCCTCCATGAAATAGATGTTGTCAGTTGAATGGATGAGAGTGGCAGTAGGATAGTGTTTTTCTTCGTGCGTTGTGGTGCGATTATTCCACTATTTGCTTGCTGTTGTACCATTGTACCTACAGGTTATTAGTATTGTTGATCCTGACCATGAGCTTGAATGGTTTAATTAGTAGTAGAAGAGCATCAGTTTAATCTGTAGCAATGAGGTCACTGATTTGTTTTCTATGGCATGGTACAAATATGATTGGAATGGTAGCCACTTAACATGTTAGAATGTACTCATTGTTTGGGTTGATTACTGGTCTGTATCAGGGGTACAAGTTTGTTACTTTCTATCTGGGTTTTCCTGCTGTTGTTTCCTGTTGTTATTTACCGTCAGGTATCTTAGTCTAGATATAACTCTGCAGTTTTCTTGAATCTGCACTTCCTTCCAAAAGTATATGAAGATTGGTGATGTTACCCCTTGTTTCCTCAGCAAAATTGGTTTCGTTTCGAAACAAGCTGAAGTCCTTTTGATTCTTGATTTCTAGCATACACATGCAACCTGATTGGTGATGTTAATGTAGATATGATGTAGGTTCAATGCTTACAATTTTTTGATGTGATGCATGTTACATTTCGAAATATGAAGATGCTCTATCACTATTTCTGGCAATCTGGCATATCATAACAGTCTTACCCCTAGTTCTGTCACTAGCATACACTACAGTTTTAGATAAAAGGGGGGCATATCATTTGCTCTATAAAATGGATTGTTTATTAATTTATTTGGACTTGCACACATTAGGTAAGGAAGGATCGCCAATCTGGGTGTCCAAATGATAGTAAAACCTAGGCTCTTGCATGGTTCTTGGATTTATTTTTAGCATATATTACCCATATCGAGACTGAACATGTGGCTTTTCTTCTCATCTACAGGAGAGTTATGTGCTAATTTTTTTGAAGAAGCTGGAAGTCCAAGTCAACGACTTGCTTTATATGTTTGTTGTAATGCCGTATTTTCTGGGAATTTGGATGTATTGTTGATCTTGCTGAGAATTTAGTGTATATTTGCTTGCTGAACTTATTTTTCAAATGCTAGGATATATGTACAAATCCTTGGAATATTATTCTATGTTTATTTGAAATGTATTCTTGGATTGAAAGTGGTCAAAAAGAGAATATATTGGTATTGAATTTGGGTTGAATCTATGCCTGTGCTGTAAATCGTATTTGCAACAAAGAGGCGTGGCCTAAATTAAAAACTGGCCGAAATGTCTATTGGACCAAATGAAAAACTGGTGGAAATGGCTACAGCCCAAAAAGAATGGATCGCAAAGAGGCCAAGGCCCAAAAATTGGATTGCAAAAAGGCCAAGGCCCCAAAATTAAATGCACTGTAAAAATCGTGAGGCCCAAATTTAAAATGGACCGCAAAATGCCCAAAGCAGTTGACCAAAATTGGCAGGAAAAAAAACATAAATGGGCTGAATTAACGGGCTCGGCCCATATAGACACCTAATCGGACCGGGCTGAATCTTATCAGTGACCTTTTCAATTGGTCGCAATTTTGCCACGTCAGATTGCCACGTCGAATCCGACGTGGCCTGGGCAGACATCCAATGACCAAAACAAAAGGTCATTGGTTCAACGACCTTTTGTTTTGGTCAAAAACGTCTACGACCTTCTCACAGAGAAGGTCGCTATAGTCAGTTTATGACGGCCAGCTTTTGACCTTATGTTTTTGGTCACAAAAAGGTCACAAATGGAAATTTGTGACCATTCAGTGACTAATAGTGGTGGTCACAAGTTGACATATTTCTTGTAGTGTGGGCGGACGGGGACAAGCACAGGGTCTGTGGGGTGGCGACGAGCACAGTGCACACCACACTGCTGCCTTGGCCGGACCGCACTCGTGCTCGCTGCGGCGAGCTCCGGCGTCAGCGAGTGCCAGGGGGGCGCTGTAGGGATCAAGAGGAAGATGGTGGCGCGGGTTGGCAAGCTCTGGCAAGCGCGGAAGCAAGCACGCGCGAAACATAGCACTCGACGACATACAGAGCGCGCCGACAAGCAGCTATGGCATGGTGCACATGCGTGGTCAGCGCGCGAACTGTGCCTACTGGCTTACTTGGTGCCAAAGATCATGTCTGGCGTGTTGTTCGTGGTAGATATGAGAGTTACCCAGGGTTAGTTTGTTTCCAGACACAGTAGAAAGAAATCCACACGTCTGGTAAGTTTCTGGACAGAAACTTTGAGAGTTTACTGAGGTGAATTGGCTAAGAGTTGGAGGCTGTGCTTTGGAGGCTAGTCATAAGTTACTAAGGTAAAGATGCACAAGGATTTTCAGAAGCAGTGGAGCAAGTAAAATGGTAGTTGCTGTAGAAACTACCATTTCTGTCCAGAATAGAAAAGAATTTCTGTAGAAAAAATATTCCAAAAAGTGGTGCAATATTTTTGTTGAGGAATGTGTCCTAGGGTCCAAAGAATATTTTTGAATTTCCTTAGATTTTTGTGGGACAGAAAAATAGGGGTTGCTTTGGAGCACAATGGGCTTAGCTAGGGTTTTGGAGGGAAAAATGAATATTTTTCAATAAAGAAAAATATTCCAATAATTATATTAGAGTGAACTAGAGGGAAAAAGATGATTTGAGATGGATATGAGGCACTTGGGTGAAAGCCAAGGGTACCCAAGTGTTTAAGTCCGTATGAAAAGATTCAAAAAATCCCAAGGTTCAAAATAAATTCAAATAAAACTCAGGCAAATAAAAGAGGGCAAAAATCAGGTTGTCACAGTGCCTCCTTATGACGTACAAAAAAATGAATACCCCCTGCTAGCCGGGACCAACCATATTAGGTGGCTGACTTGTGGGCCTACTAAGTTGATAGAGACAGAGGGCTTTGTCAAGTTAGTCAATATGAACGATTCTAGCTCCAGTGACCATACGATTTCCATCCAACGGCCATAGTGCTTCTTCAACCTTTGGTCTTCTTGCTCCAGCCGCCCAAAGCAGCGCCGATCGTGCCGCCTACTCCTGCCTCCCGTGGCCAGCTATGCTGTCGTGGAGGCCTCACCGCCCCATACTACTCCCACCGCTGGCCAGGCCATCCCTCCACTCACCCACACCCCCTATTATTCTGTGGCGACGGCAGCCTCACACCGCAGCCGAACGAGTGAACCCTCGTACTCTTATCCGCGTGGGCGTCCACTGCCGCGTCTTCCCCAGCTCCGTGTCGTCCCCTTCCTAGGCCTCGCCGTCGTCCACCGCCTTGGTGCTCTCGGCGCGGTGCGGTCAATGTGGTCAATGACTGACTTACATCGGAAGAGTACTGTATGTGGAGAGGCTCACAGCTGGGTCCACGGCTGCAGCTGGGTCCACAGCGACATCCCAGTTTTTTTGTGATTTGCCAAGTAAGTTGCTTTGTCAGGCCTGTTGGGCTGCAAATCTTTCAAGACGAGGAGAGCTTCATTCGGCTGGCCGAGAAAATGGCCTATCAGTAAAGAGAAATGGGCCGTAAATTTTTAAAACACATCGAACCGACAATTAGTTTCAAATTTCTTTTTTTCATTTCGAGATTTTAAACTGCATTGATTTTTGTGCGTGGCAAATTTGTTGGATTTTATATTGATATACATTTATTTTTAAAATCAGTTTGAATGTGAATCAAAATTTCGGGATTAAAAACAGTTCGGACCGCACCGAAATATGCAAAATTTCGTATATTTTTTTAACCGTGGCCACAATATGGGCTGTAATGCTAACAAAAAGAATATGAGCTCCAAAAAAAACCTTAAGAATTAGCAAATGGGTGGTAAATTATTATTAATAATGGTAGATGGATTGTATGATGTTTTCCGCAGATTTGAGTCTTTCGTAAAAAAAAGGTTGACGCACAAGCAGTGACTGTTGGATGTCCATCCAACGGCCGTTGTGCTTCTTCAATCTTTGCTCTTCCAGCTCCAGCCGCTCAAACCAACGCCGGCGGGACTGCCTGCTCTCATCTCCCCGCGGCCGGTTGTGCTGCCGCGCAGGCCTCACCGCCCCATCGTACTCCCATCGCTGGCCTAGCCATCCCTCTACTCACACACACCTCCTGTTATTCTCCGACGACGGCAGACGAACCAGTAAACCCTCGTACAGTCGTACTCCCCTCCGCGTGGGAAACAACTGCCGAGTCTTCCATGCCTCCATGTCGTTCCCTTCCTAGGCCTCACCGTCGTCCACCGCCCTGGTGCTCTCGATGCGGCCTGGTCAACATGGTCAATGACCGACATGCATCTGAAGTGGACTGTACGTGGAGAGGCTGATAGCTGGGTGATGACCCACAAGTGTAGGGGATCTATCGTAGTCCTTTCGATAAGTAAGAGTGTCAAACCCAACGAGGAGCAGAAGGAAATGATAGGCAGTTTTCAGTAAGGTATTTTCTGCAAGCACTGAAATTATAGGTAACAGATAGTTTTGTGATAAGGTAATCGGTAGCAAGTGACAAAAGGAAAAAGTAAATAAGATGCAGCAAGGTGGCCCAATCCTTTTTGTAGCAAAGGACAAGCCTGGACAAACTCTTATGTAAGGTAAAGCGCTCCCGAGGACACATGTGAATTATCGTCAAGCTAGTTTTCATCACGATCATCTGATTCGCGTTCGGTACTTTGATAATTTGGTATGTGGGTGGACCATTGCTTGGGTGCTGCCCTTACTTGGACAAAACTCCCACTTATGATTAACCTCTAATGCAAGAATCCGCAACTACAAAATAATTATTAAGGTAAACCTAACCATAGCCTGAAACATATGGATCCAAATCAGCCCCTTACTAAGCAACACATAAACTAGGGTTTAAGCTTCTGTCACTCTAGCAACCCATCATCTACTTATTACTTCCCAATGCCTTCCTCTAGGCCCAAATAATGGTGAAGTGTCATGTAGTCGACGTTCACATGACACCACTAGAGGAGAGACAACATACATCTCATCAAAATATCGAACGAAGACCAAATTCACATGACTACTAATAGCAAGACTTCTCCCATGTCCTCAGGAACAAAAGTAACTACTCACAAGACATAATATTGTTCATGATCAGAGGGGTATTAATATGCATAATGGATCTGAACATATGATCTTCCATCAAATAAACCAACTAGCATCAACTACAAGGAGTAATCAACACTACTAGCAACCCACAGGTACCAATCTGAGGTTTGGGTACGAAGATTTGATACACGAGATGAACTAGGGTTTGAGAGGAGATGGTGCTGGTGAAGATGTTGATGAAGATAGACCTCCCCAAGATGGGAGAGTTGTTGGTGATGACGGCGGTGACAATTTCCCCCTCCCGGAGGGAAGTATCCCCGACAGAATAGCTCTGCCGGAGCCCTAGATTGGTTTCCGCCTCGAGACAGCGGCGTCTGGTCCCGAAAGCCTCCTCATGATTTTTTTCAGGTCAAAACACCTCATATAGGAGAACATGGGCATCGGGGGCCTGCCGGCTGGCCCACGAGGCAGGGGGGGCGCGCCCCCGCCCTCGTGGACAGCCGGTGGCCCCCCTCGTGGGTTTCTTTCGCCATATATTTTTATATTTTCTGAAACGATGCTCTGTTGAGTTTCAGGGCTTTTGGAGTTGTGCAGAATAGGTTTCCAGAGTTTGCTCCCTTTTCCAGCCCAGAATTCCAGCTGCCAGCATTCTCCCTCTTCATGTAAACCCTGTAAAATAAGAGAGAAAAGGCATAAGGATTGTGACAAAACATATAAGAACAACCCATAATGCGATAAATATCAACATATAAGCATGATGCAAAATGGACGTATCAACTCTTCCAAGCTTAGACCTCGCTTGTCCTCAAGCGAAAGCCGATATCGAAAAATATGTCCACATGTTTAGAGATAGAGGTGTCGATAAAAACAAGATACGGACATGAGGGCATCATGATCATTCTCATAACAGCAACTTAAGTAAATATATTCATATGATTCTTATGCTAAAGTAACAAATCATCTACAATATCAAGTATGAATCATAAACTTCATTGGAAACTAACAAACTTTGATCTCGGTCATTGAAGCAATTGCAATTTATCGTAATATCGGAAAGAGTCAATATAAGAGCTTTTCGACAAGCCTACATACTCAACTATCATATAGTCTTTCACAATTGCTCACACTCACGCAATACTTATGTTTATGGAGTTTTAATCGGACACATAGAAAGATAGGGGCTTATGGTGTTGCCTCCCAACCTTTTACCTCAAGGGTAATGTCAACAGTAATAGATCATGAAGACTTACATCCAAGTGGGTATATATGTCAGGATCTTTCCAACACAATGTGCTTGCCAAAGGATAAAATGTAAAAAGGAAAGGTGGATTTCACCTTGACACTTAGAAGACATGAATAATAGATAGGCCCTTCACAGAGGGAAGCAGAGGCTGTCATGTGTTTTTATGGTTGGATGCACAAAGTCTTAGCATAGAAGAACTTTGCTTTATATTGCCACTTGTGATAAGGACCTTTATTATGTAGTTTGTCACTTTTATTACTTCCATATCACAAGATCGTATAAAGCTAATTTCTCCCACACTAATAAATCGTACATATTTTAACGAGTTTGCAACATGACAACTTACTTGGAAGGATCTTTCTCAATCCATATGTAGGTATGGTGGACTCTCATGGCAAAATTGGGTTTAAGGATACATGGAAGCACAAGTAGTAACTCTACTTAGTGCGAGGAGTTTTGGCTAGCATGAGGGGGGGAAGGCAAGCTCAACATGTTGGATGATCCATGACAATTTACTTTATTTCGGATATAAGAAGACATAACTCATTATGTTGTCTTCCTTGTCCAACATCAACTCTTTAGCATATCATACTTTAATGAGTGCTCACAATCATAAAAGATGTCCAAGATAGTGTATTTGTATGTGAAGCCTCTCTTCTTTTATTACTTCCTATTAATTGCAACGAGGACCAAAACTATGTTTGTCACCTCCCAACAACTTTTATTTATCATACTCTTGTATGTGAAGTCATTACTTCCCATAAGATCAATATGATCTCTTTGATACTCTTTATGTTTTCTTTTTATCATGACCCAAGTGAGGAAATCAAGCCCTTAACTCAATGCTAATCTTTATTATATAACTCACGAACTCGATTACAAAGGGGTAAAGCTCACAAAGCAAAAGCTCACAACTAGATCATGCTAACTTTATTCTAATAGATCAAGATACTACCAAAAGGATCGAACTAAGTAAAACGGTAAAGATAGGAGAGATGGTGATACGATACCGGGGTCACTCCCCCAAGCTTTGCAATTGCCAAGGGGAGTGCCCATACCCATATGATTATGTCTCCTTCTTCGGGGGTGATGATGATGGCTTCTTCCTTAACTTGCGCTTAAGAGCAGAATTTTGCTCCTTTAGATCATTGATCTCTTGCTCAACGTTTAATATCTTCTTGCATAATGCCTGCTTGTTTTCTTGCAAGAGGTTAAAAGGGATAAATTTGATCTTAGGTTTCTTTACTCTGTCGGGGAGGCTTGACTTTTTGAACTCCACATGCATGTCCCCCGGTTGAGGTAGCGGGAATTCGTCTTCATCTGAGCTGGTCCAATCCTTCCCCTTGGGATCATGGTCCTCTTCTTCCTCCGTGGTCCAACCATAATGCTCCAAGTCACCATAGACTTTAGGGTCAGCCAGGGAATCAGCCACATAGCTTTCTCCCTCCGAATCCTGGGACGACATGTTGCCTTTATCTGCGACAGGAACAACTCGAAACGAAAAAGAGGATTTTTGCGTGATACAGAGGTCAAAACCTTCGGGAGTATATATAATGAATTTTTACCGACCAAAAGGAGTAACCCATAAGAAAACGGAGTTCGGGGGACACACGGGGTGCCCACGAGGCAGGGGGGCGCGCCCTCCACCCTCGTGGACGCCTCGTGCCTCTTCCGGACTGCGATTTATTTTTCTATTTTTCTAAATATTCTAAAACGGAGAAAAATTACCTTTAGAACTGTTTTGGAGTCGGTTTACTTACCGTATCACATATCTCTTCCTTTTCGGAGGCTGAATCGTTCTGGAAAGTGTCCCTTATGTATTCCTTCGGGGTTATGGTTTCAATAATATTGGTTTCAACATTTATAGGATTACCTGAGATATAATGTTTGATTCTTTGACCATTCACCACCTTCGGATTTGTGCCTTCGAAGTTGTTGATTATTATGGCACCGGAGCGATAGACCTCCTCGATAACGTAAGGTCCTTCGCACTTGGAGAGAAGTTTTCGTGCAAAAAATCTTAAACGAGAGTTGTATAGCAAGACATAATCACCTACGTTAAACTCACGCTTTTGTATCCTTTTGTCATGCCATCTTTTAACTTTTTCTTTAAACAGTTTGGCATTCTCATAGGCCTGGGTTCTCCATTCATCGATACAGCTAATGTCAAATAACGTCTTCTCACCGGCAAGTTTGAAATCATAGTTGAGCTCTTTAATAGCCCAATATGCCTTATTGTAGGGGAACGTAGCATAATTCAAAAAATTTCTACGCTTTCACCAAGATCCAACTATGGAGACATCTAGCAACGAGCGAGTAAGAGTGCATCTACATACCGTTATGGAGATTGCGAGCGGAAGCTTTCGAAGAAGCGTGGATGAAGTAGTCGTACTCTTCGCGTTCTTCGTCACCGATGATCTAGCGCCGAACGGACGGCACCTCCGCGTTCAACACACGTCTGGTGCAGCAACGTCACCTCCTTCTTGATCCAGCAAGGGGGGAGGAGAAGTCGTCAGAGATCCGGCAGCACGACGGCGTGATGACGGATGCAGTGGATATCGCAGCAGGGCTTCGCCAGGCGCCTTGCGTTGGAGTATGGAGGTGTGACGGGAGGGGGAGAGGCGCCAGGGCCAGGGTGTGGCTGCCCTCTCCCCCCCACATATATATAGGGGGCCAGGGGGTGCGCCAGGGCCCCTGCAGATCCAATCTGCAGGGGGGCGGCGGCCAGGGGGGGTTCCTTGCCCCCCAAGGCTAGTGGGGCGCCCCCTCCCCCCTAGGGTTTCAACCCTAGGCGCATGGGGAGGTGGGCCCCTAGTGGTGCGCCAGCCCATTAGGGCTGGACACTTCCCCTCGCGGCCTAGGGGCCCCACCGGGATGGGTGGCCCCACCCGGTGGACCCCCGGGGCCCCTCCGGTGGTCCCGGGACGCTCCCGGTGACCCCCGGAGATCACCCGATGGCCGAAACTGGACTTCCTATATATCAATCTTTACCTCCGGACCATTCCGGAACTCCCCGTGACGTCCGGGATCTCATCCGGGACTCCGAACAACTTTCGGGTTTCCACGTGCATTTATCTCTACGACCCTAGCGTTACCGAACTTTAGGTGTGTAGACCCTACGGGTTCGGGAGACACGTGGACATGACCGAGACCACTCTCCGGTCAATAACCAACAGCGGGATCTGGATACCCATGTTGGTTCCCACGTGTGCCTCGATGATCTTCATCGGATGAACCACCGTGTCAAGGATTCACTTAATCCCGTACGTTATTCCCTTTGTCCATCGGTACGGTACTTGCCCGAGATTCGATCGTCGGTATTCCCGATACCTTATTCAATCTCGTCATGGCAAGTCTCTTTACTCGATCCGTAATCCATCATCCCGTGACTAACTACTTAGTCACATTGAGCTCATTATGATGATGTCTTACCGAGTGGGCCCAGAGGTACCTCTCCGTCATATAGAGTGACAACATCCCAGTCTCGGTTCGTACCAGCTCATAAGACACTTTCGGAGATACCCGATGCGTACCTTTATAGCCACCCAGTTATGTTGTGACGTTTGGCACACCCAAAGTATTCCTACGGCATCCGGGAGTTGTACAACCTCATGGTCTAAGGAATAAATACTTGACACCGAAAAGCTTATGCATTACGAACTATACGATCTCGTGCTATGCTCAGGATTGGGTCTTGTCCATCACATCATTCTCCTAATGATGTGATCCCGTTATCACTGACATCCCATGTCCATGGTCAGGAAACTGTGACCATCTGTTGATCAACGAGCTGGCAACTAGAGGCCTACCAGGGACGCATTATGGTCTATGTATTCACACATGTATCGCTGTTTCCGTACAATACAATTCAAGCATGAATAACAGACGATTATCATGAACAAGGAAATATAATAATAATACTTTTATTATTGCCTCTAGGGCATATTTCCAACAGTCTCCCACTTGCACTAGAGTCAATAATCTAGTTACATTGTGATGAATCGAACACCCATAGAGTTCTGGTGTTGGTCATGTTTTGCCCGTGGAAGAGGTTTAGTCAACGGGTCTGCTACATTCAGATCCGTATGCACTTTACAAATATCTATATCTCCATCTTGAACATAGTTCTGGATGGAGTTGAAACGGCGCTTGATGTGCTTGGTCTTCTTGTGAAACCTGGGCTCCTTGGTAATAGCAATAGCACCAGTGTTCTCACAGAAGAGAGTCATCGGGCTTGACGCGCTTGGAATGACTCCTAGGTCGGTGATGAACTCCTTCATCCAGACTCCTTCCTGCGCTGCTTCAGAAGCAGCTATGTACTCCGCTTCACATGTAGACGCTGCCACGACGCTTTGCTTGCAACTGCACCAGCTGACTGCCCCTCCGTTCAAAATATACACGTATCCGGTTTGAGACTTAGAGTCATCCAGATCTGTGTCGAAGCTAGCATCGACGTAACCCTTTATGACGAGCTCTTCGTCACCTCCATAAACGAGAAACATATCCTTAGTCCTCTTCAGGTACTTTAGGATGTTCTTGACCGCTGTCCAGTGTTCCATACCGGGATCACTTTGGTACCTCCCTACCAAACTTATGGCAAGGTTCACATCAGGTCTGGTACACAGCATGGCATACATGATAGAACCTATGGCCGAGGCATAGGTCATCTTTTCTCTATCTTCTGCCGTGGTCGGCGACTGAGCCTTGCTCAATCTCATACCTTGCAAAACAGGCAAGAATCCTTTCTTTGACTGATCCATATTGAACTTCTTCAATATTTTGTCAAGGTATGTACTTTGTGAAAGACCAATGAGGCGTCTCGATCTATCTCTATAGATTTTGATGCCTAATATGTAAGCAGCTTCTCCAAGGTCCTTCATTGAAAAACTTTTATTCAAGTAGGCCTTTACATTTTCCAAGAATTCTATATCATTTCCCTTCAGCAATATGTCATCCACATATAATATGAGAAATGCCACAGAGCTCCCACTCACTTTCTTGTAAATACAGGCTTCTCCATAAGTCTGTATAAATCCAAATGCTTTGATCACTTCATCAAAGCGAATATTCCAACTCCGAGATGCTTGCACCAGCCCGTAAATCGAGCGCTGGAGCTTGCATACCTTGTTAGCGTTCTCTGGATCGACAAAACCTTCCGGTTGCATCATATACAACTCTTCCTTGAGGAAGCCATTAAGGAATGATGCTGTTTTGACGTCCATTTGCCATATCTCATAATCATAGAATGCGGCAATAGCTAACATGATTCTGACTGACTTCAGCATCGCTACGGGAGAGAAAGTCTCATCGTAGTCAATCCCTTGAACTTGTCGATAACCTTTAGCGACAAGCCGAGCCTTATAGATGGTCACATTACCATCCGCGTCTGTCTTCTTCTTAAATATCCATTTGTTTTCTATGGCGTGCCTGTCATCAGGCAAGTCCACCAAAGTCCATACTTTGTTTTCATACATGGATTCTATCTCGGATTTCATGGCTCCAAGCCATTTATTGGAATCCGGGCCCGCCATTGCTTCTTCATAGTTCGAAGGTTCACCGTTGTCTAACAACATGATTTCCAGTATAGGGTTGCTGTACCACTCTGGTGCGGAACGTGCCCTTGTGGACCTTCGAAGTTCAGTAGTAACTTGATCTGTTTCTTCATGATCATTATCATCAACTTCCTCCCTTGTCGGTGCAGGCACCTCAGGAACAGTTTCCTGCGCTGCGCTACTTTCCGGTACAGGAGGGGTGACTGTCACCTCATCAAGTTCTACTTTCCTCCCACTCACTTCTTTCGAGAGAAACTCTTTCTCCAGAAAGCATCCATTCTTGGCAACAAAGACTTTGCCTTCGGATCTGTGGTAGAAGGTGTACCCAATCGTTTCCTTTGGGTATCCTATGAAGACGCATTTTTCCGATTTGGGTTCGAGCTTTTCAGGTTGAAGTTTCTTGACATAAGCATCGCAACCCCAAACTTTTAGAAACGACAACATCGGTTTCTTGCCAAACCAAAGTTCATACGGAGTCGTCTCAACGGATTTCGACGGAGCCCTATTTAAAGTGAATGCGGCAGTCTCTAAAGCATAACCCCAAAAAGATAGCGGTAAATCAGTGAGGGACATCATAGATTGCACCATGTCCAACAGAGTACGATTTCGACGTTCGGACACACCGTTACGTTGAGGTGTTCCGGGCGGTGTCAATTGTGAAACAATTCCACAGCTCCTAAGGTGTGTGCCAAATTCATGACTTAAATATTCACCCCCACGATCCGATCGCAAGAACTTTATTTTTCTGTCACGTTGATTCTCAACCTCATTCTGAAATTCCTTGAACTTTTCAAAGGTCTCAGACTTGTGTTTCATCAAATAGATATACCCATATCTACTCAAGTCATCTGTGAGGGTGAGAACATAACGATAGCCTCCGTGAGCCTCAACACTCATTGGACCGCACACATCGGTATGTATGATTTCCAACAAGTTGGTTGCTCGCTCCATTGTTCCGGAGAACGGAGTCTTGGTCATCTTGCCCAAGAGGCATGGTTCGCACGTGTCAAATGATTCATAATCAAGAGACTCTAGAAGTCCATCCGAATGGAGCTTCTTCATACGTTTGACACCAATATGACCAAGGTGGCAATGCCACAAGTATGTGGGACTATCGTTATCAACTTTACATCTTTTGGCATCTACACTATGAATATGTGTATCACTACGTTCGAGATTCATCAAAAATAAACCATTGACCAGCGGGGCATGACCATAAAACATATCTCTCAAATAAATAGAACAACCATTATTCTCCGATTTGAAAGAATATCCATCTCGCATAAGACGAGATCCAGAAACAATGTTCATGCTCAAAGCTGGTACTAAATAACAATTATTGAGGTTTAAAACTAATCCCGAGGGTAGATGTAGAGGCACCGTGCCGACGGCGATCACATCGACCTTGGAACCATTCCCGACGCGCATCGTCACCTCATCCTTCGCCAGTCTCCGTTTATTCCGCAGCTCCTGTTTTGAGTTACAAATGTGAGCAACTGCACTGGTATCGAATACCCAGGAGCTACTACGAGTGCTGGTAAGGTACACATCAATAACATGTATATCATATATACCTTTGACGTTGTCGGCCTTCTTGTCTGCTAAATATTTGGGGCAGTTCCGCTTCCAGTGACCCGTTCCCTTGCAATAAAAGCACTCTGTTTCAGGCTTGGGTCCATACTTTGGCTTCTTCCCGGCAACAGGCTTGCCAGGCACGGCAACTCCCTTGCCGTCCTTCTTGAAGTTCTTCTTACCCTTGCCTTTCTTGAACTTAGTGGTTTTATTGACCATCAACACTTGATGTTCTTTCTTGATGTCTACCTCCGCTGATTTCAGCATTGAATACACCTCGGGAATGGACTTCTCCATCCCCTGCATATTGAAGTTCAACACGAAGCTCTTGAAGCTTGGTGGGAGCGACTGGAGGATTCTGTCAACGACCGCTTCATCTGGGAGATTCATTCCCAGCTGAGACAAGCGGTTGTGCAATCCTGAAATCTTGAGGATGTGCTCACTGACAGAACTGTTTTCCTCCATCTTACAGCTGTAGAATGCGTCGGAGACATCATATCTCTCGACTCGGGCATGAGCTTGGAAAACCATTTTCAGCTCTTCGAACATCTCATATGCTCCGTGGTGCTCAAAACGTTTTTGGAGCCCCGATTGTAAACTGTAAAGCATGCCGCACTGAAACAGGGAGTAATCATCACTACGCGACTGCCAGACGTTCAAAACGTCTTGGGCCGCATCGGGAGCAGGTGCATCACCTAGCGGTGCTTCTAGGACATATGATCTCTTGGCAGCTATGAGGATAATCCTCAGGTTACGGACCCAATCCGTATAGTTGCTACCATCGTCTTTCAGCTTGGTTTTCTCTAGGAACGCGTTGAAGTTGAGGGAAACCTGAGCGTGGGCCATTTGATCTACAAGAGATATTGTAAAGAATTTAGACTAAGTTCATGATAATTAAGTTCATCTTAATCGAATTATAATGAACTCCCACTCAGAATGACATCTCTCTAGTCATCTAAGTGATACACGATCCGAATCGAGTAGTCTGTGTCCGATCATCACGTGAGACGGACTAGTCATAACGGTGAACATCTTCATGTTGATCGTATCTTCTATACGACTCGTGTTCGACCTTTCGGTCTTCCGTGTTCCGAGGCCATGTCTGTACATGCTAGGCTCGTCAAGTGAACCCTAAGTGTATCGCGTGTGTAAATCTGTCTTACACCCGTTGTATGCGAACGTTAGAACCTATCACACCCGATCATCACGTGGTGCTTTGGAGCAACGAGCTTTAGCAACGGTGCATAGTTAGGGGAAACACAATACTTGAAATTTTAGTGAGAGATCATCTTATTTACTACCGTCGTTCTAAGTAAACAAGATGCATAAACATGATAAACATCACATGCAATCAATTAAAGTGACATGATATGGCCAATATCATCTTGCTCCTTGGATCTCCATCTTCGGGGCACCATGATCATCTTGTCACCGGCTCGACACGTGATCTTCATCATCTTGAACTCCATCATCGTGTCTTGAAGAAGTCGTCACGCCAACTATTACTTCTACTACTATAGCTAACGTTTAGCAATGAAGTAAAGTAATTACATGGCGTTATTCAGTGACACGCAGGTCATACAATAATAAAGACAACTCCTATGGCTCCTGCCGGTTGTCAAGTTCATCGACATGCAAGTCGTGATTCCCTATTACAAAACATGATCAATCTCATACATCACATATATCATTCATCACATCTTCGTTCTTGGACATACCACGTCACAAAACACATGCTGCAAAAACAAGTTAGACGTCCTCTAATTGTTGTTTCAAGTTTTACGTGGCTTCTATAGGATTTCTAGCAAGAACGTTTCTTACCTACGCCAAAACCACAACGTGATTTGTCAACTTCTATTTACCCTTCATAAGGACCCTTTTCATCGAATCCGATCCGACTAAAGTAGGAAAGACAGACACCCGCCAGCCACCTTATGCATCTAGTGCATGTCTGTCGGTGGAACCAGTCTCACGTAAGCGTACGTGTAAGGTCGGTCCGGGCCGCTTCATCCCACAATACCGCCGAATCAAGATTGACTAGTAACGGTAAGAAAGTTGAACAAGATCATACGCCCACAACTGCTTTGTGTTCTACTCGTGCAAGATGCTACGCATAAAACCTAGGCTCTGATACCACTGTTGGGGAACGTAGCATAATTCAAAAAAATTCTACGTCTTCACCAAGATCCAACTATGGATACATCTAGCAACGAGCAAGTAAGAGTGCATCTACATACCGTTATGTAGATCGCGTGCGGAAGCTTTCAACGAAGTGGGGATGAAGTAGTCGTACTCTTCACGTTCTTCGTCACCGATGATCTAGCGCCGAACGGACGGCACCTCCGCGTTCAACACACGTACGGTGCGGCAACGTCACCTCCTTCTTGATCCAGCAAGGGGGGAGGAGAAGTCGTCAGAGATCCGGCAGCACGACGGCGTGATGACGAATGCAGTGGAGATCACAACAGGGCTTCGCCGGGCGCCCTGCGTTGGGAGTATGGAGGTGTGACGGGAGGGGGAGAGGCGCCAGGGCTTGGGTGCGGCTGCCCTCTCCCTCCCCACATATATATAGGGGGCCGGGGGGCGCCAGCCCCCTACAGATCGAATCTGCAAGGGGGGGCGGCGGCCAGGGAGGAGTCCTCCTCCCCCAAGGCAAGTGGTGGCCCCCCTCCCCTTATGGTTTTAACCCTAGGCGCATGGGGAGGTGGGCCACCTTGTGGTGCGCCAGCCCAGAGGGCTGCACACTTCCCCTCACGGCTAGGGGCCCCACCGGGATGGGTGGCCCCACCCGGTGGACCCCCGGGGCCCCTCCGGTGGTCCCGGGACGCTCCCGGTGACCCCCGGAGATCACCCGTTGGCCGAAACTGGACTTCCCATATATCAATCTTTACCTCAGGACCATTCCGGAACTCCTCGTGACGTCCGGGATCTCATCCGGGACTCCGAACAACTTTCGGGTTTCCACGTGCATTTATCTCTGCGACCCTAGCGTTACCGAACCTTAAGTGTGTAGACCCTACGGGTTCGGGAGACACGTAGACATGACCGAGACCACTCTCCGGTCAATAACCAACAGCGGGATCTGGATACCCATGTTGGTTCCCACGTGTTCCTCGATGATCTTCATCGGATGAACCACCGTGTCAAGGATTCACTCAATCCCGTACGTTATTCCCTTTGTCCATCGGTACGGTACTTGCCCGAGATTCGATCGTCGGTATTCCCAATACCTTGTTCAATCTCGTTATGGCAAGTCTCTTTACTCGATCCGTAATCCATCATCCCGTGACTAACTACTTAGTCACATTGAGCTCATTATGATGATGTATTACCGAGTGGGCCCAGAGGTACATCTCCGTCATACGGGGTGACAACATCTCAGTCTCGGTTCGTACCAACTCAACAGACACTTTCGGAGATACCCGATGCGTACCTTTATAGCCACCCAGTTACGTTGTGACGGTTGGCACACCCAAAGTACTCCTACGGTATCCGGGAGTTGTACAACCTCATGGTCTAAGGAATAATTACTTGACACCGAAAAGCTTATGCATTACGAACTATACGATCTCGTGTTATGCTCAAGTTTGGGTCTTGTCCATCACATCATTCTCCTAATGATGTGATCCCGTTATCACTGACATCCTATGTCCATGGTCAGGAAACCGTGACCATCTGTTGATCAACGAGCTGGCTACTAGAGGCCTATCGGAGACTCATTGTGGTCTATGTATTCACACATGTATCGCTGTTTCCGTACAATACAATTCAAGCATGAATGATATACAATTATCATGAACAAGGAGATATAATAATAATGCTTTTATTATTGCCTCTAGGGCATTTCTCCAACATAAACTCAAAGCAACAGACAACTGCATTAAAAGAACTTTGCGTAAAGTAAACAATCCTTGCACCCGCGGGCACAAGCACCATTGTTTTCCCACTTGTGGCAACAGCACATCCCCTAGACTCATGTTTCTGTCACTCAAGCTAGTCATCGAGGGGCATGAACCCACAATCAAGCATAATGTTCCCTCTTGGAGTCACTACCTACTACTTGGCCAAAGCAATAAATAACAACGGAGAACATGCAAGAATTACTTACGAACATAAATATAAAAGAGGTGAATCAAATATATTACTCAAACACAATCTGAACATAATCTCACAATCCATCGGATCCCAGCAAACTCAACATAGCAACAGCATAAGGATTACATATATGCCTCGATCATGTAGGGCAGCTCACGAGGACTAATTAGTGAAGCACAAGAACGGGAGGAGAACATCACATAGCTACTGGTCATGGACCCATGGTCCAAGGGAGACTACTCACAACTCATCCGGGAGGCGTCCATGGTGGTGGAGAAGCTCCCGGTGGTGATCCTCCCCTCCGGCAGGGTGCCGGGAAGAGTTCTCCTGGTGATCCGATCTTGGAAGCGGCGGCGGCGGCGGAACAGAGATGAGATCGCGAAAAAGGGTTTCCGTCTCGAGGGTTTTTGGAGACGGTCTAAATATATGCCAAAGGGTGTTGGAAATATGCCCTAGAGGCAATAATAAAAGAGTTATTATTATATTTCCTTGTTCATGATAATCGTTTATTGTCCATGCTATAATTGTATTGATTGGAAACTCGAGTACATGTGTGGATAAATAGACAAACTTTGTGTCCCTAGTAAGCCTCTTCAGGACTAGCTCGTTGATCAAAGATGACCGCGGTTTCCAGGTCATAGACATGAGTTGTCATTTGATAACGGGATCACATCATTAGGAGAATGATGTGATGGACGAGACCCAAACGTTAAACATAGCTTTTGATCGTATCAGTTATCGCTATAGTTTTCTGCATGTCAAGTATAAGTTCCTATGACCATGAGATCATGTAACTCACTGACACCGTAGGAGTGCTTTGTGTGTGCTAAACGTCGCAACGTAACTGGGTGACTATAAAGGTACTCTACAGGTATCTCCAAAGGTGTCTGTTGAGTTGACATGGATCGAGACTGGGATTTGTCACTCCGTGTGACGGAGAGGTATCTCCGGGCCCACTCGGTAATACGTCATCTCAATGAGCTCAAAGTGACTAAGTAGTTAGTCACGGGATTATGTATTACGGTAACGAGTAAAGAGACTTGCCGGTAACGAGATTGAACTAGGTATAGAGATACCGACGATCGAATCTCGGGCAAGTAACATACCGACGAGACAAAGGGAACTGTATACGGGATTGCCTGAATCCTTGACATCGTGGTTCATCCGATGAGATCATCGAGGAACGTGTGGGAACCAATATGGGTATCCAGATCCCGCTATTGGTTATTGGCCTGGGAGTGTCTCGGTCATGTCTGCATAGTTTCCGAACCCGCAGGGTCTACACACTTAAGGTTCGGTGACGCTAGGGTTGTTAGTGAGAACAGTGCATGGTTACCGAAGGTTGTTCGGAGTCCCGGATGAGATCCCGGACGTGACGAGGGTCTCCGGAATGGTCCGGGGATGAAGATTGATATATAGGATGAGAGTGTTCGGAGTCCGGAAGTGTTTCGGGGAGTATCGGGAAGACGGCGGATGACCGAAAAGGGTTTCGGGGGTCCCGGAAGGAGTTTCGGGCCTAATGGGCCACAAAGGGGGACACAACAGCCCTCATAGGGCTGTGCGCCCCCCCTGGGCCCTCTCCTCATGCGCAAGGGGGGCTGGCCCCCCCTAGGGCTGCCGCACCCCCCTAGGCTTGGGGGGCAAGGCACTTGGGGGGGGGAACCCTAACCCTGGGGCGCCGCCCCCTCCCACCTCCCCTTGGCCGCCGCCCCTAGGGGTAAACCCTAGGGCGCCCCCTCCCCTCTACTCCCCCTATATAAAGAGAGGCAGAGGGAGGGCAGCCACACACGTTCGTGCCTCGGTGCTGCCCTCCCTCTCCCATAACAATCTTCGTTTTCCCGCGGTGCTTGGCGAAGCCCTGCTGGAATCCTCCACCACCATCTCCACCACGCCGTCGTGCTGCCGGTGTCTCCATCAACCTCTCCTTCCCCCTTGCTGGATCAAGAAGGAGGAGACGTCCCCGAGCTGTACGTGTGAAGAACGCGGAGGCACCGTTGCTTCGGTGCTAGGATCTTCGGCGATCTGAATCGCGGCGAGTACGACTCCATCAACCGCGTTCTTGAACGCTTCCGCTTAGCGATCTACAAGGGTATGTGGATCCAACTCTCCCCTCGTAGATGCATCTCCTAGATTGATCTTGGTGAGCGTAGGAAAAATTTTTGTTTCCCATGCAACGTTCCCCAACACTTTCGAGAGAAACTCTTTCTCCAGAAAGCATCCATTCTTGGCAACAAAGACTTTGCCTTCGGATCTGTGGTAGAAGGTGTACCCAATTGTTTCCTTTGGGTATCCTATGAAGACGCATTTTTCCGATTTGGGTTCGACCTTTTCAGGTTGAAGTTTCTTGACATAAGCATCGCAACCCCAAACTTTCAGAAACGACAGCTTCGGTTTCTTGCCAAACCAAAGTTCATACGGAGTCGTCTCAACGGATTTCGACGGAGCCCTATTTAAAGTGAATGCGGCAGTCTCTAAAGCATAACCCCAAAAAGATAGCGGTAAATCGGTAAGGGACATCATAGATCGCACCATGTCCAACAGAGTACGATTTCGACGTTCGGACACACCGTTACGTTGAGGTGTTCCGGGCGGTGTCAATTGTGAAACAATTCCACAGCTCCTAAGGTGTGTGCCAAATTCATGACTTAAATATTCACCCCCACGATCCGATCGCAAGAACTTTATTTTTCTGTCACGTTGATTCTCAACCTCATTCTGAAATTCCTTGAACCTTTCAAAGGTCTCAGACTTGTGTTTCATCAAATAGATATACCCATATCTACTCAAGTCATCTGTGAGGGTGAGAACATAACGATAGCCTCCGCGAGCCTCAACACTCATTGGACCGCACACATCGGTATGTATGATTTCCAACAAGTTGGTTGCTCGCTCCATTGTTCCGGAGAACGGAGTCTTGGTCATCTTGCCTAAGAGGCATGGTTCGCACGTGTCAAATGATTCATAATCAAGAGACTCTAGAAGTCCATCTGAATGGAGCTTCTTCATACGTTTGACACCAATATGACCAAGGCGGCAATGCCACAAGTATGTGGGACTATCATTATCAACTTTACATCTTTTGGCATCTACACTATGAATATGTGTATCACTACGTTCGAGATTCATCAAAAATAAACCATTGACCAGCGGGGCATGACCATAAAACATATCTCTCAAATAAATAGAACAACCATTATTCTCTGATTTGAAAGAATAGCCATCTCGCATAAGACGAGATCCAGATACAATGTTCATGCTCAAAGCTGGTACTAAATAACAATTATTAAGGTTTAAAACTAATCCCGAGGGTAGATGTAGAGGTAGCGTGCCGACGGCGATCACATCGACCTTGGAACCATTCCCGACGCGCATCGTCACCTCATCCTTCGCCAGTCTCCGCTTATTCCGCAGCTCCTGTTTTGAGTTACAAATGTGAGCAACTGCACCGGTATCAAATACCCAGGAGCTACTACGAGCGCTGGTAAGGTACACATCCATAACAAGTATATCAAATATACCTTTGACATTGCCGGCCTTCTTGTCTGCTAAATATTTGGGGCAGTTCCGCTTCCAGTGCCCCGTTCCCTTGCAATGAAAACACTCAGTCTCAGGCTTGGGTCCATACTTTGGCTTCTTCCCGGCAACTGGCTTACCGGGCGCGGCAACTCCTTTGCCGTCCTTCTTGAAGTTCTTCTTACCCTTGCCTTTCTTGAACTTAGTGGTTTTATTGACCATCAACACTTGATGTTCTTTCTTGATATCCACCTCCGCTGATTTCAGCATCGAATACACCTCGGGAATGGACCTCTCCATCCCCTGCATATTGAAGTTCAGCACGAAGCTCTTGAAGCTTGGTGGGAGCGACTGGAGGATTCTGTCAACGACCGCTTCATCTGGGAGATTCATTCCCAGCTGAGACAAGCGGTTGTGCAATCCTAAAATCTTGAGGATGTGCTCACTGACAGAACTGTTTTCCTCCATCTTACAGCTGTAGAATGCGTCGGAGACATCATATCTCTCGACTCGGGCATGAGCTTGGAAAACCATTTTCAGCTCTTGGAACATCTCATATGCCCCGTGGTGCTCAAAACGCTTTTGGAGCCCCGATTCTAAACTGTAAAGCATGCCGCACTGAACCAGGGAGTAATCATCACAACGCGACTGCCAGGCGTTCATAACGTCTTGGGTCGCCGGGAGAACGGGTGCATCACCCAGCGGTGCTTCTAGGACATATGATCTCTTGGCAGCTATGAGGATAATCCTCAGGTTACGGACCCAATCCGTATAGTTGCTACCATCGTCTTTCAGCTTGGTTTTCTCTAGGAACGCGTTGAAGTTGAGGGAAACCTGAGCGTGGGCCATTTGATCTACAAGAGATATTGTAAACAATTTAGACTAAGTTCATGATAATTAAGTTCATCTTAATCAAATTTTAATGAACTCCCACTCAGAATGACATCTCTCTAGTCATCTAAGTGATACACGATCCGAATCGACTAGCCCGTGTCCGATCATCACGTGAGACGGACTAGTCATCAACGGTGAACATCTTCATGTTGATCGTATCTTCTATACGACTCGTGTTCGACCTTTCGGTCTTCCGTGTTCCGAGGCCATGTCTGTACATGCTAGGCTCGTCAAGTGAACCCTAAGTGTATCGCGTGTGTAAATCTGGCTTACACCCGTCGTATGCGAACGTTAGAACCTATCACACCCGATCATCACGTGGTGCTTCGGAGCAACGAACTTTAGCAACGGTGCACAGTTAGGGGGAACACAATTATTGATTTTTTTAGTGAGAGATCATCTTATTTACTACCGTCGTTCTAAGTAAACAAGATGCATAAACATGATAAACATCACATGCAATCAATTAAAGTGAGATGATATGGCCAATATCATCTTGCTCCTTGGATCTCCATCTTCGGGGCACCATGATCATCTTGTCACCGGCTCGACACCATGATCTTCATCATCAAGATCTCCATCATCGTGTCTTGAAGAAGTCGTCACGCCAACTATTACTTCTACTACTATAGCTAACGTTTAGCAATGAAGTAAAGTAATTACATGGCATTATTCAGTGACACGCAGGTCATACAATAATTAAGACAACTCCTATGGCTCCTGCCGGTTGTCAAGTTCATCGACATGCAAGTCGTGATTCCCTATTACAAAAACATGATCAATCTCATACATCACATATATCATTCATCACATCTTCGTTTTGGCCATACCACGTCACATAGCACATGCTGCAAAAACAAGTTAGACGTCCTCTAATTGTTGTTGCAAATTTTTACGTGGCTTCTATAGGATTTCTAGCAAGAACGTTTCTTACCTACGCCAAAACCACAACATGATTTGTCAACTTCTATTTACCCTTCATAAGGACCCTTTTCATCGAATCCGATCCGACTAAAGTAGGAGAGACAGACACCTGCAAGCCACCTTATGCATCTAGTGCATGTCTGTCGGTGGAACCAGTCTCACGTAAGCGTACGTGTAAAGTCGGTCCGGGCCGCTTCATCCCACAATACCGCCGAATCAAGATTGACTAGTAACGGTAAGAAAGTTGAACAAACTCAAACGCCCACAACTGCTTTGTGTTCTACTCGTGCAAGATGCTACGCATAAAACCTAGCTCAGATGCCACTGTAGGGGAATGTAGCATAATTCAAAAATTTTCTACGCTTTCACCAAGATCCAACTATGGAGACATCTAGCAACGAGCGAGTAAGAGTGCATCTACATACCGTTATGGAGATTGCGAGCGGAAGCTTTCGAAGAAGCGTGGATGAAGTAGTCGTACTCTTCGCGTTCTTCGTCACCGATGATCTAGCGCCGAACGGACGGCACCTCCGCGTTCAACACACGTCTGGTGCAGCAACGTCACCTCCTTCTTGATCCAGCAAGGGGGGAGGAGAAGTCGTCAGAAATCCGGCAGCACGACGGCGTGATGACGGATGCAGTGGAGATGGCAGCAGGGCTTCGCCAGGCGCCCTGCGTTGGAGTATGGAGGTGTGACGGGAGGGGGAGAGGCGTCAGGGCCAGGGTGCGGCTGCCCTCTCCCCCCCACATATATATAGGGGGCCAGGGGGTGCACCAGGGCCCCTGCAGATCCAATCTGCAGGGGGGGGGGGCAGCGGCC
>LR738712.1:813629908-813663542 GCA_902687465.1 Secale cereale | reverse complement strand
GGTTTGTGTACATAGACTAATACACAGGAAGATACAATCAAAGCGAGCTAGTTATGGATAAATGGCGGGCCCCTGCTCTGGCTTTTATCTATGGACCAGCATAGCAAAGTCCAGTTTGAATCTGTTCCTCCAAGAAGCAAACAAAGGCTGAATCCCTCTGAAGTGTTTATCATTCCTTTCCTTCCAGATCCCCCAGGCTGCTACTGCAAAAACTTCCAAGAACATCGGTCGATCCCAGGTGGCTTTACCCTCAAGGAGCATTCTCATCCAGTCAGAGCCAATTGGCCAATGTATCCCCAGGGCATCCCAGCATCTCTGGCTGAAGGGGCAGGCAAAGAAGAGGTGAACCAAGTCCTCCTCAGGCGGATGGTGGCACAGAAGGCAGGTATAGTCATCATTCTGAATTTTGTAGTGTCTCCTCTTAAGCATGTTTCGAGTGTTCAATCTATCAGACACCAGCAGCCACAAAAACACTTTCCACTACATTGTGCATTTGGTTTTCCAGATCCACCCGAACGCCTCATCCACTTGCATTAGACTGAAACAGTGGGCATAGTATTGCGAGGATCGAAACGCATCTCCTCCCCAAACACAAGTCCACACATCCTTGCCATTATCAAGAGAGGTACCCAAGGTCTCAGACTGTAATCCAGCAACCTCACCTCTAGCCTCCAAAGATAGAGGCAGGTGGAACACATCTCCCAACCGATCCGAGAACAAGAGACGCCTCACTGAGACATCAGGTTCCCTAGCAAAGGAAAAAGCTCTCGGGTATTTATCTTGAAAAAGTGCATCCTTCCAGTTATCTTTCCAAAATAGGATCGTGTCCCTGCCACCACCTCCGAAATTGTGATCCCTCTATATATGTCAGAAAGTTGCATGAGGTCTCTCCACCAAAAAGATCCGCACAAGTCCGAGGCATGAGGTACTTTGCCCACATAGTAGGTATCCCAGACCAAACTGACCCAAGGAACATCATATCTGTTATAAAATTTGTGCAACTATTTTAATAGCAGCCCTTGGTTTTGGATCTTAATATCAATGATCCCCAGGCCGCCTTTGCTCTTAGGTTTACACACCATTCCCCAAGCTGCCAGCGAATTGCCCTTATACCCATCATCCAATTTTCTCACCCAGAGACACGACCTGCGTAGTTTGTCAAGGTGCTCGATGATCTTAGGGTTTATCTTGATGGAACACATGGCGTAAACAGCTAGCGAGGTGACCACAGAATTGAGCAGTGTAAGCTTGGAGCCATAGTCGAGGAGTCATTAAATATCTAGGGACTCCAAACCTCGGAAATATAATTACTTTAAGCATCTTAATAGAGGTGTTATGATCAACGCTACTAGTTGGAATAGCTTCTACCCACTTAGTAACGTAATCAACAGCAACTAAAATATGTGTGTACCCATTAGAGGCAGGAAATGGTCCCATATAATCAAAGCCCCAAACATCAAATGGTTCAATAACAAGTGAATAATTCATAGGCATTTCTTGACGTCTACTAATATTACCTATTCTTTGACATTCATCACAAGATAAGACAAACTTACGGGCATCCTTGAAGAGAGTAGGCCAATAAAAACCGGACTGCAATACCTTGTGTGCAGTTCTATCTCTCGCATGGTGTCCTCCATAAGCTTCGGAGTGGCACTTGCGTAGGATTTGTTCCTGTTCATGCTCAGGTACACAACGTCTAATAATACCATCTACTCCTTTATAAAGATGTGGGTCATCCCAGAAGTAATGTCTCAAATCATAGAAGAACTTTTTCTTTTGCTGGTATGTGAAGCTAGGAGGTATAAACTTAGCAACAATATAATTATCATAATTAGCATACCATGGAGCAGTACGAGAAGTATTTATGACAGCTAATTGTTCATGAGGAAAGCTATCATCAATAGGTTTTGGGTCATCAAGTATATTCTCTAACATGGACAAGTTATCTGCTACGGGGTTCTCAGCTCCCTTTCTATCGATAATATGCAAGTAAAATTCTTGCAGTAAGAGAACCCATCAAATAAGTCTAGGCTTAGCATCTTTCTTTTCCATGAGGTATTTGATAGCAGCATGGTCAGTGTGAATGGTTACCTTAGAATCAACAATGTAGGGTCTAAACTTATCACAAGCAAACACAACTGCTAAAAATTCTTTCTCAGTGGTAGCATAATTTCTTTGGGCACTATCTAGAGTTTTACTAGCATACTAGATAACATTCAATTTCTTATCAACTCTTTGCCCTAAAATAGCTCCTACAGCATAATCACTAGCATCGCACATAATCTCAAAGGGTAAATTCCAGTCAGGAGGCTGGACAATAGGTGCAGAGATCAATGCTTTCTTAAGTATTTCAAATGCTTCTAGACAATCACCATCAAAGACAAAAGGAATATCTTTTTGTAAAAGATTAGTCAGAGGCCTGGAGATTTTGGAGAAGTCCTTAATGAACCTTCTATAAAACCTGGCATGACCAAGGAAACTTCGTATACCTTTGATATCCTTAGGGCATGGCATCTTTTCAATAGCATCAACTTTAGCTTTGTCAACTTCAATACCTCCTTCAGAAATTTTATGTCCCAAGACAGTGCCTTCATTAACCATAAAATGGCACTTCTCCCAATTCAAGACAAGGTTAGTATCTTCACATCTCTGCAAAACTCGATCAAGGTTGCTTAAGTAATCATCAAAAGAAGTTCCGTAAACGGAGAAATCATCCATGAAACCTCAACAATCTCTTCACAAAAATCAGAGAATATAGCCATCATGCATCTTTGAAAGGTAGCAGGTGCATTACATAAACCAAAAGGCATACATCTATAAGCAAAGGTACCGAAAGGACAAGTAAAAGTGGTCTTTTCTTGATCCCCTTTTGACACAGGTATTTGAGAGAAACCTGAATAACCATCTAGAAAGCAGAAATGAGTATGTTTGGATAACCTTTCTAGCATTTGATCAATAAATGGCAAGGGGTAATGATCTTTCTTAGTAGCGTTATTTAACTTACGGAAATCAATTACCATCCTATAACCTGTAACTATTCTTTGTGAGATCAATTCATCTTTATCATTAGGGACAACAGTCATACCTCCTTTCTTAGGAACACAATGGACATGACTTACCCACTGGCTATCAGCAACTGGATAGATAATACCTGCCTCTAGAAGTTTTAGTATTTCCTTCCTTACCACTTCTTTCATCTTAGGATTTAACCGTCGCTGATGATCAATAACTGGTTTAGCATTTTCTTCCAATTTTATCTTGTGTTGGCATATAGTGGAACTAATGCCCTTAAGATCATCCATAGTATATCCAATAGCAGCACAATGCTTCTTCAGAGTTTTCAATAATTTTTCTTCTTCCTGCTCTAAAAGGTTAGCACTAATAATAATAGGATATATCTTCTTTTCATCAAGATAAACATACTTAAGATTATCAGGCAAAGGTTTAAGCTCAAACACGGGATCACCCTTGGGTGGAGGAGGATCCCCTAGGATTTCAACAACCAAGTTGTTTTTCAATACGGGTCCCTGTGTAAGGTATATTTCGTCTATCTCCCTTCTCTCATTCATATGCATATCATTTTCATGGTCTAGCAAGTATTGTTCTAAAGGATCATTAGGTGGCACGGCAATAGAAGCAAGACCAATAATTTCATCTTTACTGGGTGGTGCCTTTTCAAGGGGTTGTCTATGGAATTTAGCAAAGTTAAAATCATGAGACATATCCCCTAATCCAACAGTAACAATATCTTTCACGCAGTCTATCTTGGCATTAACAGTATTCAAGAAGGGTCTACCAAATATAATGGGACATAATTCATCTTGTGGGGAACTGAGAATAAGGAAATCAGCAGGGTATTTAACCTTCCCACACAAGACTTCAACATCTCTAACAATCCCGACGAGTGAAATAGTATCTCTATTGGCAAGCTTAATAGTAACATCAATCCCTTCTAACTCAACAGGTGCAACTATCATGCATAATTTTGTTATACAAATCAAAAGGGATAATACTCGCACTAGCACCTACGTCACATAAACCATGATAGCAATGATCTCCTATCTTGACAGAGATGACAGGCAAGCCTACAATAGGTTTATGTTTATTCCTAGCATTGGGTTTGGCTATTCTAGCAGACTCTTCTTGGAGGTAAATAACATGTCCATCTAAATCTTCTACCAAGAGATCTTTAACCATAGCAACACTAGGTTCAACTTTAATTATCTCAGAGGGTGTAGGTGTTCTAGTATTACTTTTACGAACTATGGTTGAAGCTTGAGCATGATCCTTTATCCTAACAGGGAAAGGTGGTTTCTCAATGTAAGCGGTAGGTATAACAGGATCAACATTATAAGTGATAGTCTTTTCTTCAACTTTAATAGGTTCAACTACTTTTTCTTCAATAGGGGGATGGTATTTAAACCACTTGTCCTTGGGGAGATCAACATGAGTAGCAAAAGATTCACAAAAAGAAGCTACTATCTCAGAGTCAAGTCCATATTTAGTGCTAGACTCATGGAAAACATCGGTATCCATAAAAGCTTTAACACAATCGAACTTAGGGGTCATACCTGACTCCTTACCTTCGTCGAGATCCAATCTTCAGATTTGCGTTTAATTCTTTCCAATAAATCCCATTAGAAGTCAATAGTCTTCATCATATAAGAGCCAGAACAAGAAGTATCGAGCATGGAGCGATTATCATGAGAAAGCCGAGCATAATTTTTTTGAATGATCATTGCTCTTGCGAGCTCATGATTGGGGCATGAATATAACATTGACTTAAGCCTCCCCCAAGCTTGAGCGATGCTTTCTTCTTCTGTCGGTGTACTAAAGTAGGGGTACCCTAGTATCCCGAACTTGTGCACGGGCAGTCGCAGCGCCCCGCGGCAAGGCTTGCCGGGTGACCGCCAAGGTCCTCCGTGGTTCCTTTGGAGCCATTCAAGAACAAAGTATTCAAACCAAGGAGACAAGACCCTGGCGAGAGGAGCTTGTCGGGAGGGCCAACCAAGGCATCTCGAGGAACTTGCCGCGACGCGCCACGCGCCCCGGCAAGGCCCGGTGAGCGACAAGCTCCCGGACGCGACAAGACAACGACCGCGGCAAGGCGCTTGCCGCGGCAAGCTTCCACTATGTACCCGCGCTCCAGCGCATCCACCAACGTGTCGCCCTGGGACCCTTCCAGGCGTACGTGGCGGGAGGCTGTGCAGCCAGCGGTATGCGATGGCAAGCGGCGCTGACAAGTTTGCCATCGCGGCGAACAGTGGCGCCCCTGACGGTCTCTTTTTGCACTGTTTGGGCGACTCAGACGGGTATTTAATGCCCTTGTCCCCTGCCGTCAGGGTTAGGTGCGATGCACTGTACAAGTAGGTGTACCAACCGCAACATCTTTCCGTTTTTGCCCTCATCTGCGTTGCCACCTGTCGGTGACCCCTTGAGCCTATAAAAGGAGGCCCATGCGCAACGTAGAAAGGGGTTGGAACACTCTCACACTCGGTCTCGTTAGCTGCTAGAGGATACTGTAGCTCTCAGCGCTCCCGAGCAAGAACTCAATACAATCCACAAAGCAGGAGTAGGGTTTTACGCATCCGTGCGGCCCGAACCTGGGTAAACTGCTCGTGCGCTTCGCCTCGATCTGCTCTTCGTGCGATCTCCGCCCCCCGCCGAACCGAAAGGGACTCGGTCCGCCGGTCCCATAGGTGTTCGTGGATCAGTTTCCCCGACATCTTTGGCGCGCCAGGTAGGGGGCGTCGAGGTTGTGTGAACCTGATCCGGCCTGCACACGAGCTAGATCTTCATCATCTTCATCGACATGCCGCCGAAGAAGAAGGCTTCGGAGGCAGCTGGTCCGTCCGCGTCGAACCCACCACCGCCGGAGCCAACGGTTGGTGGGGTAGACGCCGGCGGAAGAACGGGCGTCGACGAGGGAGCTCACGGTGCCGCCAAGAACAAGGACAAAGCTGCGCTGCCCATCGGCGGCGTAGTCGACTCCCACAACGACCGCGCGCACTCCAAGACCTCGGCGTCCGTACATGCACTGCATCGATCTCAGGAGGCGCGGGACCGGCAGCGTCATGGTACTCACGGTACCATACGCTTGCTGGACCAAAATCGAGATGGCGGATCTCGGGATGCTCAAGACCAGCATGCACGCCAACATGCCGGCACGAGCAAGGCACGGTCGCCTGGACGGGATACTGCTCCTTCTAACTTAATTAGGAGTACGAGCGTATCCCGCTCCTCGCACCGTTCGCCACCGCTACCCGCCACTCCAGCAGAAGCTTTGGCACGAGCTCAACTGCTCCTAGATTTCCCTCCAGCGGCAGACAAGATCGACGACTGGAGGGCCACCATTCAGAGTCTCATCGCCTTCGCCAACGGCGACACTCCGCAGCAGCCAAGCACGTCACAGCCGTGGCAAGTCAGCCAGGCACGGGCCGATGGCGACAAGACTAGTGGGGGTGCAACCACCATACACTCCCCACCCCGAAGGCCAAGATCGCCGACTCGTCGGATCAACGTCGACAGCGACTCCACCGCGTCGTCAGATCCACGAGCTCGTCGCGATCAGCGCCAAGTTCTTCACGAACGACAGCAAGAGGATGCTCGTACTCGCATCGAGCGCCAAAGAGAAGCGCGGCGTCAGTCCGACCAGCGCGCTGGGCCCGCTGTCGACATGCATGCGCCAGGGGAACCAGGTGACTGGCCGTACACGATAGGTTGTCCTGCGTTCACCCGTGAGCTGCGGCAAGTCCAGTGGCCCAGCATGAAGAATTTCAAGCCAGACATACCGGAGAAGTACGACGGCAAGAAGCATCCGTCGGAGTTCCTCAGCATCTACACCATCGCGGTGCAAGCTGCCGGGGGACGGGACGACAAGATCCTTGCCAACTACTTCCCGCTGGTACTCAAACCCAACGTCAGGTCCTGGCTCATGCACTTGCCGGACAACTCCATATCTTCTTGGGCAGACCTGTGCCATCAGTTTGTCGGCGCCTTTACAGGCGGTCACAAACCTCATGGCCAGGAGAGTGACCTTCACCTGCTCGCCCAGAAGGAAGGAGAGCCCTTGCGCAAGTATATCCAGAGGTTCAGCCGTGTACAGCACAACATCCCAGACGTCCACCCTGCTGCGGTTATCAGCGCGTTCCATCAGAACGTGCGTAACCGCAGAATGCGGGAGGAGATGGCGATGTGCAAGATCAGAGACGTCAGTGAGCTATATGCCCTGGCCGACAAGTGTGCACATGCTGAGGAAGGGAGGAAACTCCCCGGAGAGGATACAGGAGCAGGAGGATCTGACAGCGAGGATGCCGCCCCGGCAAAGAAAAACCGGCGGCGGAACAATAGGAAGAAGAAAAACAAGGAAGTGCTAGTCGTTGAGCAGTCCGGCAACGAAGGTGGCGCCAAGAAAGCCAAGGCTGGTAGCTCCGGCAAGGAGGTTGCAGCATGCACCAACTGCCAGGCTGTGGCGGCCGCCGACAAGCAGGACGGCACAAGCAGGACGGCACCGACAAGCAGTACTGCAAGATCCACCGCACCAAGGGTCATGACCTCCAAAACTACAAGAGAGTCGAGCAGCCTGTTGAGCAGCAAAAGGCTGAATACGAGCGGCGCGACAAGGAGAAGGCTCAAGGAGGTGGTGGAGGATCTGGCACGAAGCGTCCCGGCCGGGGAGGACGCCGCGGCATGGCCAAGCAGCGGCAAGGAGACAGACCTCCCCGCGGCCGCGACAAGGATGAAGACGACGACGACGATGAAGACATGGATGATGTTGAGACCAGTGAGCAGGAGTTCCGGAAAGCCACAGAGGTCTTGTGCATTGACGGCGGTGCTTCTCTGCATACTTCACACCGCCAACTCAAACAGTGGGTGCGGGAAGTCAATGCGGCAGAACCACCTGTCGAATCGCGTAAGCTTATGAAATGGTCCAGCACGCCTATCATCTTTGACATTGAGGACCACCCTGATCGCACAACTGCGGTCGGGTGCTTGCCAATGTTGGTTTCACCGACTATCCGCAACCTCAAGGTCACTAAGATGCTAGTTGACGGCGGATCCACCTGATCTCCTCCGCTGTACTCCTCCGTTGTACTCCAGAAACTCCAGATTCCTGACAGTGAGCTCGAAGATCCCTGACAGTACTCCAGAAACTCCGCCTGATCTCCACCTGATCTCCCAGAAATGTTGGTTCCACCTGATCTCCTCCGCTGTACTCCAGAAACTCCAGATCCCTAACAGTGAGCTCGAAGAGACCGACACGTTCCAAGGAATCAATCCGGGAAGGAGCAAGACGAAGGGGAAGATCACGCTGCCAGTAACATTTGGCGGCGAGCTGAACTTCAGAATCGAGAGGGTCACTTTTGACGTTGCTGATTTTCGATTGCCTTACAAAGGGATACTCGGCCGTCCAGCGCTCGCCAAGTTCATGGCAGCCTCTCACTACGCATACAACATGTTGAAGATGCCAGGCCCGATAAGCGTCATCTCTGTCCCTGGCGACAAGAAGGATGCTCTTATCTGCGCTGACAAGATCTACCGGGACGCAACAGCCGCAACGGATCGCAAGACACTTGGGGAAGAAGAAGACCAAGTCCGGTAAGAGCTCTGATGCCCACTCCGTCAAGCGCACCTCTTCGGAGTGCTGCGCTACCGTCGAGGACGCACCATCGAGCTCCACCGGCAAGTGTAAGAAGACGATGGCAGCTCCGCTAGAGACCAAGAAGGTGTCCGCCAAGGAGGACGGCGCTGGTGGTACCTTCACCATCAGTGCCACACTTGACCCTAAATAGGAAAGCACGCTCATTGCTTTCCTGCGGGCGAACGTCGACGTGTTTGCATGGCAACCCTCTGACATCCCCGGTGTTCCCAGGAAAGTAATTGAGCACCATCTTGCCATCTGTCCTCACGCGCGGCCCGTCAAGCAGAAAGTCAGGAAACAAGCAGTGGAGCGCCAAGAATTCATCGCAGAAGAAATCAAGAAATTGGAAGCAGCAGGCCTTGTCAGAGGAGTGCTCCATCCTACGTGGTTGGCCAATCCTGTAGTCGTGCGTAAGGCAAACGGGAAATGGAGGCTTTGTATCGACTTTACTGATGTCAATAAAGCTTGTCCCAAAGACCCATTTCCCTTGCCACGCATTGACCAGATTGTTGACTGCACGGCCGGATGTGATTTGCTTTCATTTCTTGACGCATACTCAGGATACCATCAGATCTTCATGGCAGAAGAGGATGAGGAGAAGACCGCGTTCATCACTCCATGTGGCACATACTGTTTCATACGGATGCCTTTCGGTTTGAAGAATGTTGGTTCAACATTTGCAAGGGTGGTCCATACAGCTTTTGAGCCACAAATTCACAGAAATGTGGAAGCCTACATGGATGACATAGTGGTCAAGAGCAAGGATAGGGCAACTCTGATTCAAGATTTAGAAGAGACTTTTGCAAATTTGCGCAAGATCAGCCTCAAGCTCAACCCCGAGAAGTGTGTGTTTGGAGTCCCTTCCGGCAAGCTTCTCGGGTTCTTCGTGTCTCAGAGGGGAGTTGAATCCAATCCCGACAAGATCAAGGCCATTGAGCAGATCGAAGCACCGAAGCGCGTCAAGGATGTACGAAGACTTGCCGGTTGCGTAGCTGCTCTCAGCAGGTTTATATCTAAGTCTGCTGAGCGCGCCCTGCCGTTTTTCATAATTTTGAAAAAGGCAGGTCCAATGAAATGGACTCCGGGAGCGGAGGCTGCGCTGCAAGACTTGAAGAGATACCTGTCCTCCACTCCAATACTTGTCGCACCTAAGCCACAAGAGAAGTTGCTGCTGTATCTAGCGGCAACCAATCAAGTGGTTAGTGCTGCGTTAGTAGCAGAGAGGGAGGCAGACGATGAGCCAGCAACCGCGGCAAGCGCATCCAGCGACAAGCAGGGGGCTTCCCCGACAAGCTATGGTCCCGACAAAGATGGATCTGGGCAGGCGTGCGAAGAGATACGGAAGAAAATGCTGCAGCGCCCAGTTTACTTTGTCAGTTCCCTTCTGCAGGGGGCTAGGTCAAGGTACTATGGAGTGCAGAAATTGCTTTTCGGCCTTCTCATGGCCTCGAGAAAGCTGCGCCATTACTTCCAAGCACATGAGATTACAGTTGTCACTCGCTTTCCGCTGAAAAGGATACTGCATAATCCAGAAGCAACAGGCAGGATTGTTGAGTGGGCACTGGAACTGTCAAGCTTTGGCCTCAAGTTTGAGAGCACTTCAACTATCCAAAGCAGAGCATTGGCAGAATTCATAGCAGAGTGGACGCCAACACCAGATGAAGAAATTCCAGAAACGAGCATCCCCGTCAAGGAAGCAAGCAAAGAGTGGCTGATGTACTTTGATGGTGCCTTCTCGCTGCAAGGCGCCGGTGCTGGTGTGCTGCTTGTCGCACCCACCGGAGAGCACCTCAAGTACGTAGTCCAGATGCACTTTCCCAAGGAGCAAGCAACAAACAATACTGCAGAGTATGAAGGTTTGCTTGCCGGTCTCAGGATCGCGGCAGACCTTGGGATCAAGAAGCTCATTGTCAGGGGTGACTGGCAGCTTGTCGTCCGCCAAGTGAACAAGAATTATCAGAGTCCGTTGATGGAAGCTTACGTCGATGAAGTGAGAAATCTAGAAGAGAACTTTGACGGCCTACAGATGGAGCATGTTCCAAGAGCTCAGAACGACATCGCAGATGGCCTATCGAAGTGCGCCACACTTAAGTTACCTGTGGAACCAGGGATCTTTGTGCTCAAGCTAACTCAACCATCCGTAACACCGTCAACAGGACAGAGCAAGAAGAGGAAGTTGATTTCTGGTGACTATCTTCCGGCAGAGCTCCCCGAAGCCGCCGCCAAGAAGGTCCCCAAGATCAACGCCAAAAGTGCTGAGGAGCAGTCTGCTCCGGCAAGCCCCAGGGTTTGTTCCGTTGAAGCAAACGCTCCCGACAAGTTTTGCTCCGGCAAGCTTGCCGGGGAACGTCAGGCTCTGGCTGAGCCACAGGTTCTCGCCGTAGAAGCGGACGCTCCCGCAGCAGCAGATGTGCCTTTAGTCCTTGTTGTCGAGCCACAAGCTCCAGCATGGGCACAACAGATTGTCCGTTTCCTTCAGACAGGAGAACTTCCCGAAGAGCAAGAAGAAGCGGAAAGAGTAGCCCGACAGTCAAGTATGTACCAGTTTGTTGACAACACACTGTACAGAAGAAGACTCAACGGTGTGAAATTGAAGTGTATTCCCCGGGAAGATGGACAAAAGCTGTTGGCAGAGATACACGGAGGCATATGTGGTCACCACATTGGCGCAAGAGCACTTGCCGGCAAAGCATTCCGGCAAGGTTTCTTTTGGCCGGAAGCCCTCCAGGATGCAACTGCACAAGTAACCAAGTGTGAAGCGTGCCAGTTCCATTCCAAGCAGATACACCAGCCAGCTCAAGCTCTCCAGACGATCTCTTTATCCTGGCCATTTTCGGTTTGGGGGCTCGACATCCTCGACCCTTTTCCCCGCGCAGCCGGGGGCTTTGAGTACTTGTACGTTGCAATCGACAAGTTCAGAAAGTGGCCGGAAGTGGAACCAGTGAGGAAGGTGACAGCACAGTCAGCAGTCAAGTTCTTCAGGTCGATTGTTTGCCGTTTCGGGATCCCTAACAGGATCATCATCGACAACGGTACGCAATTCACGAGCCGCACCTTCATGCAGTACGTCCAAGATCTTGGCGCCAAGGTCTGCTTCGCTTCTGTTGCTCACCCGAGAAGCAACGATCAAGCGGAGAGGGCAAATACTGAAGTGCTGCGTGGACTCAAGACCAGAACTTTCGACAGGCTGGACAAGTGCGGAAGAAACTGGATCGAGGAGCTGCCGGTGGTTCTTTGGTCGATCAGGACGACGCCAAATCGAGCCACTGGACAGACACCTTTCGCTCTAGTCTATGGAGCAGAGGCAGTTCTCCCCACGGAACTCGTATACGGGTCACCTCGAGTGCTCGCTTATGATGAGCTCGAGCAAGAGCAACTGCGACAAGATGATGCGCTGCTCCTTGAGGAAGACCGTCTTCAGGCCGCTATACGAGCTGCTCGCTACCAGCAAGCTTTGCGCCGCTACCATAGCCGCAAAGTTAGCGCCAGAAGTCTCGAGGAAGGCGACCTTGTTCTTCGGCGCGTTCAGTCCGCCAAGAATTCCAACAAGTTGACGCCGAAGTGGGAAGGCCCTTACCGGGTGAAACGAGTCACTAGGCCTGGCGCTGTCCGCCTTGAGACCGAAGATGGCTTTTTGGTGAGCAACTCCCGGAACATCGAGCATCTTCGTAAGTTTTACCCGTAAGGCGCGGTTGCCGGAACCCATTTCCGGCAACCACCTTTTGTACAAGTCTTGCCGCTGTTGCATGTAATCCTTTGTACAAAGCCGGGCGCAGACCCCGTGCATAAGTAAAGCTCATGTGCTCCGCACATCTTGTCAATTTCATGCTTTTTATTTTTTGCATGTGTTATCTGACACTTTGTGCAGCACCTACCCCCGGTAAGCAATAACGGGCCTTATGGCTCTATATCTGTATTTTCTCTTCTTTCTTTTTTCTCGAGGAAAGGAAGGTTCCCTCGCGCACAAGTTTGCCAGGGGGGGGGGGGAAGAGAAGATAGTGGTATGGACCAGGCGCCGCTCAAGAGAGTTTCGCCTTGCCGAGAAGCAAACAACATAAAAGTTAAGTTGCCAAAGCGTGAGCAACTAGTTTTTTAAATTTTTAAGTTATCTTCCTTAAACGACCGTGCTTTGTATGAAAAACCTGTGCGCGGAGCAACCAACTCGTAGCTAGTTGCGCCCTTACTTTGTTTCGAGTCCGCTCAACAGCTTAAGTGTGCTGCGACTAGTGTCGCGCCCTTACTTTGTTTCGAGTTTGATCAACAACTTAAGTGAGCTGCGACCAGTTGCGACAAGGTTTCTTGTCGGTAACGGCACCGCCAGCAGGCTGCTGAAGTTCCGCACTCAGCGCTCGCGGCTAAGGTGCCTGCGCCGGCAAGTTCCCTAAAAGCGTAGGGCAGAAACATACAAAGGAAGGAGTCAAGTAAAGGAAATAACATTGCAATTACTACCCAAAATATAGTTATATTACAAAGTAGCTTGTCGCAACTCTAATAGACTGTTTTCATAACATGACAAGCAGCGGCAAGGAAAGAAGAAAATGGGCGAGCCTAATCTGTGTGATCACCCTCAACCCTCTTGATCCCGCTCACCTTGTCCACAATGGGTGCGACAAGGGCCTTGAGTGCCTCCAGATCAGCATCCGGCGGCAGGGACTTGAGGAAATTGGTGAGGTTGAGGCCCGAGTTGCGGAAGGCCACCTTCATCAGCACCTTTTGAAGGGCTCCCGCGCAGAGCTTGCGCGACTCGTCGGCCAGCTGCTTTGGGATTCTCTCCCGGAGCTGCTGGAGGGCCGTCGCCATGCCTTTGAAGAATAGGGTGAGCTTGGCGCTGGGGTGGAGATTCTCGTCGGAGGAATACCCGAGATACTCCGCCCCCAGCTGTGCCAGCTCCTTGTCGATATCTGCGGCATCATTGACGAGACCCTCCGTCCAGTGCTCCACAGTCTCCCTGAAGACGTTCTGAGTGACAGCAGTGCTCGCCAGCAACGCCTTCTCGGCCTTGACCTCCTCCTTCAAGGCCGCCTCCTGCTCCTTGGCACCGTCCAGCGTCTTGGTCAAAGTGGTCAGCTTCAACTCAAGATCGGCGTTGGAGTTCTTGGCGGCGGCTCCTTGCCCTTCTCGGCGAGGCGAACCTGCAGCTCCGAATGGCTATGGGCGTCCTTCTCCCGCTCAAGTTTGAGCGCGGCGATCTCTTCACCTCTTGCCTTGAGATTTGCCTCGAGTTGCGCCACCTTCGTCTCCAACTCCTTCTTGGCGACCTCAGCAGCTGCGGCAGCGTCCTCTGCTCGCTTGACGGCCCTGCCAAGTGATTGCTCGCGCGCGGCAAGATCCTCCTCGTGGCTGTCGAGGTTGATCTTCCACTGCGCCAGCTCACCTTCCCGCGCAGATAACTTCTCGGCCGCAAGCCGCTACTGCTCTTCGACTTCGGCCTTCTCGAGGAAGAAGGCCGTCTGCTCCTCAGCAAGTTGCTCCCGCTCCTCTGCCAGGGACCGAAGAGCTGCTTGGTGAAGACCCCGGAGCTCCTCCACGCGCTTGTCCATGTCATCTCCCGCCCTCGCGGCAAGCGCCTCTCGGGACTCGAGCTTGGCTTGCCGGGTGCGGTAGAGCGACAACAGCTTCCGCAACAGCCGCTCCTCCTCAGACTCGTCGCTGCTGCTGCTCGGCGCGTCGACTAGTGTCAGCCCGGCGGAAGCAAGCACTTCTCCGTCGAAGACTTCTCCCTCGACCGGCGCCCTGGAGCTTGAGGCCCAGGGGAGTTTGATGAAGACGCCGTCGCCGGCCTACAAATAGGCGCCAGGCTCGAGCCCTTCGGAGCCTGGGGCTACGGCAGCGGCGGAGGGCTCGGCGGTCGGTGTAGCGCCTGGCGCTCCTGCGGCCTCAGGGCCGTCAGTGCGATCGCCGGTCCCCTCGCCAGCTGCTGTGGCGGCAGCCTTGGCGGCCTCGTCGCCGGCGGGATCGTCAGCACCGGCCGCCTCTTCGGTGGCCACGGTGTCGCCGGTGTTGCCGCGCGCGTTCTCTTCATCAGCAACCTCCGTCTCCATCGGCTCCGCAGCAGATGGATCTGACAGCCGGAAAAGGAAAATAGTCAAGCAAATATCCAAAAAAGAAGATCAAAAGAAGAAAAACCCAAGGGAAGTTCGAAGCAAGGGGGTTACTTGCGCGAGCCGGCTCTTCGGTAGTGTCCTTTGCCGGAGAACTCCCCCTTGGCGGCGTAGTCGTGGTCTCCGCCGGCGGAGGGCCGCTGATGCTGTCCCTCGCCTGAGAGCTCCCTCTTGCCGGAGAGACCCTTGCCGGGGAACCCTCCCTTGGCGACGTAGTTGAAGCAGGTGGCACTTCGGGGGCGGTCTTCGGGCGCTCCTGGTGTGGCTGCTCTGCTCCTACACAGATCAACAAACAAATATCAGCCAAGATAGAACACCCACGCGTGCCTAACAGCGGAAAGTGAACCACACACTTACGCTGGGGGCTGTGCTGGGGGCTGCTCTGAAGGTTCGTTGCCGGGTCCGGCAAGGTGGTCTCGGCGGGTTCGTCCTCGACGATGATCACCTCCTCTCTCCTCGCCGGGACTTTGGCTCTCTTAGCCGCTCTCTGGGCCAGAGTCCTGAAAAAGGAAAAGGTTCAGAGTAAGGCAAATGAGATACAAGACAAAACGGCAAAAATTGAAGAAATACAAGAGCAACAAGAATCTTACTCTTCTTCTTCCTCGTCGGAGCTGAGCGCGGGGAAGTCGAAGTCCGGCTCACGCCCAGCGCGAGGAGGTGGAAAAGTAGGCTCCCTTGGCCGCTTGGCGGGAGCAGTGGTGGTGGTCTGAGACGACCCCGCCCCGGCTGCCGCCGTGGCGTGAGGAGCGGCAGGAGCAGAAGCGGTGGTCCGGGAGGACCCCGCTCCAGTTGCTGCAGCAGCGCGAGGTGCCCCCGCGGCAATAGTGCTTGCCGCGGTGGAGCGTGTCGCGTGGCGCGGCTGCTGTCGAGTCGTCTGCCGCTCCGTCACATCCCCGGCCTTGCAGAGACGCCGCCTTGGTGGAGCTGGGGGCTCTGCTAGCGGCGAGCTGCCCGAGGAGGAGGAGGAGTCGATCTCCAGCGAGCTGCTCGTATCCTCAGCGGGCTCGCTTGGCTCAGCGACATGCGCGACAAGCTCTTCCTCGCCGGCAGGCTCTCCCGCGTCGAGAAACTCCTCTCGCTCGGCAAGGCTGGTCGCCTCCGCTGCCTCCGCCTCCTCCACGGTGAATCCGAACTCGCCCGCGGCCGCGGCTACCGCCGCCTCCTCCAGCCTGGTGGCGATGTACGCCATCTCCTTGTCAGTGGTGTCGCGGGTGAGGCCTTTCTTCTCGTCGGAGCGGATCGGCACTTCTTCCAAGTTGTCGAAGAACTCCTGCACGGCGTCTCCCGCAGGCTCTTGCCAAGTTGGGTCAATCCCATGCGAGTCGCACAGCGGCATCATTGCGCGGATGCGGCTGAGCGCGGAGTTGTTGCATAGCGGAACGACGCCCTGCGGCAACCTGAAGAAATCGGGATGTTCGGGGTCATACTTGAACAGCTCCTGTAGCATCGCGTTGAGCTCCAAGACAGTGAAGTTAAAGTTGAGGCCCGGACGCAGCCTCATGATATCCGCCGCATTCTCGAACTCCCAGGCGGGCCTCTTCCTCTCCTGCAGGGGGGCGATGCGGCGGCGAAGAAAGTCTGCGCCAACTGCGCCTACAGTGAGCCCGGCAAGCCTGAGGCGCTGGATCCGGGTGACGGCGATCTTCAGCCTAGCGTCCTCCGGAGCCAAGTCGCTCCAATCGTTGCCGCGTACTACTGGGGCTTGGCGCCGGGCGGTAAATGGCTGTGGGTTCTCCTCGACGATCCAGCACCAGCGTGCTCTCCACTCCTCCCATTTGCTGCGGAGCTCTCCCTCTAGATAAGCTTCCTTCTTGTGGGCCCTCGAGATCCAGGAGACTCCGCCGGATAAAGGCTCTCCTCTCTCAACTCGGGGAATAAAGAAGTGGCGGAAAAGAGCTACGTTTGGATAGACCCCAACAAAGTTCTCGCAGAGGTGTGCGAAAACGGCCATGGTCAGAACGGCGTTGGGGGTGAAATCAAGGAGGTGGAACCCGTAGGTGTTCATAATGTCGCAGAAGAATTCAGAGAAAGGCGGGCAGAGCCCGCAGTAGAAGAACAAGGCGAAGAACGCGTATCCATTCGGAGCCATTTTACAAGCAGCGGCTGAGAGTACCTTGGTGCGCGGATGCACCCGCATCTCCCTCGACCAGAAGAGGTAATAGTACTCCCTCAGCTCCTTCGCGGCAAGCTTTGGGGGGAAAACTGCCCGCTCCTTCCGCAGCGCCGCGAGCCGCTGCGCCTCGGCCGACTTCACGTCCTTCCCCTTCTCGCCCTTTGGAGCCATGGCGGAAGCGGTGAGGGAGGTCGACGGCGCTGGTGGTGCTGGTGGCGATGGGGGGCGGAGCGCTACTCTCTTTCAAGCTTTGGGAAGAAGGGGAGCGGCGGAGGTTTTCACGGATGGAGTAGCAACGGGCGGATGAACGAACTGCCCCTGTTTCCCTTGCTTATAAGGGGGGAGGGGCGGACGTTCCGCCTTTCTGATTAAAGAAACCGCCCATGACCTCTCCCACGACGCCGCAATCAACGCGTGCCGTTCGGAGAGGGCGCGGTGGATACGGAGTAAGATACAGCGTAACCCAGGCCGCGCGTTCCCGTGCACTGATTTGGGCATGGCCCAACAACGCTCGGCACCGTGTATGGCCCAGGCCCGGGGGCTCCTGTCGGTGTACTAAAGTAGGGGTACCCTAGTATCCCGAACTTGTGCACGGGCAGTCGCAGCGCCCCGCGGCAAGGCTTGCCGGGTGACCGCCAAGGTCCTCCGTGGTTCCTTTGGAGCCATTCAAGAACAAAGTATTCAAACCAAGGAGACAAGACCCCGGCGAGAGGAGCTTGCCGGGAGGGCCAACCAAGGCATCTCGAGGAACTTGGCACGACGCGCCATGCGCCCCGGCAAGGCCCGGTGAGCGACAAGCTCCCGAACGCGACAAGACAACGACCGCGGCAAGGCGCTTGCCGCGGCAAGCTTCCATTATGTACCCGCGCTCCAGCGCATCCACCAACGTGTCACCCTGGGACCCTTCCAGGCATACGTGGCGGGATGCTGTGCAGCCAGCGTTATGCGGTGGCAAGCGGCGCTGACAAGTTTGCCATCGTGGCGAACGGTGGCGCCCCTGACGCTCTCTTTTTGCACTGTTTGGGCGACTCAGATGGGCAATTAATGCCCTTGTCCCCTGCCGTCAGGGTTAGGTGCGATGCACTGTACAAGTAGGTGTACCAACCGCAACATCTTTCCGTTTTTGCCCTCATCTGCGTTGCCACCTGTCGGTGACCCCTTGAGCCTATAAAAGGAGGCCCATGCGCAACGTAGAAAGGGGTTGGAACACTCTCACACTCGGTCTCGTTAGCTGCTAGAGGATACTGTAGCTCTCAGCGCTCCCGAGCAAGAACTCAATACAATCCACAAAGCAGGAGTAGGGTTTTACGCATCCGTGCGGTCCGAACCTGGGTAAACTGCTCGTGTGCTTCACCTCGATCTGCTCTTCGTGCGATCTTCGCCCCCCGCTGAACCGAAAGGGACTCGGTCCACCGGTCCCACAGGTGTTCGTGGATCAGTTTCCCTGACACCTTCGCGAGGCCAGAAATTATAAATATAATTACGATCACGATGAACCTGGTGCATAGGGTAGAACTTCTGATGAAATTCCAACTTAAGACGATTATAGTTCCATGATCCCATATCATCGCATAGCCTAAAACATGTCAATGCATCTGCCTTGAAAGATAAAGGGAATACCTTCTTCTTGATAACATCCTCGGGCATACCTGCAAGCTTAAACAATCCACAAACTTCATCCACATAGATTAGGTGTAAGTCGGGATGCAATGTTTCGTCTCCTGTAAAGGGATTTTCAAGCAGTTTCTCTATCATACCCAAAGGAATCTCAAAGGAAACATTTACAATAGGTGCAGTAGGTTGAGGAGAAACTCTTTGCTCTTCTGCTCGGGGTGAAGATACCCCGAACAAGCCCCTCAAAGGATTTTGGGCCATAGTGACAAGTGACAATAAATTTCAGCACACTATATAAATTTTTCCTTACCAAATTCCACTTACCAAAGGCGCTTCACTCCCCGGCAACGGCGCCAGAAAAGAGTCTTGATGACCCACAAGTGTAGGGGATCTATCGTAGTCCTTTCGATAAGTAAGAGTGTCGAACCCAACGAGGAGCAGAAGGAAATGATAGGCAATTTTCAGTAAGGTATTTTCTGCAAGCACTGAAATTATAGGTAACAGATAGTTTTGTGATAAGGTAATTGGTAGCAAGTGACAAAAGGTAAAAGTAAATAAGGTGCAGCAAGGTGGCCCAATCCTTTTTGTAGCAAAGGACAAGCCTGGACACATTCTTATGTAAGGTAAAGCGCTCCCGAGGACACATGGGAATTATCGTCAAGCTAGTTTTCATCACGATCATCTGATTCACGTTTGGTACTTTGATAATTTGGTATGTGGGTGGACCGGTGCTTGGGTGCTGCCCTTACTTGGACAAACCTCCCACTTATGATTAACCTCTAATGCAAGCATCCGCAACTACAAAAGAAGTATTAAGGTAAACCTAACCATAGCCTGAAACATATGGATCCAAATCAGCCCCTTACGAAGCAACGCATAAACTATGGTTTAAGCTTCGGTCACTCTAGCAACCCATCATCTACTTATTTCTTCCCAATGCCTTCCTCTAGGCCCAAATAATGGTGAAGTGTCATGTAGTCGAGGTTCACATGACACCACTAGAGGAGAGACAACATACATCTCATCAAAATATCGAACGAAGACCAAATTCACATGACTACTAATAGCAAGACTTCTCCCATGTCCTCAAGAACAAAAGTAACTACTCACAAGACATAATATTGTTCATGATCAGAGGGGTATTAATATGCATAATGGATCTGAACATATGATCTTCCACCAAATAAACCAACTAGCATCAACTACAAGGAGTAATCAACACTACTAGCAACCCACAGGTACCAATCTGAGGTTTGGGTACAAAGATTGGATACAAGAGATGAACTAGGGTTTGAGAGGAGATGGTGCTGGTGAAGATGTTGATGAAGATAGCCCTCCCCAAGATGGGAGAGTTGTTGGTGATGACGGCGTTGACGATTTCCCCCTCCCGGAGGGAAGTATCCTCGACAGAACAGCTCTGCCAGAGCCCTAGATTGGTTTCCGCCTCGATTCAGCCTCGAGACGGTGGCGTCTGGTCCCGAAAGCCTCCTCGTGATTTTTTCCAGGTCAAAACACCTCATATAGGAGAGAATGGGCATCGGGGGCCTATCGGCTGGCCCACGAGGCAGGGGGGCGCGCCCTCACCCTCGTGGACAGCCGATGGCCCCCCTCGTGGGTTTCTTTCGCCAGATATTTTTTATATTTTCCGAAACGATGTTCTGCCGAGTTTCAGGGCTTTCGGAGTTGTGCAGAATAGGTTTCCAGAGTTTGCTCCTTTTCCAGCCCAGAATTCCAGCTGCCCGCATTCTCCCTCTTCATGTAAACCCTGTAAACTAAGAGAGAAAAGGCATAAGGATTGTGAGAAAACATATAAGAACAACCCATAATGCGATAAATATCAACATATAAGCATGATGCAAAATGGACGTATCACTGGGTCCACAACCGCACGCAAGGAAATGCCTTCTTATTATGCGCAAAATAATGATTCCTCCACCTGACATCTGGGACCCACCGAAAGGGCCTCTGTATTTCGCGAAAAAAATGTTACCGCCGCTGAGAGCTCGGACCCACCAGCTATATCTTCGCACGCAAGGAAGTGCCTCATTATTACGCACAAAAAAATGAATACTACCCCTGTCGTGGAATTAACACGGCAGATGTCCGGTTTAACGGAATTGATGATGGAACCATCGCACGGGTTAGCTTGAAAGGGTTCATGGCGCACAAAGGACACAAAGGGTTTTATACTAGTTCGGCCCCTTCGAGAAGGTAAAAGCCTACGTCTAGTTGGTTTGGTATTACTTGGGCGTCGGATTACAGGGAGCGGAATCGCTTGCCTGCGTCTCGACGGATTGATTGTTGCTTGCCCTTGAACCGGTGCCGGGTCGTCCCTTTATATAGGGGTGACGCCTGGTCCGGTTTACAGAATCCCGAGGCCGGCTCATAATCGTGTCCGCCTCGGTCTCTGCTCTTCCTTTCTTATTTCTCAAGTTACATCTCTTTGGCGGCTCACAAACCGTATTTCTATACATGGGCCTTAAAATCTCATGGGCCGTAATCTCTACTAATAATAAATCAAGTACGATATAGTTAAACCGGTTTACAATATCCGGTTTATACCTATTAACCATATCCCTGACATTAGGCCCCAGAATGATTTGAACTCGTTCATATCAGTCTCCATCGTCTCCTGCAATTTCTCTTCTGTCTTCATTTTTTGTAAACCGGCTCTGACGTCATCCTCCAAAATCATTAAAGTCTGACAATGACATCATCTCCGCATTCAACGCCGCGAGCTGTACTGTAGTCTGTTTTTAATGGTTATCCCGAGAATCGAGGCGTTCAACGGATCTTTATCCGATTTTTCTCCCTTGATTACCGCACCTGTCGCTTCATATCTGCCTCTCTGTCTATAAATAGTGCTGCTCCTTCTCCTTCTTCCTTCTCGCGTCTTCTTCCTCCTTCCGCTTCCTGACCCGCAAACCTCCATTGCTGCTTGAGCTCAAGAACGCCACCGACGACCGGATGATCTTCAGCCTTCGACCGGCCGCTGCATCAACCTGAGTTTTGACCAGATTCTCTCCGCCGCCGATTCTCGCTGTCCCTGGTACGTTTATCCACCTCTCTGTAGATCTGTGTCCGCCATTGCTTCGCTTGTGTTCTTCCGCCATTAGGGCTTCCGATGAAGCTCCGTCCCTTCGTAGATCTTTTTCTCATAGAAATCTTGTAATCTTCAAACCCTAGTCCATAGGTCTCTCGTTTAACATCAGATTAGATCTTCGTCATAGTGACCTTGTAGCTTTATACGTTCCGCCATTAGAGTTCTCCGCGAGCTTCATACTATTCTTTCTCTGAAACCTGCAACTCCGTAATATCTTTACCTTTCTGATCTTGCTGTAGATGCGTCAGGTACTTTAGATCTTGCCATTTTTATTTCTGTTGTTGCCTGTTTTAGGTCTCCTTTCTATGTACATCTTGTAAACTTATCTGCTCTGACCTGGACCTCTGTAGATTTTCCGCCCAATTTTCGTTTCTTTATCCCCTTATGCTCAGATCTATTCCTTCTTAACAATGCATTAAAAACCTGTTTTTCTCTTCAATAGATCTGCTAAGTATGCTCCGGTTTAGATCATCATGTCATAAACCGGAAATGATGTAACCTGGTGCAATAACTTTAAACTATTCTTCTTCAACTGCCATTTAAACCGGAAATGATAAAACTCTGTTTCATAATTACCGGTTTAATCTTGCCAAATAGTTCTCCGTTTTAACCATTGCATATCATGAACAAATCCCGGATCGTTGCTTTTTCATAATCCGTCTTTGCAGTTTTCTCTTCTTCAGCACCTTGCTCAAATGGCTAAGCAGTATGTTTCGTGCGACTGGGTTCGTTCTGTCGTGACTGAAGAGGATTTAGTCAAACTATCAAGCATTGGCACGTTAGGTCCTCAGGCCGAATTAAAATGGCGCGCTCCGGGTAATGAGTGTCCTCCCGCTCCCAGGTCCGGGGAAGTGATTGTATTTCTGGATCACATCTCCAGGGGTTTCTCTCCCCCCGGTTCAAAATTTTTCCGGGACGTCCTTGCCACCTTCCAGCTGCATCCACAGGACATCGGGCCAAACTCCGTTTCCAATATTTGTGATTTCCAAGTTTTTTCTGAAGCGTATCTGCAAGAAGAGCCTTCGGTTGATCTTTTTCGGGATTTCTTCCATGCAAACCGGCGTACTGAGTTCACCAGCGGGCCTCACCAAGAGCTTGGTGGTATCAGTATTCAGAAAAGGAGGGATGCAGTTTTCCCTCACGCCTCTTTACACACTCACCCCAAGGACTGGAATAAGTCTTGGTTTTATTGCATAGACACATCCCCTGAAGGTGAAAACCCTTTGCCGGGTTATCGTGAAACTCGTATCCCGGCAAATCACCCCTTGCCGCAACGATTAAGCGCTGCTGAACGGATCCAGTTTTCTCCTCAACTCTCCAAGCTGAGAGCTTTCATGGCGAATGGCCTGATCGGCACAGATTTCCTTCGCTGCTGGTTATCATGGAGTATCCTTCCCTTAAGCCGGCGCCCTGATTTGATGTGCAATTACTCCGGTAAATCGGATGACCCTCAGAGGTTTTCTAAGGAGAAGTTGTCTGAATCGGAAGTAATTGAATCGACCAAGAAGATTGTCAATCCTGCTCTAACAGACTGCACTAGAGTTGGCTTGGCTCCATACTTCAAGAAAAATAAGCTGCCTGAGGTAAGTGTCTTTAACTTGTACTTTATAAACCGTCCTTTTTGAACCGTCTTTTACTTGCCTTCCCTTTTTTAACTTAGGCTGACGACCCTTTCTGGAGGAGGAAACCTCAGGAAAAACCTGCAAAGCAAACTCGCCGAAAAACTCCTGCAAATAAGAAAAGGAAAGCTGCCGTTGACGCCGGTTCTCCTTCTGAGGATGATGATCCGGACTGCGAGGTACGCCTTACTCCGGTTTACATTTTATCTTTATATACTTGTTCATATCTCTAATGATGCCCTTCTCACAGGATCCACTCGAAGGTGATAACCTGGCGGAGATTGAGGTAACCCTTATTTCTTCCGATTCAGAACCCCCTCCTCAAAAGAGCCGTCGGACTGTTAGAAAGTATCAATTTTCTCATCCTTATGCTAAGTTGGATCCCAATTTTACTTTGAAGAAACAACAACACGAAGCCTTGCGCCGGACCACTCGCCATAGCGGCTTGGCAGTGGAGTCCTCTGGAATTTCGTTAACTCCGGCTCGAAAACGCCGCGCTGAGGTGATGCTCTCTCCAACTCTTCTTCACTCCAAGGCCGATCTTATCAGAAAACCACTTAAACCGACTGATCCTGATTATCAGGAAACTCCACTTTCTTCATCTGGCGAATCAACCGCTACACAGCTTCCACCTTTGAAGACTGTCCCAGGGTAATTCTCCTTACTTCTTCCGGTTTATAATCTTCTTTTTCTTTATAATGCTGACTTATCTCTGCTTGTTTTTCCAGCAAACCGAAACCCAGCAAAAGAGCTAAGGGTAAGAAGCATGTTGCTGATCCTTCTACTGATGAACCAGTAATTGAGCCATCAACAGCTATCCCCCCTGAAGATACTCCTGTCACTCCGGTTCAAGAACCTGTTCTTGATACTCCTGCTACTGATGCTGCCCAAGATCCACCAAGTCCGGCCCGGGTTAGCTCTCCTCAAGTTAACCCGGGGTCTCCTGATCCGGCTCAAGCTGAAGTTACACCTCCCAATGCACCCACTTCCCCTGACGTTGTGGTTACTGGCGCTGCTTATGTTGCGCCAGCCAAACCCACCGTTTTAGCAAAGCACACTGCTAAAACGGAGAAAGTAACTCAGGAAAAGGGGAAATGGAGTACAGACTTATCCAGTCTTTCGAGCATGAGTGCTCAAGACATTTATTCCGGATATTTGAGCCGGCTCCACAGTAGCCGGGATTTTGAAGCCAACTTAGTAAACATGATGAGAGAGAAATACGAAGTAAGTTTTCCTGTTCTGACTTTGTTTTGCTTTGACGCATCTTTATCTTCTAACAGCCCCCAAGTTCCGGTTTATCTTCTTCATTGAAGGTAATCCGGAACTTTGTAGTTTTTAACTGCTGATCCATACATTAGCCCCCAAGTATCAAGTAGATAACTTGGTTATGTAGTTGATACTTGTAGAAATTGTCTCTGATGTTTTGCTTCAACTGCCATTAGCCCCCAAGTGTCGAGTATACAACTTGGTTGTATGCTTGAGACTTGTAAAAATTATCTCTGATGCATTGCTTCAACTGCCATTAGCCCCCAAGTGTCAAGTATACAACTTGGTTGTATGCTTGAGACTTGTAAAAATTATCTCTGATGCATTGCTTCAACTGCCATTAGCCCCCAAGTGTCAAGTATACAACTTGCTTGTATGCTTGAGACTTGTAATTTCTAATCTTACCTTTGAACTTTTGTCTACAGGCTGAGCTGAACCGGAATGCTGTGGAAAACAGTGAGCTTCGAAGCGGGCTTATAGAGACTGAGGCAGCCGCTTCAAAGGCGAAGAAAGAACTTCAAGTCAGTTTAAAAACTGCCGAGGACTTGAAGAAGTTCTTTGATGAAGAACGGACTGCTTTTGAAGTCCAGAAGAAGGATCTTGAAAAACGTATTCAGGATGCCGAAGGAGCACTTAACCCGGTTACTGAAGAATTGACCGGGTTAAAATGCCAGATTTATTTGATGACCTCTGCTATCTTTGGTAAACATGTCAGGACCGGTTTTCCAATAAAACACTTATTGAAAAAATCGCCCCTTTCATCAAACTAGTATAGAGAAATCCTCCATACTGGTAGGCAAATCCTTGATACAGAAAATCCAGAAGTGCTAAATATTATACAGGGTTGAGCTGAAGATTGCCCAACAATTTATTACAAGCCCGCCAACATTATACATAGAGGCGGATATGACACAACTGGATATGGTGGCATAACTATTAACTCGTGGATATGGTGGAAGTGGATATGTCACAGTGGTGTGGGTGGCGTGACTCCAATATCTTACACTCATCAAGCGTCGGAGTGAGGCTTGATGATTTTATTATGGTGGCGGAAGCGTATATAATACAAGTGACCAACTCCAGGATCGCAAGGGACTGACTGGGACTCCTCTAGGCGTCAGACTCGCTATCGAACTCTTCATCCATAAGATCGCCTTCGTCAACATCTGGCCAAATCAACAAGCCAGGTGAGTACTTTGAATGTACTCGCAAGACAGTTTGGACATAAGATATAACAAATGCAAACATGATGCACACGAGCAGTAATGTACACGTAAGTAATTTAATTAGCGTTGCAAGATAAATAAATAGCGGAAGACCGATCGGGTGTCTGGAGCGACGCCTCGAAAGGTAAAATAGAATAATCATGCCACAGTCGGGCGTCAGGGCGACACCGCAGAAAGGGCTTATATCAAAGGTAAATAACAAGAATGCCACAGTCGGACGTCTGAGCGACATCACATAAAGGGCTTATATCAAAAGTAAATAACAAGAATGCCACAGTCGGACGTCTGAGCGACATCACATAAAGGGCTTATATCAAAAGTAAATAACAAGAATGCCACAGTCGGACGTCTGAGCGACATCACATAAAGGGCTTATATCAAAAGTAAATAATAAGAATGCCACAGTCGGACGTCTGAGCGACATCACATAAAGGGCTTATATCAAACAAGGAAAAATTTGAGTAGTTCCTGGAGGTAGCACCATCCTAAGGAATACTCGGCACATAAAAGTAAACGGGTTAGTCCATTCACAGAAGTAACGATCAACCGGGTTTACCCTTGTCAGAAGTATTAATTCTACAGGAACTGACACTGAGACTGACACGGATCTGCTAACCAACGTCCTTGACCAAGGACTTGATTATGCGAATGGTTTTGACTCTGCAGAGTTTGTACCTTACCACAGCCAACGGATTTCAGTAGTCACCAAGGACTAGTTCCGTTCACGATATTTTAGAAGAAAACACATCTAACCAGTACACACCCATTCCACATTCCGCTGCCAGGAATCACCCTAGGCAACGTTCACGAAAACTCTTGAGGCGGGGAGGCCACTCCTCGAATAGCATGGGATCAAATTTATACCGCGCGCTCTAAGGGGTGCCCCCCTCTCGGTCCCAACCGGAAACACCCATGCCCCCTGACCGGATGACGGCTTTAATCCAGGGCCATGGAACCTTCATCACGGCCTCTCTATTTGGTGTGTACCAGGAAAGAGGTTTGCAACTTACTAAACCGTATTCTTTGCAGAAAACATGTGGTAGCACAAAAAGGAAAAAGGACGAGATCGAGACTTGGCCCACGTCAACACCGTAGTTAAAAAGTTGATGTAGAACTGGCATGCTCCAACAATACCAGCTTACATCTTATCATGCCACCACATGATCAGGCTGTTCTCCATCAAATGATCTCATCAAGTTTTGTAGCTCACTTGCAACTTACCGTGCATGGAATATAACATCCACCAAATGCTTACATAAACATGCCTTAAGAAAACCACACTAGCAAACATGAAAAACACTCATCATATCAAAGGTTCAAACATGCTTGCCTGGTTCGGAGTAGTCGGAGTCTAGCTCGGCGAAGTTTGCGGCTCCGTCACCTCCTTCGGTATCTACGGTATAAAAAGGAACCGAATACTACGTAAATACGTGTGTGCGCAAAAAGTATTCCAAATATTTTTCAAATAAATATGATAAAAAACTAGGCAGAGTTATGAAGATGACAGAAAAGGAATCAACTAAAAATCCTTTTTAGTTTAAAAGTTATAAAGAAAACAAACCCAGGGACTAGTCTGTAATGAAACAGAAACTATCCAGGGGGTAGTTTGAATAGATAGAAAACGCTTCGGATGAAATACGCCAAGCCGAAAGGAAAGCGTACTTTGCCCGAAGGCGCTTCCAGAAAACGTTTCGAATAAGAGGGAGAGGCTGACAGGGGGTCCCGCATGTCAGGTTTGAAAGGGGAAAACAGAGTTCGCCGGCGCCAGAGACCTGCGGTGATCGCCGGCGACGAACCGCTGCGAGGCAGAGAGGGAGGAAAGTACCGGCGTGTTCAGGAGGTTCTTCCGCGTCGGTGGGTGGTGGAAGGGACCGACGGGAGGCACCACATCGACGGCGACTTCCTCTACGGCGGACGGCGGCGTCGGGCGATGATGGGTCTCACCGGAGGGGGCTTCTGACTACAAATTAAGCCTTGGGTTAGGAGAGTTGGTCGGCTAGGAGGTCACTGGCAGAGTTTGGGTAGCGGGGGTGCTCTCACCAGCGCGGATCTTGCCGGAGCCCGAAGCGGATCGGGGCGGCCGGAGTCGGGGAAGAAGACTCTCCCGAGGCCCTCTGAGGGGTTTTGGCGAGGCTGTGGTGGGGTGTGGTGGATGCGGTGGCTTCACAGCGTCTCGGGGGTCCTATTTATAGGCGGGCGAGGGCGGTGCCGTGAGCGAAATATCTCCGGCGAGGGATTACGGCGAGGCAGTGGTCGGTCGGGTAGTTTAGGTGACAGGGCATCTCCGGATTGGTCCACTGGCTCCATTCCATGCCTAAGCTCGATCGTATTTGGCCTGCTCCGCGGTTTCGACGGAACGGAGCTCACGGGCTCGTCGGCGGCAGAGAGCGCGCTCTGCGCTCCTCAGGCCACAGCGACGGTTCTGCAGCGTGCTCAGGGGGGGAGATGGACACGCGGAGGCCACCGGTGGTTTGGGCGGTGCGGAGCGGCGCCGTACTGCAGGGCTCACCCCTGACGGCCGCCACGGGCGGTACTGTCGCCGCTGCACTCGCCGGAGGCGACGGGACGGCTCAGCACCGACGCCCACGTCCAGCCAACCGACCATGCGGCGCACGGATAAGGAGGGGGAGCAGTGAGCAAGAGGCCAAGCGAGGCACTGGCGAGATTGGCGACGGGCGACTGAAGAAAACGACACCGACGACTGAAGCTCAACACTGAATCCTGAAACTTAACAGGAACAGTGCATGTAAGGTGCTTGATGAAATGTTTGATGCATGTGGAAGATTTTTCTTGAGCTGGGACATGGTGAGGGGGTCTCTTGATGCATCTGGAGGCTGCATGAATTTCCCCAGAATTTTTGGAAAGAAGAAAGAATGAAATTCATCAAAATTAGCAAATCTGCTCCAAACTTGCTGCAAGCATATTTTGAAAATTTTGAACTGATGACCAGTAGGTCTTGATGGATATGAGTTGAGGGTACTAAGGACTAGCTCTAGGAATTTATTTGGAGCCAAGATTCAAAAGAGACCTAGTAGTTCCTTTGTAAACTACTAAGGTCCAAATGAATGACAGAAAAAGATTTTGGGGTTTAAATAAATAGAAATAAAAACTAGGGAAAGTTGAAAGTTGCTGGAATTGATGCTTGACTTGACCCAAGGTAGGGAGGAAGGCTTTGGGAGGAAGTTTTCAACATAGGTCATGGCAAGGGTGAAATTTTGAATAGGGAGGGATAAATCCAAAAATGATAGGAATACTTTTTAACAAAAGAATTTGCCAAAACAATCCAAGAGTATTTGTGTTGAACCCACATAAGTAGAAAGATCCTCATGACCAGAACCAAAAATTGAGAAGGGCTCAAAAAGATTTGTCAGAAGCAAAAATTTGGGAAGGAGTGTCTCTCAAAAGGAAAATTTCAAATAACCTCCTTTAAATCAAATAAAGAATTTGGTTAAAACCAAACCAAAATTTTGGGGTGTTACAACACCCACCCCCTTAGGAAAAATCTCGTCCCCGAGATTCCAGCTGATCCTCAAAAAGGTGTGGGTACTCTGCCCGAAGAAAATCCTCTCTCTCCCATGTTGCTTCATCATCGGTGTGATTGCTCCACTGAACCTTGAAGAATTTAATTGTCTTCTGACGGGTCCTCCTTTCAGACTCCTCCAATATTTTTACTGGACGTTCCCTATAGGTGAGGTCTGGTTGCACGTCAATGCTTTCATGAGATACACGCTTTTCTGGGTTGCTTACACACTTCCTCAATTGTGATATGTGGAACACGTCATGGACGTCTGACAGTTCTTTGGGTAGGTCTAGCTGGTAGGCTACTGTGCCTCTTCGTGCAGTCACACGGAAAGGTCCAATAAAACGTGGTGCTAGCTTTCCCTTAATTTTGAATCGCTGCAGGCCCCGCATAGGGGATACTCTTAGATACACATAGTCACCGGGTTCAAAACTGACTTCACGATGTTTCTGGTCATAATAACTCTTTTGTCGGCTCTGGGCTGTTTTGAGTCGATCCCTGATTAATTTAACCTTCTCCTCAGCTTCTTTGAGCATGTCTGGGCCGAAGATACGGCTGTCTCCTGTCTCTGACCAATTTAATGGGGTACGGCATCTTCGCCCATACAAAGCTTCAAAAGGTGCCATCTGTAGACTGGATTGGTAACTGTTGTTGTACGCGAACTCGGCATATGGTAAGCTTTCTTCCCAGCTGGTTCCATAAGTGAGAACACATGCTCTCAGCATGTCCTCTAAAATTTGGTTCACACGTTCGGTCTGTCCCCCAGTCTGGGGATGGTATGCCGTGCTAAACACCAGTTGAGTTCCCAGAGCTTGTTGCAAATGATCCCAAAATCTAGAGACGAATTGAGTGCCTCTGTCGGATATTATGGTCCTTGGAACTCCATGTAGACAAACAATACGGGAGAGATAAAGCTTGGCAAGATTCTGTGTGGTGTGGGTTGTCTTTACCGGAATAAAATGTGCCACCTTGGTCAACCTATCTGTGATGACCCATATGGCATCATTTCCGTGTCGTGACTGAGGTAGTCCAACAATAAAATCCATTCCAACCTCGTCCCATTTCCATTCAGGTATCCTGTTTGGCTGTAATAGTCCTGCTGGTTTTTGGTGCTCGGCTTTAATGCGCTGACATGAATCACAACAGGCAATGAATGTGGCTATATCCCTCTTCATACCGTGCCACCAAAATCTTTCCTGAATGTCCTTGTACATTTTTGTTCCCCCAGGGTGGATGGAATATGGAGCGGTATGGCCTTCGGTCAAAATTTGTTGTTTGAGGTCTTCTATATTTGGCACGCAAAGCCTGTCTCCGTACCATAATATCCCCTCGTTGTCTATGACGAATTCTGAGGCTTTCCCCAGACTCACTTTCCTTTTTATGCCTTCGATGCTGGGGTGTCCCTGCTGAGCTTTCTTAATTTGTTCCATTAGGGTGGGTTGTATTTCCAAATTTGACACAGTGCCTTCAGTAACCATCACCATGTTGAGTTTGGCAAACTCCCTTTGAAATTCCGGTCTCAAGTTTTGTGAACTGTCGTTGCTGGAGCTTGGATTACGGCTGAGAGCATCTGCCACTACATTTGCCTTTCCTGGATGGTAGTGAATGCCAACATCATAGTCTTTTACTAATTCCAACCAGCGTCGTTGTCGCAAATTGAGTTCTGGTTGTGTGAAAATATATTGGAGGCTTTTATGGTCTGTATATATTTCACAACGATTTCCAAGCAAAAAGTGCCTCCATTCTTTGAGTGCATGAATAACTGCTGCTAATTCCAAGTCATGAGTGGGATAGTTCTCTTCATGCTTTCGCAGTTGCCTGGAAGCATATGCGACCACTTTGCCTTCTTGCATTAATACGCATCCGAGGCCCTTCCGGGACGCGTCGCAATATACTTCAAAAATTTTGTGTATGTCTGGTATAACCAATACTGGTGCTGTAGTTAATCTCTTTTTGAGTTCTTGGAAACTTTTCTCGCAATCCTCAGTCCACACAAATTTCTTATCTTTCTTGAGTAGCTGTGTCATAGGCTTTGCTATGGTGGAGAATCCTTCAATAAATCTTCTGTAATATCCAGCCATTCCCAGAAAGCTTCGTACGTCGGTTACGTTGGCTGGTGGTTTCCAGTCGAGTACGGCCTTGACTTTTTCTGGGTCTACGGCAACACCTTCTTGGGTTAATACGTGGCCCAGAAAACCAACCTGTTTTAGCCAAAATTCACATTTGCTGAATTTGGCGTACAATTGATGCTTCCTTAATTCTCCCAGCACAATTCTGAGATGTTCAGCATGTTCTTCTGGTGTTTTAGAATATACCAAAATATCATCAATGAACACCACAACAAATTTGTCCATAAATTTCATGAACACTTTGTTCATGAGGTGAACAAAGTATGCGTGGGCGTTCGTCAGTCCAAACGGCATTACTGTAAATTCATATAATCCGTATCTGGAAGTGAATGCAGTTTTAGGGATATCTTCTGTCCGTACTTTTAACTGATGATATCCTGACCTTAAATCAATTTTTGAGAAAACCTTGGCTTGTGCAAGCTGGTCAAATAAATCATTGATCCGTGGCAGCGGATATTTGTTTTTGATGGTAACCATGTTGAGTGCTCGATAGTCTATACATAACCTCAGTGTCCCATCCTTTTTCTTGGCAAATAATACTGGCGAACCCCAAGGTGAGGAGCTGGCCCGGATAAATCCTTTGTCCAGTAATTCCTTTATTTGCTTCTTCAATTCTACCAACTCGGAAGGTGCCATTCTATAAGGTTTCTTGTAAATGGGAGTGGTTCCAGGCGCTAGTTCAATAGTGAATTCTATTTCTCGGTCTGGTGGCATGCCTGGTAGCTCTTCAGGAAATACATCAGGAAACTCACATACCACTGGAACTTCATTTAAATCTGAAATATCCACCTTGTTCAATCTTGGTCGCAATGATACTGGTCTTACTTGAGCTGCAATTTTTATCGTCTTCCCTTGGTGATGAGTGAGGATCACAGTTCGATTGAAACAGTCAATAAATCCCTTGTTGGTGGTTAACCAGTCCATTCCTAGGATAACATCCAATCCCTTATTTTCCAATACAATGAGGTTTGCTCGAAACTTTAATCCCTCGAGCTCAATGATCACACCTTGGCAATAGCTCTGGGTGATTTGCTTAATCCCGGGGGACTTGATGGTCATAGAATTTTCCAAGGGGAGAATTGAAAAATCATGTTGTAAAGCAAATTTCTTTGAAATGAACGAATGAGAAGCTCCAGAATCGAACAAAACCGTGGCAGGTATTGTGTTGACAGGAAACGTACCGAGTACGATATCCGGAGCATTCTGCGCTTCTTCCTTGGTCACATGGTTGACGTGACCCTTCTTGTGATTGTTGCTGGGATTGAAGTTGTTACGCTTGGGGGCTGAATTATTTCCACCATTATTTGTCTTGGGGGCCGAGTTTCTTGGCTTTGGGCATTGCTTGGCATAGTGTCCTTCCTCTCCACAAGCGAAGCAGGTAACGCCCGGGTGATACGTAAAATCTTTATCCCTTGCATGAAAATTCTTGTTTGAGCGTGGAACATTGGTTGCGGATTTGTTCGCCCCACTCTTCCGAGAATCAATCTTGTTCCGGTTGTCGCGAGATTGAGAAGTCTTGTCCCGCTTGCGCTTGCGAAAATCCTCCAAGCTGCGGCGTTCATTCTCCAAGGTAATAGCCTTGTCCACAAGTGTTTTGAAATCTGGAAAGGTGTGCACGACCAGTTGGCATTTAAGTGCTGGTGCCAGGCCGTCCAGAAATTTTTCCATCTTTTTATTCTCAGTCATATGTTCTTCGTTGGCGTAGCGAGATAGTTGAGTAAACTGACTATTGTACTCAGTCACTGACATGCTTCTCTGCTTGAGGTCACCAAACTCCCTTTTCTTGATCTTCATAATACTTCGGGGGATGTGCGCCCCACGAAAATTTTCCTTAAACTCCTCCCAGGTGATGTTGTTTTCATTGGGGTGCATATGTAGAAAATTTTCCCACCACGATGCAGCTGCTCCAGTAAGGTAGTGAGGTGCATAAAGTACTTTCTCACGTTCTGAACATTGTGCGATAATTAATTTCCTCTCAATGTCTCGAAGCCAGTCATCAGCCTCAAGAGGTTTATCCGTGTGAGAGAACGTCGGGGGACGCGTCTTTTGTAGTTCAGCCAATTTGGAATGCTGCTGGTATGGTTCACGGTGATTTCTCATGTTGATAATATGGTTCATCATTTCTTGGTGTTGCTGCTGGCTTTGCTCATAAAGGCGGCATACTTGAGAAAGTGCTGCTTCACTGTTTTGCTGACTTGACTGCCCCTGTGTGAAATTGTTACTTGCCTGGGTACCATTATTTTCTTCCGGCGGGCTTCGCATGGAACGAGTCCAGGGACGATGCATTTTCCACTCTGGG
>LR738712.1:813576067-813629593 GCA_902687465.1 Secale cereale | reverse complement strand
AATGACAGAAAAAGATTTTGGGGTTTAAATAAATAGAAATAAAAACTAGGGAAAGTTGAAAGTTGCTGGAATTGATGCTTGACTTGACCCAAGGTAGGGAGGAAGGCTTTGGGAGGAAGTTTTCAACATAGGTCATGGCAAGGGTGAAATTTTGAATAGGGAGGGATAAATCCAAAAATGATAGGAATACTTTTTAACAAAAGAATTTGCCAAAACAATCCAAGAGTATTTGTGTTGAACCCACATAAGTAGAAAGATCCTCATGACCAGAACCAAAAATTGAGAAGGGCTCAAAAAGATTTGTCAGAAGCAAAAATTTGGGAAGGAGTGTCTCTCAAAAGGAAAATTTCAAATAACCTCCTTTAAATCAAATAAAGAATTTGGTAAAAACCAAACCAAAATTTTGGGGTGTTACAACACCCACCCCCTTAGGAAAAATCTCGTCCCCGAGATTCCAGCTGATCCTCAAAAAGGTGTGGGTACTCTGCCCGAAGAAAATCCTCTCTCTCCCATGTTGCTTCATCATCGGTGTGATTGCTCCACTGAACCTTGAAGAATTTAATTGTCTTCTGACGGGTCCTCCTTTCAGACTCCTCCAATATTTTTACTGGACGTTCCCTATAGGTGAGGTCTGGTTGCATGTCAATGCTTTCATGAGATACACGCTTTTCTGGGTTGCTTACACACTTCCTCAATTGTGATATGTGGAACACGTCATGGACGTCTGACAGTTCTTTGGGTAGGTCTAGCTGGTAGGCTACTGTGCCTCTTCGTGCAGTCACACGGAAAGGTCCAATAAAACGTGGTGCTAGCTTTCCCTTAATTTTGAATCGCTGCAGGCCCCGCATAGGGGATACCCTTAGATACACATAGTCACCGGGTTCAAAACTGACTTCACGATGTTTCTGGTCATAATAACTTTTTTTGTCGGCTCTGGGCTGTTTTGAGTCGATCCCTGATTAATTTAACCTTCTCCTCAGCTTCTTTGAGCATGTCTGGGCCGAAGATACGGCTGTCTCCTGTCTCTGACCAATTTAATGGGGTACGGCATCTTCGCCCATACAAAGCTTCAAAAGGTGCCATCTGTAGACTGGATTGGTTACTGTTGTTGTACGCGAACTCGGCATATGGTAAGCTTTCTTCCCAGCTGGTTCCATAAGTGAGAACACATGCTCTCAGCATGTCCTCTAAAATTTGGTTCACACGTTCGGTCTGTCCCCCAGTCTGGGGATGGTATGCCGTGCTAAATACCAGTTGAGTTCCCAGAGCTTGTTGCAAATGATCCCAAAATCTAGAGACGAATTGAGTGCCTCTGTCGGATATTATGGTCCTTGGAACTCCATGTAGACAAACAATACGGGAGAGATAAAGCTTGGCAAGCTTCTGTGTGGTGTGGGTTGTCTTTACCGGAATAAAATGTGCCACCTTGGTCAACCTATCTGTGATGACCCATATGGCATCATTTCCGTGTCGTGACTGAGGTAGTCCAACAATAAAATCCATTCCAACCTCGTCCCATTTCCATTCAGGTATCCTGTTTGGCTGTAATAGTCCTGCTGGTTTTTGGTGCTCGGCTTTAATGCGCTGACATGAATCACAACAGGCAATGAATGTGGCTATATCCCTCTTCATACCGTGCCACCAAAATCTTTCCTGAATTTCCTTGTACATTTTTGTTCCTCCAGGGTGGATGGAATATGGAGCGGTATGGCCTTCGGTCAAAATTTGTTGTTTGAGGTCTTCTATATTTGGCACGCAAAGCCTGTCTCCGTACCATAATATCCCCTCGTTGTCTATGACGAATTCTGAGGCTTTTTCCAGACTCACTTTCCTTTTTATGCCTTCGATGCTGGGGTGCCCCTGCTGAGCTTTCTTAATTTGTTCCATTAGGGTGGGTTGTATTTCCAAATTTGACACAGTGCCTTCAGTAACCATCACCATGTTGAGTTTGGCAAACTCCCTTTGAAATTCCGGTCTCAAGTTTTGTGAACTGTCGTTGCTGGAGCTTGGATTACGGCTGAGAGCATCTGCCACTACATTTGCCTTTCCTGGATGGTAGTGAATGCCAACATCATAGTCTTTTACTAATTCCAACCAGCGTCGTTGTCGCAAATTGAGTTCTGGTTGTGTGAAAATATATTGGAGGCTTTTATGGTCTGTATATATTTCACAACGATTTCCAAGCAAAAAGTGCCTCCATTCTTTGAGTGCATGAATAACTGCTGCTAATTCCAAGTCATGAGTGGGATAGTTCTCTTCATGCTTTCGCAGTTGCCTGGAAGCATATGCGACCACTTTGCCTTCTTGCATTAATACGCATCCGAGGCCCTTCCGGGACGCGTCGCAATATACTTCAAAAATTTTGTGTATGTCTGGTATAACCAATACTGGTGCTGTAGTTAATCTCTTTTTGAGTTCTTGGAAACTTTTCTCGCAATCCTCAGTCCACACAAATTTCTTATCTTTCTTGAGTAGCTGTGTCATAGGCTTTGCTATGGTGGAGAATCCTTCAATAAATCTTCTGTAATATCCAGCCATTCCCAGAAAGCTTCGTACGTCGGTTACGTTGGCTGGTGGTTTCCAGTCGAGTACGGCCTTGACTTTTTCTGGGTCTACGGCAACACCTTCTTGGGTTAATACGTGGCCCAGAAAACCAACCTGTTTTAGCCAAAATTCACACTTACTGAATTTGGCGTACAATTGATGCTTCCTTAATTCTCCCAGCACAATTCTGAGATGTTCAGCATGTTCTTCTGGTGTTTTAGAATATACCAAAATATCATCAATGAACACCACAACAAATTTGTCCATAAATTTCATGAACACTTTGTTCATGAGGTGAACAAAGTATGCGGGGGCGTTTGTCAGTCCGAACGGCATTACTGTAAATTCATATAATCCGTATCTGGAAGTGAATGCTGTTTTAGGGATATCTTCTGCCCGTACTTTTAACTGATGATATCCCGACCTTAAATCAATCTTTGAGAAGACCTTGGCTTGTGCAAGCTGGTCAAATAAATCATTGATCCGTGGCAGCGGATATTTGTTTTTGATGGTAACCATGTTGAGTGCTCGATAGTCTATACATAATCTCAGTGTCCCATCCTTTTTCTTGGCAAATAATACTGGCGAACCCCAAGGTGAGGAGCTGGCCCGGATAAATCCTTTGTCCAGTAATTCCTTTATTTGCTTCTTCAATTCTACCAACTCGGAAGGTGCCATCCTATAAGGTTTCTTGTAAATGGGAGTGGTTCCTTGTGCTAGTTCAATAGTGAATTCTATTTCTCGATCTGGTGGCATGCCTGGTAGCTCTTCAGGAAATACATCAGGAAACTCACATACCACTGGAACTTCATTTAAATCTGAAATATCCACCTTGTTCAATCTTGGTCGCAATGATACTGGTCTTACTTGAGCTGCAATTTTTATCGTCTTCCCTTGGTGATGAGTGAGGATCACAGTTCGATTGAAACAGTCGATAAATCCCTTGTTGGTAGTTAACCAGTCCATTCCTAGGATAACATCCAATCCCTTATTTTCCAATACAATGAGGTTTGCTTGAAACTTTAATCCCTCGAGCTCAATAATCACACCTTGGCAATAACTCTGGGTGATTTGCTTAATCCCGGGGGACTTGATGGTCATAGAATTTTCCAAGGGGAGAATTGAAAAATTATGTTGTAAAGCGAATTTCTTTGAAATGAACGAATGAGAAGCTCCAGAATCAAACAAAACCGTGGCAGGTATTGTGTTGACAGGAAACGTACCGAGTACGATATCCGGAGCATTTTGCGCTTCTTCCTTGGTCACAAGGTTCACGTGACCCTTCTTGTGATTGTTGCTGGGATTGAAGTTGTTACGCTTGGGGGCTGAATTATTTCCACCATTATTTGTCTTGGGGGCCGAGTTTCTTGGCTTTGGGCATTGCTTGGCATAGTGTCCTTCCTCTCCACAAGCGAAGCAAGTAACGCCCGGGTGATACGTAAAATCTTTATCCCTTGCATGAAAATTCTTGTTTGAGCGGGGAACATTGTTTGCGGATTTGTGCGCCCCATTTTTCCGAGAATCAATCTTGTTCCGGTTGTCGCGAGATTGAGAAGTCTTGTCCCGCTTGCGCTTGCGAAAATCCTCCAAGCTACGGCGTTCATTCTCCAAGGTAATAGCTTTGTCCACAAGTGTTTTGAAATCCGGAAAGGTGTGCACGACCAGTTGGCATTTAAGTGCTGGTGCCAGGCCGTCCAGAAATTTTTCCATCTTTTTATTCTCAGTCATATGTTCTTCGTTGGCGTAGCGAGATAGTTGAGTAAACTGACTGTTGTACTCAGTCACTGACATGCTTCTCTGCTTGAGGTCATCAAACTCCCTTTTTTTGATCTTCATAATACTTCTGGGAATGTGCGCCCCACGAAAATTTTCCTTAAACTCCTCCCAGGTGATGTTGTTTTCATTGGGGTGCATATGTAGAAAATTTTCCCACCACGATGCAGCTGCTCCAGTAAGGTAGTGAGGTGCATAAAGTACTTTCTCACGGTCTGAACATTGTGCGATAATTAATTTCCTCTCAATGTCTCGAAGCCAGTCATCAGCCTCAAGAGGTTTATCCGTGTGAGAGAACGTTGGGGGACGCGTCTTTTGTAGTTCAGCCAATTTGGAATGCTGCTGGTATGGCTCGCGGTGATTTCTCATGTTGATAATATGGCCCATCATTTCTTGATGTTGCTGCTGGCTTTGCTCATAAAGGCGGCATACTTGAGAAAGTGCTGCTTCACTGTTTTGCTGACTTGACTGCCCCTGTGTGAAATTGTTACTTGCCTGGGTACCATTATTTTCTTCCGGCGGGCTTCGCATGGAACGAGTCCAGGGACGATGCATTTTCCACTCTGGGGTATATTGCAGAACTCATGAGAAAAACCGAGTAGTAAAAATAAATAATTTTTGCAAGGGCAGAAATTTTAAAACTTCAAGATTTTTCAAGAAAACACTTGATTGCGCATGGAGAAGGACCGCTCAGTATCTTACAAGCAAGCCATAATTATACAATACCTCACTCAGGATGCGTGTACACATTCCTGACATGTTATTTAGGCTAGTGCACTTCTCCCAGTCCCTACATGATGCGCACACAAACTACTTCTCACCAAGCCTATGTACATATAAAACATATCATACAAGCAGGTACATCGCACGGCTGCTCGGCGCACTCAGTCGGAGATGGTAAATACTTCCTTCGGCCTGCCGAGGGTAAGTCCCAGTGCTGCTGGGGACTCAACTTCCTCCTCACTAATAGGCTCCAGGCGCGGGGTACTGGGTCGTGCGGCTGAAATGGGTGTGGTAGGCAGTGCAGCACGAACTGGGGTAGGAGCAATGACTTGGTCAAACTCCTCAGTGTTAGGTAGGCGGCGAGCGGTGGCTCGGATGGCAGGTGCATAGGATGATGAGGACGAGATGTATGACAGTGGTGGTGCTGTATGGAGCAGCTCCCTCCTGTTGGCAACACAGCCCTGAACTGAGTCCATACGGGCAGCCACCAAGTCGTCCACGAGGTTATCAAAAGCTGCCTCAAGAGCCTTGAGATACTCAACAAGCATCTCAATAGCATCATCTCGTTCTCCCCTAGTGCAAGCGAATGCATAGTGACAAGTGTATGGCACGTGGCAGGGGAGGTAGCGGTAGCGACGAGCCTTCATCGAAGGAAGAGCATCCCGGAGACGAGCTATTGCCTCACGGGCAGCCATCTGCATGGCATGCTTCTCCGTAGGCATGGCCCTCCCAACAAATCGGAAGCGGCGTAATTCCGAACGCCCTCCCTTGAATTGCACCGCAGCCTGGTGCATAGACACGCTGTCGCTGATCTTGTGCTCGTAGAGTGTGAACTCTGGACGAGTCGATGGCCCGATCGCGATCTTGACGATGGAGGCGAGGAGTTTGATAAACCCCTCAGGCACATTGGCGAACACCTGTGATTCACAGTCGCGGCCGGCCATCTACAAAAGTAGACAAAAATTCCAGATAGTCAAATCATAAATTTATGATGACTAACAGAAAAATTGCTACAATTGCAATATGCTAAAACAGCACCTATCACGCTAATAACCGATTAGCGAGCGCACCTAGTGGCTTCCTACAGTCAGCCTGGCTCTGATACCAAGGTTGTCAGGACCGGTTTTCCAATAAAACACTTATTGAAAAAATCGCCCCTTTCATCAAACTAGTATAGAGAAATCCTCCATACTGGTAGGCAAATCCTTGATACAGAAAATCCAGAAGTGCTAAATATTATACAGGGTTGAGCTGAAGATTGCCCAACAATTTATTACAAGCCCGCCAATATTATACATAGAGGCGGATATGACACAACTGGATATGGTGGCATAACTATTAACTCGTGGATATGGTGGGAGTGGATATGTCACAGTGGTGTGGGTGGCGTGACTCCAATATCATACACTCATCAAGCGTCGGAGTGAGGCTTGATGATTTTATTATGGTGGCGGAAGCGTATATAATACAAGTGACCAACTCCAGGATCGCAAGGGACTGACTGGGACTCCTCTAGGCGTCGGACTCGCTATCGAACTCTTCATCCATAAGATCGCCTTCGTCAACATCTGGCCAAATCAACAAGCCAGGTGAGTACTTTGAATGTACTCGCAAGACAGTTTGGACATAAGATATAACAAATGCAAACATGATGCACACGAGCAGTAATGTACACGTAAGTAATTTAATTAGCGTTGCAAGATAAATAAATAGCGGAAGACCGATCGGGTGTCTGGAGCAACGCCTCGAAAGGTAAAATAGAATAATCATGCCACAGTCGGGCGTCAGGGCGACACCGCAGAAAGGGCTTATATCAAAGGTAAATAACAAGAATGCCACAGTCGGACGTCTGAGCGACATCACATAAAGGGCTTATATCAAAAGTAAATAACAAGAATGCCACAGTCGGACGTCTGAGCGACATCACATAAAGGGCTTATATCAAAAGTAAATAACAAGAATGCCACAGTCGGATGTCTGAGCGACATCACATAAAGGGCTTATATCAAAAGTAAATAATAAGAATGCCACAGTCGGACGTCTGAGCGACATCACATAAAGGGCTTATATCAAACAAGGAAAAATTTGAGTAGTTCCTGGAGGTAGCACCATCCTAAGGAATACTCGGCACATAAAAGTAAACGGGTTAGTCCATTCACAGAAGTAACGATCAACCGGGTTTACCCTTGTCAGAAGTATTAATTCTACAGGAACTGACACTGAGACTGACACGGATCTGCTAACCAACGTCCTTGACCAAGGACTTGATTATGCGAATGGTTTTGACTCTGCAGAGTTTGTACCTTACCACAGCCAACGGATTTCAGTAGTCACCAAGGACTAGTTCCGTTCACGGTATTTTAGAAGAAAACACATCTAACCAGTACACACCCATTCCACATTCCGCTGCCAGGAATCACCCTAGGCAACGTTCACGAAAACTCTTGAGGCGGGGAGGCCACTCCTCGAATAGCATGGGATCAAATTTATACCGCGCGCTCTAAGGGGTGCCCCCCTCTCGGTCCCAACCGGAAACACCCATGCCCCCTGACCGGATGACGGCTTTAATCCAGGGCCATGGAACCTTCATCACGGCCTCTCTATTTGGTGTGTACCAGGAAAGAGATTTGCAACTTACTAAACCGTATTCTTTGCAGAAAACATGTGGTAGCACAAAAAGGAAAAAGGACGAGATCGAGACTTGGCCCACGTCAACACCGTAGTTAAAAAGTTGATGTAGAACTGGCATGCTCCAACAATACCAGCTTACATCTTATCATGCCACCACATGATCAGGCTGTTCTCCATCAAATGATCTCATCAAGTTTTGTAGCTCACTTGCAACTTACCGTGCATGGAATATAACATCCACCAAATGCTTACATAAACATGCCTTAAGAAAACCACACTAGCAAACATGAAAACACTCATCATATCAAAGGTTCAAACATGCTTGCCTGGTTCGGAGTAGTCGGAGTCTAGCTCGGCGAAGTTTGCGGCTCCGTCACCTCCTTCGGTATCTACGGTATAAAAAGGAACCGAATACTACGTAAATACGTGTGTGCGCAAAAAGTATTCCAAATATTTTTCAAATAAATATGATAAAAAACTAGGCAGAGTTATGAAGATGACAGAAAAGGAATCAACTAAAAATCCTTTTTAGTTTAAAAGTTATAAAGAAAACAAACCCAGGGACTAGTCTGTAATGAAACAGAAACTATCCAGGGGGTAGTTTGAATAGATAGAAAACGCTTCGGATGAAATACGCCAAGCCGAAAGGAAAGCGTACTTTGCCCGAAGGCGCTTCCAGAAAACGTTTCGAATAAGAGGGAGAGGCTGACAGGGGGTCCCGCATGTCAGGTTTGAAAGGGGAAAACAGAGTTCGCCGGCGCCAGAGACCTGCGGTGATCGCTGGCGACGAACCGCTGCGAGGCAGAGAGGGAGGGAAGTACCGGCGTGTTCAGGAGGTTCTTCCGCGTCGGTGGGTGGTGGAAGGGACCGACGGGAGGCACCACAGCGACGGCGACTTCCTCTACGGCGGACGGCGGCGTCGGGCGATGATGGGTCTCACCGGAGGGGGCTTCTGACTACAAATTAAGCCTTGGGTTAGGAGAGTTGGTCGGCTAGGAGGTCACTGGCAGAGTTTGGGTAGCGGGGGTGCTCTCACCAGCGCGGATCTTGCCGGAGCCCGAAGCGGATCGGGGCGGCCGGAGTCGGGGAAGAAGACTCTCCCGAGGCCCTCTGAGGGGTTTTGGCGAGGCTGTGGTGGGGTGTGGTGGATGCGGTGGCTTCACAGCGTCTCGGGGGTCCTATTTATAGGCGGGCGAGGGCGGTGCCGTGAGCGAAATATCTCCGGCGAGGGATTACGGCGAGGCAGTGGTCGGTCGGGTAGTTTAGGTGACAGGGCATCTCCGGATTGGTCCACTGGCTCCATTCCATGCCTAAGCTCGATCGTATTTGGCCTGCTCCGCGGTTTCGACGGAACGGAGCTCACGGGCTCGTCGGCGGCAGAGAGCGCGCTCTGCGCTCCTCAGGCCACGGCGACGGTTCTGCAGCGTGCTCAGGGGGGGGGGGAGATGGACACGCGGAGGCCACCGGTGGTTTGGGCGGTGCGGAGCGGCGCCGTACTGCAGGGCTCACCCCTGACGGCCGCCACGGGCGGTACTGTCGCCGCTGCACTCCCGGAGGCGACGGGACGGCTCAGCACCGACGCCCACGTCCAGCCAACCGACCATGCGGCGCACGGATAAGGAGGGGGAGCAGTGAGCAAGAGGCCAAGCGAGGCACTGGCGAGATTGGCGACGGGCGACTGAAGAAAACGACACCGACGACTGAAGCTCAACACTGAATCCTGAAACTTAACAGGAACAGTGCATGTAAGGTGCTTGATGAAATGTTTGATGCATGTGGAAGATTTTTCTTGAGCTGGGACTTGGTGAGGGGGTCTCTTGATGCATCTGGAGGCTGCATGAATTTCCCCAGAATTTTTGGAAAGAAGAAAGAATGAAATTCATCAAAATTAGCAAATCTGCTCCAAACTTGCAGCAAGCATATTTTGAAAATTTTGAACTGATGACCAGTAGGTCTTGATGGATATGAGTTGAGGGTACTAAGGACTAGCTCTAGGAATTCATTTGGAGCCAAGATTCTAAAGAGACCTAGTAGTTCCTTTGTAAACTACTAAGGTCCAAATGAATGACAGAAAAAGATTTTGGGGTTTAAATAAATAGAAATAAAAACTAGGGAAAGTTGAAAGTTGCTGGAATTGATGCTTGACTTGACCCAAGGTAGGGAGGAAGGCTTTGGGAGGAAGTTTTCAACATAGGTCATGGCAAGGGTGAAATTTTGAATAGGGAGGGATAAATCCAAAAATGATAGGAATACTTTTTAACAAAAGAATTTGCCAAAACAATCCAAGAGTATTTGTGTTGAACCCACATAAGTAGAAAGATCCTCATGACCAGAACCAAAAATTGAGAAGGGCTCAAAAAGATTTGTCAGAAGCAAAAATTTGGGAAGGAGTGTCTCTCAAAAGGAAAATTTCAAATAACCTCCTTTAAATCAAATAAAGAATTTGGTAAAAACCAAACCAAAATTTTGGGGTGTTACAAAACATAATCTGAATTCTTGTCTGTTATCTTTGCAATCTATGATTTGTATCGGTTTAACTTTTCTTGTTGCATGTAGGACGCCGTGTCTCCCATCTTGGGGATGATGTACGGAAGAAACTGAAGGCCTGCTATACTTTGGTGGAGCAACTATACTCTGGAGCGCAAAGGATTATCAGCGCTACCTCCTTTGGTAAACCGGCTCCTTCAACCATCAAGGCTACTTTGAACAGCTTGTCAATTCTGCCAACTCGTCTTGAAGAGGTGAAGAAATCGGCTGCCCGAGGAGGTGCTCTTCTGGCTCTGACAAGGGCTAAAGCTTGGGTTCCAGACATTGATCCAGCAGAAGTGTTGACCGGTTTTCCTGACACCAAGGAAGACGGTTCAGCATTTGGTGAGAGAGATCTGTACGCTCTGACAAAGGAAATGCGTCCACTTTCTAGCAAGATTGCGGTGGAAACTGATTTGTCTCGATACCACCCAGCATATGATCTGCAAAACGAGCGTGTGGAACGATCGGTTTACGATGTTGCAAATTTAACTCCGCCGGTTCGTCCTCACACTTTTGCTCCTGATATTGATCCTGCTGAGTTGATCAACGATGAAATGTATTTCCGTGCCTTGGCCAAGATTGATTGGCGTGCACCAGATTTCCCGCCGCTTCACGAGGAGGAAGATGTTCCGGAACCAGATGGTGGCCAATCATCCCGGCAGGGAGGAACGGAATCTTAAGTGTTATTGCTGTAATCACAATTGCTATTCCATAAACAATGCTTCCAACTATTTGGCTTTCATGCCTTGTAATAGGCTTTAGCTGAAATGTAATGCACTGTGATCCGGCTTTTGGTCGTTTATAAAGTACTCTTTCGTTGACTTGTTGATTGATGCGGATTTCTTGCCCTGTCCCTAAAAAATATGAAAAAAATATGTCCTAGTGGTTTGACCACTGGACGGATTAACTTGCTCTCTTGATATAATAAACAAGCATATCTTTGATAAATAACTGTGATACCTTAATTGCATTTAGCCAAAATACCTTAAACCGGCAAAGTGTTTTTTAAAATTACCTTAATCAGCCTTCATTTATTCTAATAAGCCCTTGAAACTCTTCAGTCTTAACTTGTCCATGAATTTTCCTTTTCTTGGTTCAGCAATTTGTAACTTGTATCTGACCTCGTGCTGCCAATCGTTAGCTCATCATGAAGTCGAACCGGGTTACGATGAACGCCGGTTTAACTTTCTCTGGTGTTCATGATCCAGACTTATAACACTAAATATACGGTCAACTTCTAGAGCTGCTCCCCTTGGTTAGAAAGGTTATGAAATACAGAAATCATCAAGAAACACATAATTATTGTAAATCAAACTATGCAATCGAGGCTTTTTCAAAGAGCTGCCAGGCTCAAAAACTGTTCAGGGAGCCGGGTCATCATTTGAACGCGGGCGATACCACTGTTCAGGGAGCCCAAAAATTCATAACATAGCCATTCAAGGGGTGTGTGGGCGAACCACTGTCCTCAGGGGCCGGGTCATCATTTGAACGTGGGCGATACCACTGTTTAGGGAACCCAAAATTTCATAACATAGCCATTCAAGAGGTGTGTGGACGAACCACTGTCCTCAGGGGCCTCTAATGTTCCTCTTTTTTCTTTTTCTTTATACAGGGCTTTCTTCTTCCTGAACCGGACGTGATCTTTTGTTCCTGTGAATTTTACCGCTCCTTCACATACCCTGCAAAGATTAGTTTCTAAAAACCAGTTAATATTGAAATATGTTTCCTTGATAACAAACTGATATGGACATTTGCCGCAAATTTGATGTATGTGGAAAAAGGGCTGAACCCCCGGTTTACCGAGGGTGCCGGTTTATTCATTATTCATAATATATACATAGGATACATGGGAGCCTATGGCTCAAGTATAATACGGCCGTAGATGAGCAATGTTCCACGGCCTTTTCGTCTCCTCTTCTGATGTCCGTGAATCTTTGTGCTCTCGAATGTCCACCAAATAGTATGACCCATTGTTTAAATTTTTGCTGATCACAAAGGGCCCTTCCCATGGCGGAGATAGCTTATGCATGTCTGTTTGATCTTGGATAAGCCGGAGTACCAAGTCACCCTCCTGGAATGTCCTGGTTCTGATCCGGCGGCTGTGATATCTGCGCAGGTCTTGCTGATAAATCGCTGACCGTGCTGCAGCTATGTCACGCTCTTCATCCAACCGATCCAAACTATCCTGTCTTGACTCTTCGTTGATAGCTTCTACATAGGCCGCCACCCTTGGGGAATCATGGCGTATGTCACTTGGAAGAACTGCTTCTGCCCCGTAAACCATGAAGAAAGGTGTATAACCTGTAGACCGGTTTGGTGTAGTATTAATGCTCCAAAGGACAGAGGGTAATTCTTCCACCCAACACCCTGGGGTTCTCTGCAGGGGTGTCATAAGCCGGGGCTTGATTCCACGCAAAATCTCCTGATTTGCCCTTTCTGCTTGACCATTGGATTGGGGGTGAGCCACAGAAGATACATCCAAACGAATATGCTCTCGTTGACAGAATTCTTCCATCTCACCCTGAGATAAATTGGTACCGTTATCGGTGATGATCCTGTGTGGAAAACCAAACCGGAATATTACTTTTTTGATGAACTTAACCGCCGTTGCCGCGTCACACTTGCTTATAGGTTCCGCTTCAACCCACTTTGTAAACTTGTCTACTGCCACTAGTAGATGAGTTTTTTGATCTTGGGACCTCTTGAAAGGACCAACCATGTCAAGCCCCCAAGTTGCAAAAGGCCAAGTGATTGGTATCATCCGGAGTTCTTGTGCCGGAACAAGGGCACGTCTTGAGAACTTCTGACAAGCGTCACACTTGCGGACCAGGTCTGCTGCATCTGCATGTGCGGTTAGCCAATAAAAGCCATGTCTGAAAGCCTTAGCCACTAAAGATTTTGATCCGGCATGATGACCGCAATCCCCTTCATGAATCTCCCTTAGAATCTCACAATCTTCCTCAGCTGAAACACACCGTTGAAATACTCCAGAGGTGCTACGATGATACAGCTCCCCATTGGCAATTGTCATAGCCTTGGAACGCCGGATTATCTGCCGTGCTTCACCTTCGTCTTCTGGCAATTCTCCCCGGCTTAAATATACCAAATAAGGTATCGTCCAATCCGGAATAACATGGGTTGCCGCAACCAACTGTGCCTCTGGATCCGGAACAGCCAAATCGTCCTCTGAAGGTACTTGAACCGAAGGATTGTGCAATTCATCCAAAAAGGTGTTCGGTGGTACCGGTTTACGCTGCGACCCTAGCCGGCTTAAAGCGTCAGCTGCTTCGTTCTTCCGCCGGTCTATGTGTTCCACCTGATACCCTTTGAAGTAACCTGCCACCGCTTCAACCTCTCGCCGATAAGCCGCCATGAGGGGATCCCTTGAATCCCACTTGCCCAAAACTTGCTGTGCCACTAGGTCTGAATCGCCCAAGCACTTAACCCGGCTTAAATTCATCTCCTTTGCCAATCGCAAACCATGAAGTAGTGCTTCATATTCCGCTGCATTATTAGTACAAGGAAATAACAACCGGAGGACATAACAAAATTTATCACCCCTGGGGGAAGTTAAAACCACTCCGGCCCCTGAGCCCTCCAACTGTTTCGAACCGTCGAAGTGAATCGTCCAATAAGTGAGATCCGGCTTTTCTTCCGGGGTCTGCAATTCTGTCCAGTCGTTGATGAAGTCCACCAGTACCTGAGATTTGATAGCAGTACGTGGTACATATTTCAATTCATGTGGACTGAGCTCAATGGCCCACTTGGCTATTCTGCCTGTTGCTTCTCTATTCTGGATTATATCTCCCAACGGAGCCGAGCTGACCACAGTTATCGGATGCCCTTGGAAATAATGCTTCAACTTCCGGTTCGCCATGAACACCCCATATACCAATTTCTGCCAATGAGGGTATCTTTGCTTGGACTCGACGAGTACCTCACTCACATAGTAAACCGGACGCTGAACCGGATGTTCTTTCCCTGCTTCCTTGCGCTCAACCACAATTGCAACGCTAACTGCCCGTGTGTTTGCAGCAACATACAGTAGCAAAGGCTCCTTGTCAATAGGGGCGGCTAAAACCGGCGGCTTCGCTAGTTGCTGTTTCAGATTCTCAAACGCTGTATTCGCTTCATCACTCCAGATGAACCGGTCCGTTTTCTTCAACATTTGATAAAGCGGGATCGCCTTTTCTCCTAAGCGACTGATGAACCGGCTCAGAGCCGTGATCCGTCCAGCTATGCGCTGAACATCGTTAATGCAAGCTGGTTTTGTCAAAGATGTGATGGCCTTGATCTTCTCCGGATTGGCTTCTATTCCCCGGTTTGAGACCAGGAATCCCAAAAGCTTACCGGCCGGGACACCAAAAGCACATTTCTCCGGATTGAGCATCATCTTGTAAGCCCGAAGATTATTAAAGGTTTCTCTGAGATCTTCTATCATTGTCCTCTCCTCCTTTGACTTAACCACAATGTCGTCCACATAAGCATGTACGTTCCTTCCTATCTGCCCTTTCAAGCAATTCTGAACACAGCGCTGATAAGTCGCCTGCGCACACTTGAGCCCAAAAGGCATAGACACATAGCAAAAAGCACCAAAAGGGGTTATGAATGCCGTCTTCTCTTGGTCTTCAATTGCCATTTTGATCTGGTGATAGCCTGAGTACGCATCTAGGAAACTCAGCCGCTCACACCCTGCTGTAGCATCAATAATCTGATCAATGCGAGGTAGAGCAAAAGGATCAGTTGGGCAAGCTTTATTGAGGTCTGTGTAGTCCACGCACATCCTCCACTTCCCATTCTTCTTTAGAACTAGCACCGGGTTGGCCAACCATTCCGGATGAAACACTTCTACTATGAACCCTGCCGCCAAAAGCTTAGCCACTTCTTCTCCTATAGCCTTGCGCCTCTCTTCATTGGAGCGGCGCAGATACTGCTTTACCGGTTTAAACTTCGGATCAATATTTAACTTGTGCTCAGCGAGTTCCCTCGGTATACCAGGCATGTCAGAGGGCTTCCATGCAAAGATATCCCGGTTCTCACGAATGAACTCGATGAGCGCGCTTTCCTATTTAGGATCCAAGTTAGCACTGATGGTGAACTGCTTGGATGAATCTCCGGGCACAAAATCGACCTGTTTAGTCTCTTCCGCTGATTTGAACTTCAAAGCCGGATCATGCTCAGTGGTTGGCTTCTTCAGCGGAGTCATGTCCGCCGGATCAACATTATCTTTATAAAATTTTAACTCTTCCGCGGAACATACCGCTTCTGCATAAGCTGCATCACCTTCTTCACATTCCACTGCTATCTTACGACTGCCGTGCACCGTAATCGTGCCTTTATGACCCGGCATCTTGAGCTGCAGATAAACATAACATGGCCTAGCCATAAATTTAGCATAAACCGTCCTCCCAAACAAAGCATGATATGGACTGTTAGCTGGGACCCAGCATAGTGGCAGGCTGACTTGTGGGCCTACTAAGTTGATGGGGACAGATGGCTTTGTCAACTTAGTCAATATGCACGATTCTAGCTCGAGTGACCGTACGATGTCCATCGAACGGCCGTAGTGCTTCTTCAACCTCTGGTCTTCTTGCTCCAGCCTCCCAAACCAGCTAGCAAACCAGCGCCGGTCGTGCCTCGTGCTCCTGCCTTCCGTGGCCGGCTGTGCTGCCACGGAGGCCTCACCGCCCCTACTACTCTCACCGCTGGCCAGGCCATCCCTCAACTCACCCACACCCCCTGTTATTCATCGGCGATGGCAACCTCACACCGCAGCTGAACCAGTGAACCCTCGTACTCCTCTCCACGCGGGCTTCCACTGCCGCGTCTTCCCCGGCTCCGCGTCATCCCCTTCTTAGGCCTCGCCGTCGTCCACCGCCCTGGTGCTCTCGGTGTGGCATGGTCAACATGGTCAAGGAATGACGTTTGCATCGGATGTGGACTGTACGTGGAGAGGCTGACAGCTGGGTCCATGACCGCAACAAGGAAGTGCCTCATTATTACGCGCAAAATAATTATTCCTCCACCTGACAGCGGGGACCCACCGGATGGGCCATCGGATTTCACGAAAAAAACGTTTCCCCCTGACTGCTGGGACCCACCAGCTACATCTTTGCACACAAGGAAGTGCGTCCGGGCAAAAAAATGATTCGCCCCCCTGACTGCTGGGACCCATCAGCTACATCTTCGCACACAAGGAAGTGCCTGACAGTCGGGACCCACCTGGTCAAAGTGTACGTAGCATTGTCATTCTGGTCGCGAACGTGTACGTACATACTGGTCGATGTAGAGGCGCGCACGTGTCGTAGTAGAGCCGCGCACGTAGCATGTACACGTTCGTACAGCGGACAGGGTGCAAGAAAGTAAATACGGCCACGTACGTACATACGGGCAGGGTCTCGAACGCAAACTCGCGCGTACGTACGGCCAGGGCTCGTGTACTTGGCTGGGTCGGAACGGAGAAACAACGTCGTCATCGTGTTCATGGGGAGCCAACCGGCTGGGTCGGAACAGAATGCGTCGTCTTGTTCATCGGGAGGGCTTGGATGGAACAGTCGATGGAAACGAGGCCTGGCGTACCGCAGAACGGAGGAAACGACCATGTGTTTGACCGGCCATGATCGAAACGGGATCTAGTTCGTCGGGAGGGGTCTGGTGTACCGCAAAACGGAGGAAACGGACCTCCTACGGTCGAAACGGGGGTCCTGTTGATTGGGAGGGGTGTGGCGTACCGCAAAACGGAGGAAACAGACTTGTGTTGGAGCGCTACGGTCGAAACGGGGGTTCTGTTCATCGGGAGGGGGTGGCGTACCGCAAAACGAGAGTCCACGGGATACTGTTCATCTCCACCGTCGACCCCCCTCCAGCCTTCACAAGCTACTGTTCATCCACAGTCGACCTCCTCCTGCCTCCACCCGCGACTGTTCAGCCTCCACTGCGCGCTACTCCACCGGCTACTGTTCAACCAGCCCTCTCCACGGACTCCTGTTCAACCACCCCTCCACGGGCTACTGTTCATCCAGGCCTTCACCGTCTACTGTTCATCCAGCCCTCCACGGGGTGGTCCTGTTCATCCATCCCTCCACGGGGTCCTGTTCATCCAGCCCCAACCGGCTCGATCGATCGGGGTCCTGTTCATCCGGAGGCAACACCACGGGGTCCTGTTCAGCCACCCCCACCGGGAACTGTTCATCCAACCCCCCCATCAACGCTTGCTGTTCATCCAGAGACAGCGTCGATCGGCTTTAGTTAGCAGCAGTAGCGAAGGAATCGCTCGATCGGGTTCAGTTAACAGCCATCGATCGATCGCTCGGGTTCAGTAAGGCGTAGCCTGCAGTGCAATCGCTCGGGTTCAGTTAGAGCCCAACGCCTCACTCGGGTTCAGTTAGAGCCCAACGCCTCGCACCCACGCGCGTGCGTGTACGAGAGAAACACGCATCGCTCGGCCCCGACCACCCACCGCAACCGGCTCTTCCTCTTCGAGTCAGCTTATCACGAAGTATGTCAACCAAGCCGCTAGAACTAGCCTTGCCCATGGTTTAATCACCTGCATTGTCAAAGAATAATCGATTGGTAAGTATAATAGAAACTTTATGCAAAGAACGGAAGCATATTAATAATTCTACATGCAAAAGAAGCATATTAATAAACCATACAAAAAGACATAAAACATACATCTACTAGAACCCATACGAATCATCACTGTTGTAATCCATTCCTCGACCGGTCTCCTCATCACTATCACGCCTGTCATCATCATTGTCTGAGGGGGTGGAGGTTCATCTATGTCGTCATCGTCATCATGTAACTTCTCAAGCATATCTATGTCCTTTATATTGAAAACTACCTCACCATCACACCGTGCATCATCATCATCTTGGTCCACATCATCATCACCCAAGCATATGTTTTCTTTAACGTTTGGGTTCACTTCATCATGTTGCTCTTGATAGAACACTCCCTCATATGTCATAGGGTTTATGTTGTCATAATCGTCATCATCTAGGTCGGGTAGCTTACCATGTGGCGATACTTTGAACACAACTTCCCAGCCCTTTAGGTATTTTCTCTGGCATGGATAGGGCAGATAATAAACTTGCGTGGCCTAGTGAGCCACAATAAAGATATCAGCTCCGGCATATACGGTTGATGGTTTAACTTCGACTAAACCAATGGAGGGCGTATGTTTCGGCCCCTTATCTAGGTCGAACCATCAGCATTTGAAAATAACGAGATTAAGATCTTCACGCCCAAGACCGAATGTAAGCTCGTATATTTTTTCGACCCTTCCATAGTAGTCAACTTTATTATCTCCTTCTGTAAACACTCCTGTGTTTATAGGTTTTGGATCAGACCGACTGTTCTGGTGCTCCTCTGTATGGAAGCGATACCCATTCACATCTGAAAGTGCTGTATATCGATTAGAGCGGGGGGGGGGGGTGAATAGGCGATTTTTATGAAAGTCTTCAAAACATGGAAGTTTCGAAGACAAACGATAGAACCGATCCTATTTATATGCAGCGGAAGGTAGACTACACTAGACAAGCCATAGTCAAGTATTCAATGAAGTGAAAGCATGAAGACTAATAGCAGCTAGGCAGTATGGATCAGGATGGAAGATTGAATGAAGCCAATCAGAAGAAGTAGTCACACAGTGAAGTCAAACATATAAGGCAAGCAGGCAATGACTTCACAAAGATAGACGGTAAGTAAAGAGAAGGAAGGGATAGAACCGGTAGCTTGGTGTAAGTGCATCTAGTGCCACCCCTAGTTGGTTTTGGAGTATTGACGACAAACCTGGTTGAGGGACTAATGTGTTTGTGAGAATTGCAGGATAACACAGGTAGTAGTCCCTCATTGATTCGGTTAACCTACCGGAGATGACCCCTAAAAATGTATGAAGACATTGCTAACCGTGGTGGTATATGAAGATAATCATATTGAAGACTATGAGATGAGAAGACATTGAGTGAAGACTATGGAAAGCGAAGATGTAGAGTTGTCGCTGTTTCCTTTTCTTCTTTATTGAGTCATAGGAACCACCGCACTGTTAAGTGGGGTCCAAGTGAACTAAGTCAGAGTGACTGATGTGATGCTCAACCAAATCCTATGTCTTCGAGCGAAGACTATGAGAGCAAATCTTATCCAGAGGCGGATGAGTCAGCTTTACTTGGAGCTCAAGTAAAGTTGCCGTGTGTGTTTGAAATCTGACCATTGGAACACATGTCAGTTCCTTAGTGACCCAGGGTCACTTCGGACAAATCAGGTCGGGTTGCCTAGTGGCTATAAATAGCCCACCCCTACACCATAAATTGGTGGCTGCTCAGAGTTACTACACGGCTTTTGTCGTTTGAGAGCAACCCACCTCCGAAGCATTTGAGAGAGAAATTCGTGCGAGGACAAAGCCCAAACACCCAGAGCCAAAGAGTGTTAGGCATCACTGAAGTCTTTCTTTCTGTGTGACCTGAAGACTTATTACACTTGAGGACTGTGTTTCCTCCAGCCGGTTAGGCATCGCGTTCTGAGCATCCAAGAGTAATTGTGGATTGCCGGTGAACGAAGTCTGTGAAGGTTTGGAAGTCTACCTTGAAGACTTACCAGAGTGATTGGGCGAGGACTAGGTGTTCTTAGCTCAAGGGGAACAAGGTGAAGACGCGGTCTTTTGAGTTAAATCTCAGCCTCCCTAACCAGACGTACAGTTGTCACAGCAACTGGAACTGGTCTAACAAATCACTGTATTCCCCGAGCCACTGGTTCTATCCTTTCCTTCCCTTTACTTACTGCTCTATGTTGTGAAGACATTGCATGTTTGCTTTATCTGATTGTTTTCACTGAGTATCTACTTGTTGTGATTGGCTTCATTCCTTCTTCCTTTGTGATCACTACTGCCTAGTTGCTATTAGTCTTCATGTTTTCACTTCATTGAATACATGACTATGGCTTATCTAGTGTAGTCCACTTTCCGCTGCATACTAATAGGCTAGAGCTTATCGTTTGTCTTCGAAACTACCATTTTTTGAAGCATTTCATAAAAATCGCCTATTCACCCCCCTCTAGTCGATATACTGCACTTTCAATTGGTATCAGAGCAAGGTACTCCCTTGTTCTGTGTGATTCGGTTTAACCACCTGGAGTTTTAGCTATGTCGACTGCAGGGATAATCAAAGTCTCCGCTGCGTGCCCTGTCTTCGATGGCACCGAATATCCCTACTGGAAGAACAAGATGCGCATGCATCTTGAAGCCATTGACGTGGACCTCTCGTTTGTCGTCAAGCACGACGTTCCCAAGACCGGTGAAGGCGTCACCACTGCTGATGTCAAGAGGCTCGTTCAATTGGATTCAACGGCCAAGAACATCATCTGTGGTCATCTGACCAAAGGACATTACGGTCGTGTGAGTGCTCTGGACACGTCAAAGCAAGTTTGGGACTGGCTCTCAAAGGTCAATGAAGGAGTCTCTACCGAGAGAGATCAAAGGATCAGCGTCCTTCGCAATCTCTTCAATCGCTTCAAGAGACATGACAATGAGAATGTCCAGCACACTTTTGATCGTCTCACTGACATCACAAATGAGCTTCAAGCACTTGGCGCCACTGAGATCACCAAGCATGAAATCGTCAAGACTCTTCTGAGATCACTCGACAGCTCATTTGATATCCTTGCATTGATGATTCAAGAACACCCTGACTTCAAGACTCTCGATCTGTCTGATATACTTGAGAGGCTCAACACACATGAGTTTCAGCTATCCGAGATGCGTGACATCTATGGTCCCAACTATGGGCGATCTCGCGCGATGAAGGCAAAAGCTGTTTCCTCATCTGAAGAAGAATCTGACTACAGTTCTGATGATCCTGAAGACATTGGAAAGGAGCTTGCCATGCTTGTGAAGAAGTTCTAGAAATTCACTAGGAAGAAAGGCTTCAGAAAGTCTTCAAGATCCAGCTCAAGAAATGATGAAGCATCTGCTCATGACTACAAGAAAAGAACATGTCATAAGTGCAAGAAACCTGGTCACTATATCTCCGAGTGTCCTCAGTGGGACAATGAGAAGAAGAAGAAGAAGAGCAAGGAATATGATTCTGATGACAAGAAAAAGAAGAAATACTCAAAGTCTTCTTCAAGGTCTTCATCAAAGTATTCATCACACAAGAAGAATTCATCTAGCAAGGCTCGTGCTTTTGTTGGCAAGGAGATGGATTCTGAGGAAGAGTCTGCTTCTGAAGAGGTGGAGGTGGAGTCGGAGGAAGAGTCTGATTGTGGTGCTGCAAGTCTGGCTTTAGCCACTGCTTACGTGGGCAAGTCTATCTTCAACACTGAAGACAATGGCCCCGTCAACAACAATGATGATGAGGACGACAACTCTGCACCCACCTTCTGCTTCATGGCACGCGGTGCCAAGGTAAAATCACGCGATGCTTACTTTCAAACATCTAGTGAAGATGACTCTGATTGTGAATCAAAACCTAGCTACAAAACACTTGCTAAAATTGCCACTGAACAGCAGAAAGCCATGGAACATATTCAAAAACTGTTAGACAAAAGCGATGATCTGTTGGACGCGGAAATGACCCGTTCTCAGTCCTTAATTGAAGACATAAAAAATCTTCATGTTAAGTACAAAGAACTTGAAGAGCTTTATGAATCGCTTTCAAAAACTCATGAAAAGCTTTCCCATGATTACATTCAAAGGAAGCGAGAACTTGAGAAAGTGAAAGCGGCTCATGAAGATCTTCAAAAGGAGAATGAGTCACTCCGCGCACAACTGATCAGCTCCACTCACCAAGAGTTTGAACCACCATGTCTAAAATGCATTGAACATGATAATGCTACATCTGTTGTTGAAAGCTCAACTGCTGCCACTGTTGCAATATCTTCAACTATTGATGTGGTAACTAACCCCTCTGCTGAGGAAACCACTACTATTGCTGATGAAAATGCTAGGTTGAAGACTTTGCTTGAAACATGGATGTACAAAAGCCTCAAAGGGCATCAGACTCTATGTGATGTCCTCAAAAAGCAGATACTGAACCGAAACCCTAGGAAAGAGGGTGTTGGGTTCGACAGGAAAATGAATGTTGATGGTTCATACTGGAAGCCTGAGCAGTATCCCAAAACCACATGGGTTGCTGCAAAGGGACCTTCAGTGGATCCATCTACCTTATCTGGCTTCACTTGTGCTAATCCTATTATCATTGATGAATCCTTTGATGCAAACTATAAACTGTTTAAGAATCAAAATGGTGAAGTGTTTGCCAGGTATATTGGTACTAACTGCAGGAATGGACCACCTATGAAGAAGATCTGGGTACCCAAAGGTTGTCTTGAGAAACTTCCAGCAAATACTATCATGACATCTCCTGGGATGAAGACAAACCCCCGACCAAAGGCTTCATATGGTCCTAAGGCTTCATACAGACAAAGGACTCACCTGAGTCACCCTAACACAGATGTTTTGCAGGGAAATCATACTCAGACCCATGAATATGAGTGTGTTTCTTCAAACCGCTATGTTCATAAATCAAAGAACTTTTCTGCCTATTCTTATGAGTATTATTCTCCTCCCGCAAGACTATTTGCTAGGGCCCCAAAGCCAAAATTCTTAGATGCTGCTCTTAGACTCATTGCTTCTAAGCCACCCCTGAAGATGTGGGTGGTTAAGAAGAACTAACTTTCTCTTTGTAGGATCGAAAGTATGTCTAGAGGGGGGGTGATTAGACTACTTGTAAATATAAAAATTCTGCCTTTTGACAAAGAACAGTTTTTGGTAGATTCACAATTATGATCAAGTCAAGTATCACCCTACACATGCAATTCTAGAGTATAGGCAGCGGAAAGTAAATTGCACATGTAGTAAAGAGAGGTGGAGAAGAGCAAACGCAATTTTGGAGACGCGGTGATTTTTCCCGTGGTTCTGATAGGTGGTGCTATCGTACATCCACGTTGATGGAGACTTCAACCCACGGAGGCTAACGGCTGCGCGAGTCCACGGAGGGCTCCACCCACGAAGGGTCCACGAAGAAGCAACCTTGTCTATTCCATCATGGCCTACGCCCACGGAGGGCTAGCCTTACTCGGGGTAGATCTTCACGAAGTAGGCGATCTCCTTGCCCTTACAAACTTCTTGGTTCAACTCCACATCTCGATGACGGAGGCTCCCAAGCGACACCTAACCAATCTAGGAGGCACCACCCTCCAAAAGGTAATAGATGTTGTAGATGATGATGAACTCCTTGCTCTTGTGCTTCAAATGATAATCTCCCCAACACTCAACTCTCCTCACTGATTTGGCTGTGGTGGAAGAAAGGATTGAGTGGAAAGCAACTTGGGAAGGCTAGAGATCAAGCTTCATATGGTGGGAGTGGAGCAACTTGATCTCAACACAAGGGTAGGTAGTTCTCTTCTCAGAAATGTAAGGTAGGAGTGGTAGTTCTTTCTGATGGCTCTCTCCCCGAATGAAGAGGGGGTGGAGGGGGTATATATAGCCTCCACACAAAATCCAACCGTTACACACATATTTGAGCAATCTCGGTGGGACCGAAGTGGACAACTCGGTGAGACCGAAAGTTCAAATAATGTGAACGTTGGGGTTTTCGGTGGGACCGAAAATACCATCTCGGTTAGTCCGATTTGAGTAAAGACAAGAGCATGCCAGTTTCGGTGGGACCGACTTCATCATCTCGGTGACACCGATTTGATGACAGAAGGTTACAGAAGCTTGGCAGCCCATGTTTCGGTGAAACCGATTTCAAAATCGGAATATCCAATTTTTCTAGGGTTTGGCTTATGGCTGAGGTGGTTCATCTCGGTGTGACTGAGTTTGGAATATCGGTGGGACCGAGATTACTTATGAGTGTATTTGACAATGAGAGTTGCTGATAGTTTAGGAGATGTATCACTAAGCACTTGAGCAACCAGATCATCAACATAACCTCATCCCCTTTTAATAGTATTGGCTTTTCCTATGGACTCAATGTGATCTTGGATCACTAAACCAAAAATGGAGTCTTGAGCTTTTGCCAATGCTTGCCTTAGCATTTTGAGGGGTCCACTTCTTCAGTCATTGCCATACCCATATCACTGAACTTCTCTGAAATGATTCTCAAGTAACTATTAGTTCAATGATATATATGTTGTTATTAATTGCCAAAACCACCCGGGGATTAGTTGCACTTTCAATCTCCCCCTTTTTGGTAATTGATGACAACATATAGATCAAAGCTTCGACAAGAGATATAATCAAAGAATAATATCGTCGCTTTGAGAAGTATGTGATAAGCAAGAGCTCCCCCTAAATTTGTGCATTATTTAAGATTTGCGTTTGAATGCAAATGCACAATCGATTAGGATCATGGGTCACTCTTCCATGTCACATACATCTTGGTGGAGCGCACAAAATGATAAGAATGAACAGCATGCACCCAATCACCAAGACATGAGTAAATAGTCATACAAGATAGGAATAGCATATGACATATGATAAGCATTAAGCACACATTAAAGCATAGTATGACCAAGCACTCATTAAGGTAGCATCAAACGTAGTATCAAGCACACTGAAAGTTTCGAAAACCAAAAGTATCTCAAAGAAACCGCAAAAGAACGAAAGAGCAAAAGCGCAAAGACAACAACACTCTCTCTCTCGAAGCCCTATGATCTATACAATTTCTCCCCCTTTGGCAACAAGTTACCAAAAAGTTTGAAAAAGCCTAGAGCTAAACGTCACTATGGGCTCTGCTGGCGGCTCCCGTCTGGGTTGATGTCGGAGTAGATATGACGGCATCGGCGAAGACTTCAGCTGATGTCTGTGCTGGAGGAGTGGACACTGGAGCTGTAGCTGGAGTAACTGCTGGAACTGTAGGAGGTGCTGAAGTTGTAGTCCTGGTGTCAGTCACTGGAATAGCAGCTGATCGGGATCCTCTGGGAACCGGAGCAGTCTGTCGATGAGAATCCCGGACTAAGTCATCCTGCACAAGCTCTGCCTTGTCCTGCTTTGCTTCCTCCATGTCTGCCTCAAGCTTGTTGACGGTTACTTGTATTTCAGTCAGCTTCACGTCCAGAGCGTGGATCTTCTCGTCAACAATCCTCTCTAAGCTCTCCTGAGACTGTTCAATGCTGGCCAGGCGTTGTTCAATCCTTTGGGTAGCTTCAAGAATCTGCTCTCCGAAACTCTTTGGTTTAGCTGCTGCTGCTGCTTCTTTGTCAGCTTTGGCTTTCTTAGCAGCTTCGATCTTGGCTTGACCTTCAATAGATGTTGGATCCTCCTCGTCCATCACAACAACATTGTCTTCATGCTCTGGCTGCAGGGGTAAGTGTTTTCTATCCAACAAGAATTTGCCCGTGCCAAACTTGGCATTGATAAGCATCTGAATCTGTGGGGCAAATCCACATGACCTTTTCTGGTCAGCTGCAGTCCTCTTAATGGTCTCTACCATTAAGTCCATCACCTTGAAAGGTGCTTTCTCATCAAGTATATGCAGCATGTTGATAGAATATCCTCTGATCATGCGATGATCTCCAGACTTGGGCATCAAGGTATGCCTCAAAATAGTATTAGTGGTAGGTAAACCTGCCTGGAGATGGTAGACTGAGCCGAGCTTCCATACTTCCAAATCTGCTGTGGGGATCTCCTTGTACATGTTCTTCATGGAATCATGATTCTTCTTTGGAATCCCATAGACATCAATATCATCTTTTCGTTGCACTGGAGCATTCAGAATTTCTGCCCATTCTTCAACAGAAGAAGAAAATCTTTGACCTTCAGTCATCCATGTGATCTTCCCATCAGGATAGAAGTGAGCTGTGGCATAGAATTGCATAATCATCTCATCGTTCCAACTGGTCAACTTCTGACCCACAAACTCTGCAACTCCACATGCAGTGAAGCTTTCATGCACATGTGGAAAGAAATCTCTGTGCTCTTCGCTGTCAATGTATTCCCAGTCAACATATCTGGTGTCTGCGACTATTGGCTTCTTGTCCATCAGCACGGTCTCATAGAAGTCCTGCTGCTCTCTGGTGTGAAATCTGAGATCTACAGCAGTTCTTCTCCTCACGGCATATGGATCAGCTTGTCTCCATAGCCTGAGACCTCTATCTTTCCTTGCCTTCATATCCTCGGCTTGAGGATGAGCATCATTGTGAAGTGGCAGTTTTGGACGGAGTTTCAGCAACACTTGTCCTTCCTCATCAGACTCAGCTGGTGGCACATCACCCTTGTTCTTTTCAAACGCTGGAATGTTTCTGGTAGTCCTCTTGGGCTTGGCAGCGGGCTTTGCTGGAGCTGCCTTAGCTTGAGCAGATTTCTTGGGCTTTGAAGTGGCTCCGGCCTTAATGGCATCACCCATGAGCTTCTGCTTCTGAGGAGCAGGCTGGGGTGCTTCTTCTTCTTCATCCTCGACTGCTGCATCTGCATGAGAATCACTATACACTACCCTCTTTCTCTTGGAGGTTTTCTTCACTTTGCTTGGAGCTGGCTCTCCCAAATTTAGCTTCTTAGCTACAGTTGACTGCTTGACTTTGCTGGTGCCCTTCTTAGACTGCTGACCTTGTTGCTCTTTGGCAACAACCTTCCTCTTAGGCTTTGAGGTCACCTTTTCCTCAGCAACGAAATCAGAATCCTCATCATCGGAATTCTTCTCCTTTCTAGCTCTGGTGGCTGCAGGAGGCATGCCACTTGGTGTACTCCTCTCACCATCATCAAATGGGCTATTAGTCTCAGGACTAGTGTCTGCCTCAGGAATGTCTGCAATAGGTGACTCTGACCTGTTCTGACTGTCACTGGCATCTGACATGGCTGACAACCTGTGAATAGATAAGGTATAGGCAGAGAAGAAGAGTTATCACAAACTGCAGAAGTTTTTGCAAAAAAAATGAGTTCAAGTTCTAGTTTTAAGTTTTCACAGAAGACATTTCGGTCAGATCGAGTTTGAGTTTCGGTGAATCCGAAGTGTTAAACAGAAACTTTACACACCACTTTTGGTTTGACCGAAGTGGGTTTCGGTCCTGCCGAAAACACTAGGGTTTCACAGAAACTACATTTCGGTCACACCGATTTGCACAACTCGGTTGGACCGAAGGGTGCAGTGCAATGGCCAGAGGCCAAATCGGTCACACCGAAATTTTAAAATCGGTTTCACCGAGATGTGTTCCGTGGAAACCTAACCCTAAAATTTTTACTCGAATCTAGTTCAAACGAACCAATCTGGTGTAAAGGAAGATTTCAATCGTGGCAAGATATTGGGCAATCCAAACGTGCATTGAATCAGAGATGGGAGCACGAGTGGGATCAAGACTCACCCTAACTTGGTGGAGTCTCTCTACGGCGGCAACGGCGCGGAGGAGATGTTCGTTGACGGCGATGGAGACCTGCGGCGAGGGCGCACAGGCGACGACGGCGACGATCCGGAGATCAAGGCGACGGCAGCAGGGGATGTGGGGGCGAAAACGTTTGAAGGAGTAATCAACGCGCGCGACCCTTGATATATATATCCCTTTGCTGTCGGTGGGACCGAGTTGAAAAACTCGGTGGCATCGAGATGGATAACTGCCAGGCAGTTATGCATTTCGGTCACGCCGAAAATTACAACTCGGTTTCACCGAGATGAAACCTAGATCAGTCTAAATGCTTTCGGTTTGACCGAGTTTGAATGAGTTGGTCTGACCGAAATCACTTAGAAGGTTTTGGAGGTTAGCCCTTGATGGATCGGTGGCTCCGAGTGCTCCTCACTCGGAGGGTCCGAAAATGACTTGTTCAAAGTTTGTGATTTAAGCATGAATAGAATTTGAGACAAGAAAGCATAGATAGCTAGGGGAGGTACTTAGGCATTCTTGTCCATCCATTTGGTCAGAAAAATCAAAACAACCAAAACAACAAATGGATGTCCTTGAATGGATAAAATCATGCGTTCAACATGCTCACACAATAAGATAGCAAATGAAATATGTGTCAAACATGCACAACCAAAACTCTAGCTACTAACACACAATTTGTCGATGACTAGGTCATCTTTATATGAGTATTTTGACTTAGGAGCCAAATGAGAACATTTGATCATAGGTCATACTCATCGTTTAAGCACAAGTGGGGTTACCACTTTTACATAAAGCATTGATGTGTTCACATCATTTGAAGATGCTTTAGCTCAATTTTTAGAGCAAAGCTCCCCCTAGATGTGAGAACCCCTTTTAAAAGGGTCAAACTAACCTTGGGTTGTCGTAGAAGACTTCATGTAGATGTTGAAGATGTGGGTGCTCAATGTTGATGGAGATCATCAAGAGTTGGGAGCTTCCCCTTGGATTCGGGCACTTTCAATACCTACATGGGTTAGTCCCACAAGGAACAAACAAGGATATCCATGGACATAGATTGAAGTTCACAATAGATGATGTCCATGAAAGCAATGATTACCTTGTCCCTTGACTTACCAACAAGAGGGTTTGTGACTCCATGAACCAGTGCATGATATGGAAGTTGATTGCACAAGTTTTTGCCAAAATGAATGTGAGTGAAGTATGTTGGCGGAGTCACCCTCAAGAACTTTCTAGTTCTTCTTCTTCGGGATCCACATCATCTTGATGGGAATCCTTGGGGTTGTAGTTGAGCTTGACGAAGTAGAACTTGACGTTTCCTTGGGAACCCACTTGACCATGGCTTGAGGTGCTTCAATGAATGCATCAATCTCCTCTTGAAGCTTGTCCTTGGCTTTTAGCTTGTGGTCTTGTGGTGGAAGGTCATCTTGAGCTTGTTCCACATTGGAAGAAGTAGGATCATACTTCTCCTTTTGAGAAACAAACTGTGGAGTGGGATATTGACCTTCTTCCCACTCAACACCTTCAGCGTTGAACTTTCGCTCAAAACCAATTCCTTGATTCTTCCGGTGCCTTCCTTGCTTGCGAATAATTTCCTCAAAGTTCTTGCTTCCGGCAAGGCTCTTGTAGACACCTTTCTCTATGATCCCTTTCAATAAACTATTCTCTTGCTCAAGTGTAACTTGGCTTGAAACATTGTTAGTGGAATCAAGAGAACTACTAGAAGCAACAATATTAGATTTAACATGGTTATTGTTACTGCTAGAGGAAGAATTTTTCTTATGCTTGTCATGCTTAGTCTTAATGGGTGGCAAGAAATTAGACAAGAGAAGTCGTTTGGCAAGATATGAAGAACTCTTCTTTCGAAGATCGTCATTGATCGCTTTTAGAAACTCATGTTCTTGCTCTAGAGTGAGCTTCTCGAAGCGTAGCTTCTCATGAGATCTTAAGAGCTCTCTATGATCTTCTTGAGTCGTTTCATGAGCTAACTTAAGAGTGTTTAGTTCTTTAGTTAGACGCTCAATCTCCTTCATAGCATTGTCATTCGACTCTTCTCGACTATAAAGACAACTAGCATTTTCATCGTTACTAGGCTCACTAGATTTATCATGCAAGAGCTCATCTTCACTAAGCAAGTCATCCTCATCACTATTGAAGTCAATGAATTCAGGGTGTGATACCTTGAGGCCTTTAGCCATGAAGCATCTTCCAATTCCCTCATTTGGTGAATCAAATAAGTCGTAGGAGTTGGAGTTGGAGGATACGAGAGCAAGACCGGCAACACCTTCATCTTGACTGTAGTCGGAGTCGGAGTGATAGCTTCCATCGGATTGATTGTCGGAGTCGGAGCCGGAGACCCATTCACCTACGTGAGCTTGATGTCTTCTTCTTGTGTAGCTCCTTGATGACTTGTCTTTCCTCTCCGAATCCTTGCTTCTCCGAGAGAGTCTTCGTTCATAATGATCATCTCTACTCCTTCTCTCTTTCCGAGGTGACTCATCTCTTGAGCTTCTTCTTCTTGGAGATTCTTCTCTTCTCTTGTGGGGAGCCGTACACTCATTTGAGTAGTGTCCGGGTCTTCCACAATTGTAGCAGTTTCGATCACGACTAGAAGATCTCTTTTCATCATATGATCTAGACTTTGAGCTTCTCTCTTTGCCTCTATTCTTGTAGAATTTGTTGAAGTTCTTAACCATTAGGCTTATCTCTTCACTGGAAACTAACTTGTCACTTGAGGTTGTGGGAGCATCACTTGTAGCTTTGTAAGCACCACTCGACTTGTTGTGAAGCTCTTCCTTATCCTTAAGTGTCATCTCATGAGCAACAATTCTTCCAATGACTTCAGTTGGCTTGAGAGTCTTGTAGTTTGGCATCATTTGGATCAAAGTGCACACGGTGTCATACTTTCCATCCAAAGCTCTAAGAATCTTCTTGATGATGAATCGGTCGGTCATTTCTTCGCTTCCTAAGCCGGCAATCTCATTTGTGATGAGAGCAAGCCTAGAGTACATTTCAGCGACTCCTTCACCATCCTTCATCTTGAACTTGTCAAGTTGACCTTGAAGAATATCTAGCTTTGATTCCTTCACAGACTCGGTACCTTCGTGCATTTCAACCAAAGTATCCCAAATCTCTTTTGCATTTTCAAGACGACTGATTTTGTTGAACTCCTTGGGACACAAGGCATTGAAGAGAATGTCACAAGCTTGAGCATTGTTTTGCAACATCCGCAATTCTTCAGGTGTAGCTTCGTGATCCGGAACTTTTCCTTCCTCGAAGAATTCACCTTGCATACCAACACAAATAATGCCCCATGCGGCTGGGTTATGACCAAGAATATGCATTTTCATTTTATGCTTCCAACTAGCAAAATTTGTACCATCAAAGTAAGGACCTCTACGATAATTACCCTCACTAGACGCCATACTCTCCTAGGTTGTGAAACCAAGCTTATGGAGTCCAATGCAATGGAAACCAAAACAATGGAGACCAAAGCTCTGATACCACTTGTAGGATCGAAAGTATGTCTAGAGGGGGGGTGATTAGACTACTTGTAAATATAAAAATTCTGCCTTTTGAGAAAGAACAGTTTTTGGTAGATTCACAATTATGATCAAGTCAAGTATCACCCTACACATGCAATTCTAGAGTATAGGCAGCGGAAAGTAAATTGCACATGTAGTAAAGAGAGGTGGAGAAGAGCAAACGCATTTTTGGAGACGCGGTGATTTTTCCCGTGGTTCCGATAGGTGGTGCTATCGTACATCCACGTTGATGGAGACTTCAACCCACGGAGGGTAACGGCTGCGCGAGTCCACGGAGGGCTCCACCCACGAAGGGTCCACGAAGAAGCAACCTTGTCTATTCCATCATGGCCTACGCCCATGGAGGGCTAGCCTTACTCGGGGTAGATCTTCACGAAGTAGGCGATCTCCTTGCCCTTACAAACTTCTTGGTTCAACTCCACATCTCGATGACGGAGGCTCCCAAGCGACACCTAACCAATCTAGGAGGCACCACCCTCCAAAAGGTAATAGATGTTGTAGATGATGATGAACTCCTTGCTCTTGTGCTTCAAATGATAATCTCCCCAACACTCAACTCTCCTCACTGATTTGGCTGTGGTGGAAGAAAGGATTGAGTGGAAAGCAACTTGGGAAGGCTAGAGATCAAGCTTCATATGGTGGGAGTGGAGCAACTTGATCTCAACACAAGGGTAGGTAGTTCTCTTCTCAGAAATGTAAGGTAGGAGTGGTAGTTCTTTCTGATGGCTCTCTCCCCGAATGAAGAGGGGTGGAGGGGGTATATATAGCCTCCACACAAAATCCAACCGTTACACACATATTTGAGCAATCTCGGTGGGACCGAAGTGGACAACTCGGTGAGACCGAAAGTTCAAATAATGTGAGCGTTGGGGTTTTCGGTGGGACCGAAAATACCATCTCGGTTAGTCCGATTTGAGTAAAGACAAGAGCATGCCAGTTTCGGTGGGACCGACTTCATCATCTCGGTGACACCGATTTGATGACAGAAGGTTACAAAAGCATGGCAGCCCATGTTTCGGTGAAACCGATTTCAAAATCGGAATATCCGATTTTTCTAGGGTTTGGCTTATGGCTGAGGTGGTTCATCTCGGTGTGACTGAGTTTGGAATATCGGTGGGACCGAGATTACTTATGAGTGTATTTGACAGTGAGAGTTGCTGATAGTTTAGGAGATGTATCACTAAGCACTTGAGCAACCAGATCATCAACATAACCTCATCCCCTTTTAATAGTATTGGCTTTTCCTATGGACTCAATGTGATCTTGGATCACTAAACCAAAAATGGAGTCTTGAGCTTTTGCCAATGCTTTCCTTAGCATTTTGAGGGGTCCACTTCTTCAGTCATTGCCATACCCATATCACTGAACTTCTCTGAAATGATTCTCAAGTAACTATTAGTTCAATGATATATATGTTGTTATTAATTGCCAAAACCACCCGGGGATTAGTTGCACTTTCACTCTTGCAGGGAAAGGTCTCCAGCCTGTAATCAAAGGCTTTTGATGTTATTGCTGGGGACCTAAAACACTTGTAGGGCACAAGATCAAATGCCCAAAATGACTTACTGCTCATACTAGTCATAAATCACTTGCTGAACATCTTATCAGTCCTAACTTACATCTAAAGCTTTCATAATCCGCTTATGCATCAATTGTTTATGCTTCATAATGGATTTTGGTGAAGCCTATCCTCCTAACTGCATTGTAGGGAGTGACACCAAAGTCTTCAGAATGGATTATGGACAGCGGATGCACAAATCATATGACTGGTGATCGAAATCTTCTCATGGACTCAACTTTACGTCCATCCAACAAGAGTCACATCACATTTGCTGATACTGGTAAAAGCAAAGTGTTGGGTCTAGGTAGAGTTGCAATCTCAAGAGATCAGCACATGGACAAAGTCATGCTTGTTGAATCTCTTGGCTTCAACTTAATGTCTGTCTCAATGCTTTGTGACTTAAACATGATTGTGATCTTTGGTAAATTTCGTTGCATTGTACTAATGGAATCTGACAAATCTTTAGTATTTGAAGGATACAGAAAAGGTGATCTGTATATGGTAGATTTCTCAGCTGGACCACAAATGACCGTATGTCTTCTAGCAAAAGCTTCAGAGTGCTGGCTCTGGCATCGGAGGCTAGGACATGCTGGCATGAGGAACTTGCACACTCTCGCAAAGAAGAAGCATGTCATAGGCATCGAGGAAGTCAAGTTCAAGAAAGATCATATATGTGGTGCCTGTGAAGCTGGGAAGATGACTAGAGCCAAGCACCCCTCGAAGACAATCATGACGACATCCAAACCCTTTGAGCTGCTTCACATGGACTTATTTGGCCCTACTCACTACTCCACATTCTCTACCACAGCCTGTTTCTATGGCTTCGTCATTGTTGATGATTACTCAAGATACACATGGGTACACATAATACTCTACAAGATTGAAGTGCAAGATGTATTCAGACGCTTCGCCAACCGTGCCATGAATAATTATGGCATCAAGATCAAACATATCAGAAGTGACAATGGCACTGAATTCAAGAACACTGGCTTCGATCTTTATCTGGATGAGATGGGAATCACTCATGAATTCTCAGCCCCATACACACCTCAGCAAAATGGGATCGTTGAGCGCAAGAACAGAACCCTAATTGAGATGGCTCGAACGATGCTCGATGAGTACAAAACCCCAAGAAGATTCTGGCCCGAAGCTATTGATACTGCATGCCATACCATCAACCGTGTTTATCTTCACAAGCTCCTGAAGAAAACATCCTATGAACTCCTCACTGGAAAGAAGCCAAATGTAAGCTACTTCAGAGTATTTGGAGCTAAGTGCTGGATCAAGGATCCTCATCATAAGTCAAAATTTGCACCCAAAGCTCATGAAGGCTTCATGCTCGGATATGGAAAGGACTCACACTCCTACAGAGTCTTCAACATTTTTCTCTATAAAACTGTTGAGACTGTGGATGTGAGGTTTGATGAGACAAATGGATCACAAAGAGAATCCCTACCAAATGTGCTAGATGAAGCTTCGCCAAATGAATCTATCAAGCTTATGGGAACTGGTGAGATCATGCCTTCTGAAGCACAACCTAACGAGGAACTCATCATCTCTGCTCCAAATCAACCTGACGACAATGCTCAGCCAGAAGACAATCCTCCTGATGAAGACAATGCACAACAAGAGCAAATTCTTCGTCCAGATCATCCTCGTGTTGCAAATGAAGTGCAAGTTGAGAAGATAATTGATAGCATAAATGCTCCTGGTCCACTCACTCGCTCTAGAGCAACACAGCTTGCCAATTTCTATGGGCACTTTGCTTTTGTCTCAATATCTGAACCCAAGAAAGTTGCTGAAGCTTTTATGCAGCCTGAATGGATTCAAGCAATGCAAGAAGAGCTTCAACAGTTTGAGCTGAACAATGTGTGGGAACTTTTCAAGCGTCCTGATCCTCGAAAGCACAATATAATAGGCACAAAATGGATCTATCGCAACAAACAAGATGAGCATGGTCAAGTGGTCAGAAACAAAGCTCGTCTAGTTGCTCAAGGATACACTCAAGTTGAAGGGATTGACTTCGAAGAAACATTTGCTCCTGTGGCTAGACTTGAAGCTATTCGCATACTGCTAGCCTATGCAAATCATCACAACATACTTCTATATCAAATGGATGTAAAGAGTGCCTTTCTCAATGGGAGAATTGAAGAAGAAGTGTATGTTGCACAACCACCTGGCTTTGAAGACCCAAAACATCCTGATATGGTTTACAAGCTCAACAAGGCACTATATGGCCTCAAACAAGCGCCTCGTGCTTGGTATGACACCCTCAAAGACTTCGTGAAGAGCAAAGGCTTCAAACCTGGATCCCTAGATCCAACACTCTTCACGAAGACATATGATGATGAGCTATTTGTCTGCCAAAACTATGTGGATGACATTATCTTCAGCTGCACGGACAAGAAATACAGTGATGAGTTTGGTCACATGATGCAAGAACAATATCAAATGTCTATGATGGGTGAGTTGAAGTTCTTCCTTGGTCTTCAAATTCTTCAGCAAAGCAACGACATCCTCATATCTCAAGAGAAGTATCTTAAAGACTGCCTGAAGAAGTTTGGAATGCAAGACTGCAAAGGGTACTCGACGCCAATGCCTGCTAAACATCATCTGGGTCCCGACGCCAATGGTAAAGAGTTTGATCAACAGGTATACCGCTCCATGATTGGTTCTTTACTTTATTTATGTGCATCTAGGCCAGATATTATGCTTAGTGTTTGCATGTGTGCTCGATATCAAGCGGAACCAAAGGAGTCGCATCACTTAGCTGTGAAGCGAATACTTCGATATTTGGCTTACACCCCAACACTAGGATTATGGTATCCAAAGGGCTCAGAGTTTGATCTAGTAGGATTTTCAGATGCTGATTATGCTGGTGACAAAGTTGATCGCAAGTCCACATCTGGCACATGTCACTTTCTAGGACGATCACTTGTCTATTGGTCTTCAAAGAAGCAGAACTGTGTATCACTCTCCACTGCTGAATCTGAATACATTGTTGTTGGATCTTGCTGCGCTCAGCTTCTCTGGATGAAGCAAACACTCAAGGATTATGGAGTCCATCTGAAGCATGTGCCACTCTACTGTGATAATGAAAGCGCCATCAAGATTGCCAACAACCCAGTTCAGCACTCGAAGACAAAGCACATTGAAATTCGTCATCACTTTCTGAGAGATCATGTTATGAAGGAAGATATTGATATCATACACGTCAACACTGAAGAGCAACTGGGAGATATCTTCACAAAGCCCTTGGATGAGAAAATGTTTTGCAAGTTGCGGTGTGAGCTAAATATCTTAGAATCCTCAAATGTCTAGTGATCAGGCACACATCCTAACACTTATGCATATTGATGACTTAGATGTGCAACACACGAAGTAAAGTATATCTTCAATCAATGAAGACTTACATTATAAGTGTGAATACATTAACATGGAATTTGACTTCGGAGCGCCATGATAATTGTGCGCCGTGTCTGGGTCTAATACTTCCTACACAGTGGGTAACGCCACCACCAAATTCTTGTTTGAAGCGTTTTTCGTGGCGTTACATTTGCAAAGTATTCGCACTTGGTTTGTCTTCATATAGGACATATATATATATATATATATATATATATATATATATATATATATATTCACTTATAGCTATGTCTTCATATTTGAATCTTTTGGACTAAGTGAATTTGATCGGACCCTAACCTCTCTATGCTCTCTCATCTCACTCTATCTGTCCAAATCATATGCATTCTGCTGAAACAGTCGAATATCTTCTCTGCATTCTTGTCAGCAAAAGATACGGAGACAAACTTTACATCTGATTTTAATGCTCCATCCGTTATGCCTGAAACCCGGAGAAGCCGGAACGACTACTTCGACAGTCGTGGTGTACGTGGGATCGTGGGACAACTCCCAATGCATTACATGACCGCCACGTGTCACTCGTACGTGAACCGTCAGGGGCACCTGAGTAATTACGATGTGCCGTCTCCCATGCCTATAAATGCACGTCCCATCACGGTCAAAAGTTTCTTCCACCACCTCTCCACCTCGAACAACCCTAGCGCCTCCGCTAGCTTTTCGACGACGCCGTCGATGAAGCGCTTCACTGCCGCAACTTTGTCGACGCCGTCCTCATGCCGGCCGCGGACATCTTCCTCTCCGCCGTCGCCGTAGCTGTCCTCCGTCGCCAAGTTAGGGCACGGACGACCAAACTGCTGGGCATCCAACTCCTACCCCGTCTAAGCAGTTCATCGTGTGGTAAATAAACTTGCTTTTTACCATCTTCTAGATCCATAAAGATTCATCTACTTTACCACAAGAGGTTTCTGCCTACTTAGATATACAGATCTATCATGTCTGCATCTCATATCTTGCCTAGTACATTCACATATGCTTCAACTAAAGTTAGATTCCTCACTTGTACTTATTCGTGGATTCGTACAAATCTGGAACCAACTCCAATGAGTGAATGTCTTCGCACTATGAGGTCAAAGTCTTCAAAACTGTTTTAATCTTCAAAACTTCAGAGAATGCATATGACATCTTCCCCTTCCCTCGCATCTCTAATGCTGTCACAGGTACATGTCCGTGGGAGAATCCCTTGGTTATCATAGTCTGCATTCATTTGCAGAGTTTTTGCAGCGTCACATTCATTCTCCTGAAGCTAGTTCCTGTCTGACCAGCAAACCGAAGCATTTGCCTATTTTGAAGCCATTCAATTTGAAGCCATTCAGGTTGAAGAAAATGACAACTGACAAGACAGTAAGAAAGGGTGGCAGACAGCGCCGTGGCAACACCTCACGTGATTTGCCTCCTGATCTCAGTGAAATATACAAGACCGATCTAGAGGAGGATTATAATCAGAGGAAGACCCGAATCCAATGGATTCGAAGATACTGGGTTGAACAATGGTTCAAATACAAGTTCGTGACCCCAGAGTATGCCGAGAAAAACGCCATCAAGCATCCGTGGGGAGATATCACTTATAAAAATCTTCCCCCCAAGACTCGTGCTGAAGCCATTGCTCAAGGCTTCTATCCCTGTATGGTTGGAGGGCCACAGCCTGCTGATGCTGATCCAAGCGCTCTGCTCTGGTGTCCCGACGACAATCTTTTCAAGCGAAATCTTCAATTCGCCAAGAACTCGGCCAAGGAAAACAAGAAGGTGTGGGGATTAGACTTCAATCCTGGCCCCTCTGCACCCCGCGCTGATTGCTCGCGCGAAGCTGAACCGAATCTGGTTGGGCCCTTCTACAACATAGAGGGCCTCATCAGTCACATAAGGGTTCAAGGGGCAGATGTCGATCAGCCTGAAGCTGATGATGACTCAGAAGAAGCACCTACAACGTCGAAGCCTCAGAAGAAGAAATCAAAGGCTTCAAAGGCTACTCCACTAAGAGCTTCAAGAGTGAAGCCTTTGGCCACTGCTCCACCTGCACCAAGTGTGCAATCTGAGGAACACTCCAGAATTTCCAAGAGCAAACAGCTGAAGAGGAAGCCAACGCACAATCCCAGTCCAGCTCTCACTCCTGATGCAGTACTGAAGACTGCTAATGAATCCCTTGATCTTTCAAGTGATGAAGATCTTGGAGATGATGCCTTGGAGCTATTGATCAAGAGCAAGCAGGATGCTGAAATCTTCAATGATTTGCCGCTCTTTGATGTTGAAGTGCTCAATAACTTCATTGATGAATGGTTTGACACTCCCAACCTGAGCTTCGATGATCTTCAACTTCCAGTTGGCCTCAGCGTCTCCTTCCATGGCGCCATTGCTTCTGAGCTGGCTCTGGCTCAAAGAATTGTTGAGCTGAAGCAAAAGATATATTATGAAAAAGCTTAGTTCAAGAAGCATATGAACAAGCTCAGCGTGCAAGAAGTTCAAAACTTCAAGGTTATGATGCAAGAGCTCAAGGAAGCCTTTCGCCAGCGGCGTGAAGAAGCTAAAGGTTCACGTGAGCGCATCAAGGACTTGGCTGCAAAATGCGTCCAAGCATTCAATGAAGCTGAAAAGCGCAAGGCACTTGGGCGTCCTGGCATTGATCCAAGAATGGCTACCAAGAAGAAGAAGAAGCAGTCTGTGCCCAAAGCTGAAGCATCTGGGCAGGAAATGCCTCGCATATTCTTCCCTGCTAGCATGACTGGCACGAAGCCTAAGGCAACTCCAACCGCTTCAACGCTCAGGAAGACTAAGGTGGCTGAAGCTGATGCTCGCAAGCGTAAGCAATCTACTGATGAAGCTCCACCCACCAAGAAGCGAAAGACCAAGAAGGATAAGGCTGCTTCCAAAGAGCCTATCTTCGTCGAGCCAATCTCAGTTGCTCGTCCTGCATCTGCCCAGAGAGAAAGAAGACTGACTGTTCATGAGCCTGCTCCCACATAGGCTGAAGACGTTCCAGCTGTCGACCCCACCGCAGCTGAAGACATTGGTCCTCAAGACAATGTTGAAGATGATACCGTCCTTCCTCAGATCGGGTACAACATCAACTCTTCGCCTGTTCTCACGAACAACGAACTCATCAGCATTGGTCGTCCATTCACGCCAATTGCTCAGGATGACTCGTGGGCTGATCACCCACAGGAAACCCAAGAAACTCCCCAGCAAACTCAAGACACAAGTATGGTGTCTGAAGACGAAGACTTTGAGTCCCAACAACCTCCATCTCCTCAGGCGTCGCCAGCCTTTCGCATGCTTCACAAAGGACCAAGGCCTCAAGTCACTGCCTCAACCGCTCCAGAAGGAGTAGAGCAACCATCTGCACTTGATGCTGCTCCTACTGGAAGCCACTCAGAATCTGAAGCCAAAGTGGCTGAAGATATTCCAGCTGCATCAGCCGAAGAAGAAGAACCCCAAGTTGCTGAAGATATTCCGGCTACATCAGCCGAAGAAGAACCACCCCAACAAGAAGAAGAAAGTACTGCCGCACCACCTATTCTCGAGGAGAACGTGTCCGATCCTCCAGCTCCTGAAGTGGAGGTAACAAATTCAGAGGCTGCCACCACCAACGCTGAAGCCAATGACATGGTCATGGCTGAAGCTTTTGTGGCACCTGAAGATACTGTGGCACCTGAAGAACCTGCGCCTGAAGTTACTCCTCCTGAAGCCAGTGCTATGCCTGAAGCCAGTACTGAGCCTGAAGCTAATGCTGCACCTGACGCCAATCTGGAGCTTGAAGACAATGCCTCTGCTCCTGTTCCGCCTCCACGGCCTCACACAATTGAGCAAGCATACAACAAGGATGATCAGCTTGTTATTGTCCGGTGGCCAATTCTGATTCCACCACCTACAACTGAACCACGTGCTGCTGGTCCTCAGTTTGATCATCATATTGCGCACATGCCCCAAGTTCAGAAGCCTAAGCCAAGACTGCCAAGGCTTCCAGGTATTGCAACATCTTCAGGGTCATTCAATGCCAATAGCTTCACTGCGCACAACACCTTCTGTCAGGGATATGGTTAATAGGTATAAACCGGATATTGCAAACCGGCTTAACTATATCGTACTTAATTTATTAGTAGTAGAGATCACGGCCCATAAGATTTCAGGGCCCATGTATAGAAATACGGTTTATCAACCGTCAGAGAGATGTAACTTGAGAAATAAGAAAGGAAGAGCAGAGACCGAGGCGGACACGATTATGAGCCGGCCTCGGGACTCTGTAAACCGGACCAGGCGTCACCTCTATATAAAGGGACGACCCGGCACCGGTTCAAGGACAAGCAACAATCAATCCGTCGAGACGCAGGCAAGCGATTCCGCTCCCTGTAATCCGACGCCCGAGTAATACCAAACCAACTAGACGTAGGCTTTTACCTTCTCGAAGGGGCCGAACTAGTATAAAACCCTTTGTGTCCTTTGTGCGCCATGAACCCTTTCAAGCTAACCCGTGCGATGGTTCCATCATCAAGTCCGTTAAACCGGACATCTGCCGTGTTAATTCCACGACACCTTCTTTGACAGCGCCAAGAACCCATATTCCAAGCCAAGAATATCATCAGATAGGTTCTGGAGCCATCAACAGCGCAGCTACAACTCAAGGGTACTATATAATCAAGGCCGCATTTCCCCTCATATGCGTCTTGACACTGAAGCTATTGCTGGTCTGCCCTACTTGGAGGAAGCCCTTGACTGCTTCCGTGATGCTGGCCTTCTCAATTTTGTGCTGGATAAAGAGCATTGGAATGAAGAACTGCTTCTGCAATTCTATGCAACACTTCACATCCGAGGCTACAGCGGGGATCCGAAGACATGGGTCCTTGAGTGGATGACAGGCAATGTGCATCATGAAGCAAAAGCCTTTGATCTCATTGAGCTCACTGGCCTGCCCACTCCAAGAGACCTATATGAACCTGGCTGTGAACTGCACACTGAAGCCTTGGAGAGCATCTTTCAGAAGCGTAAGCCCAACATGAGCCAAATGCTTAGCATGATGAAGCCTCTGCCAAGTGATGCTGAATATCCTAAGGAATTCTTTGTTGAAGACCTTGAGTACCTGCCGCGCACCATCTATCACATTATAAGGCGTACTCTATGGCCTGTCAAAGAACATTCTTCCTCAGCAAAGCTTGAAGGCACTATGAAGACTTTGGTCTTCTATATCTTCAATGGCATCAACTTCAATGCTCAAGATTTCTTCATCAGGCAAATGGCCACGTCTGGAGCTGATCTACTTGGACTGAAATTTTATGCCCCTTGGATAATGCGCCTCATCAAGTTGCACTCAGCTGTCACTTCTCAACCCTCTGCGCGCAACCATCAGATTTTCTTGCCTGAGGTTGATATGTCAGCTGAAGCCATTTACCAAGAGCCTGCTAAGGAGCTAGTTAGTCTTCACAACGCTGATCATCAAAGCTTCACTCACCAGATTGAAGGGGTCCCAGCAGTCTCACGCGTCTATCCTCTTGCTGGCCGTACTCGTCTACCTCGACACGCTGAAACCGAAGCCACTGAAAGCACCATTGCTCAAAGGCCTCAGAAGCGATCTCGTGTCCTGAACAACCGAGAGCTTCTTGTAGCTCTTCATCAGAAACAGGACAAGCATCACCTCTGGTTAAAGCGTCAGATGCAGAGCCTCTTGGTGGATGTCAATCGCATTCGCAATCTTGCCACCAAGAATGCTTTTGTTGCTCATGAAACATGCAGGCGGTCTTGGAAGAGTTTGACTTTACTAAGTGCTGAAGCGGATCTTCAAGACGATGGCTTCACTGAGAGATTCAAGTTTGACAACACTCCTCCAAGGACTGCTGTTATGCGTCGAACTCCATCCCTTGAAGACTCTGAGTACTCTTCCTCCGCTGCAACAATTGACGCCAGGGTGATCGATGATCAGGATGATGCTACTTCACCACCTACTACTTCAGCGTGTATCGACACTGCACCAACCACCTCTGCACCGCCAAATGACAACACCGACCCTGCATCCTCTTTTGCTCCACCTGGGAACGAGTAGAGGCTCTATGTCTTCAAACCTTTTTGGTCCTTACTGACAAAAGGGGGAGAAGCATATGAGTTGATAGTCTTCAAGCGGGTCCATATGGGCGGGTGCTTTATAATTTGCCTAGTGTTTACAACTCTCGTTTTGCTACAATTGGTTCTTTGAGTTGTAACACTTAAACTGATGGCCGTCTGCTACATTTGTTTTGCTACTATGTAATGCGATGATAAATTCCGCATCTGCTACCTTATATTCCGCACTTAGTCATTTCTGCAGATGTCCATTTTTCATTGTGCATGTCATTATCTTCGATATATCAATTATGCATGATGTATTGTCTTTATAAGTTGAAGAGGATCTCCACAAGTACAACCTGCCATGTGCATTTGCATTCAAAGGCAAATCAACTATATGCACATCTTCAGGGGGAGCCTTTTTCTACTTACGAAGACAATATCTTTATCCTTTATAATTTCACATATCTTTATTCCCGTTGAAAACTTCAACAAGTTTGTCATCAATCACCAAAAAGGGGGAGATTGTAAGTGCATCTAGTGCCACCCCTAGTTGGTTTTGGAGTATTGACGACAAACCTGGTTGAGGGACTAATGTGTTTGTGAGAATTGCAGGATAACACATGTAGTAGTCCCTCATTGATTCGGTTAACCTACCGGAGATGACCCCTAAAAATGTATGAAGACATTGATAACTATGCTGGTATATGAAGATAATCATATTGAAGACTATGAGATGAGAAGACATTGAGTGAAGACTATGGAAAGCGAAGATGTAGAGTTGTCGTTGTTTCCTTTTCTTCTTTATTGAGTCATAGGAACCACCGCACTGTTAAGTGGGGTCCAAGTGAACTAAGTCAGAGTGACTGATGTGATGCTCAACCAAATCCTATGTCTACGAGCGAAGACTATGAGAGCAAATCTTATCCAGAGGCGGATGAGTCAGCTTTACTTGGAGCTCAAGTAAAGTTGTCGTGTGTGTTTGAAATCTGACAATTGGAACACGTGTCAGTTCCTTAGTGACCCAGGGTCACTTCGGACAAATCAGGTCGGGTTGCCTAGTGGCTATAAATAGCCCACCCCCTACACCATAAATTGGTGTCTGCTCACATTATTACACGGCTTTTTTCATTTGAGAGCAACCCACCTCCGAAGCATTTGAGAGAGAAATCCTTGCGAGGACAAAGCCCAAACACCCAGAGCCAAAGAGTGTTAGGCATCACTGAAGTCTTTCTGTCTGTGTGACCTGAAGACTTATTACACTTGAGGACTGTGTTTCCTCCAGCCTGTTAGGCGTCGCGTTCTGAGCATCCAAGAGTAATTGTGGATTGCCGGTGAACGAAGTCTGTGAAGGTTTGGAAGTCTACCTTGAAGACTTACCAGAGTGATTGGGCGAGGGCTAGGTGTTCTTAGCTCAAGGGGAACAAGGTGAAGACGCTGTCTTCTGAGTTAAATCTCTGCCTCCCTAACCAGACGTACAGTTGTCACAACAACTGGAACTGGTCTAACAAATCACTGTCTTCCCCGAGCCACTGGTTCTATCCTTTCCTTCCCTTTACTTACTGCTCTATGTTGTGAAGACATTGCATGTTTGCTTTATCTGATTGTCTTCACTGAGTATCTACTTGTTGTGATTGGCTTCATTCCTTCTTCCTTTGTGATCACTACTGCCTAGTTGCTATTAGTCTTCATGCTTTCACTTCATTGAATACATGACTATGGCTTATCTAGTGTAGTCCACTTTCCGCTGCATACTAATAGGCTTGAGCTTATCGTTTGTCTTCGAAACTACCATGTTTTGAAGCATTTCATAAAACTCGCCTATTCACCCCTCCTCTAGTCGATATACTGCACTTTCACTTGGGGAAGACAGTGATTTGTTAGACCCGTTCCAGTTGCTGTGACAACTGTACGTCTGGTTAGGGAGGCTGAGATTTAACTCAGAAGACCGCGTCTTCACCTTATTCCCCTTGAGCTAAGGACACCTAGTCCTTGCCCAATCACTCTGGTAAGTCTTCAAGGTAGACTTCCAAACCTTCACAGACTTTGTTCACCGGCAATCCACAATGACTCTTGGATGCTCAGAACGCAACGCCTAACCGGCTGGAGGATTCACAGTCCTCAAGTGTGACAAGTCTTCAGGTCACGCAGACAGAAAGACTTCAGTGATGCCTAACACTCTTTGGCTCTGGGTGTTTGGGCTTTGTCCTCACAAGGATCTCTCTCTCAAATGCTTCGTAGTTGGGTTTCTCTCAAACGACAAAAGCCGTGTAATAACTCTGAGAAGCCACCAATTTATGGTGTAGAGGGTGGGCTATTTATAGCCACTAGGCAACCCGACCTGATTTGTCCGAAGTGACCCTGGGTCACTAAGGAACTGAGACGTGTTCCATCGGTCAGATTTCAAACACACACGGCAACTTTACTTGGGCTACAAGTAAAGCTGACTCATCCAACTCTGGATAAGATTTGCTCTCATTGTCGTCGCTCGAAGACATAGGATTTGGTTGAGCATCCCTTCAGGCACTCTGACTTTGTTCACTTGGACCCCACTTAACAGTACGGTGGTTCCTATGACTCAACAAAGAAGAAAAGGAAACAACAAAACGTCTAAGTCTTCGCGCTCCATAGTCTTCACACAATGTCTTCTCTCATCATAGTCTTCAATATGAATATCTTCATATACCACCATTGTCGTCAATGTCTTCATACATTTTTAGGGGTCATCTCCGGTAGGTAAACCGAATCAATGAGGGACTACTACCTGTGTTTTCCTGCAATTCTCACAAACACATTAGTCCCTCAACCAGGTTTGTCGTCAATACTCCAAAACCAACTAGGGGTGGCACTAGATGCACTTACAATCTCCCCCTTTTTGGTGATTGATGACAAACTGGTTAAAGTTTTCAACGGGGATAAAAGTATGTGAATTTGTAAAGGATAAAGGTATTGTCATCATAAGTAGCAAAAGGCTCCCCCTGAAGATGTGCATATAATTAATTTGCTTTTGAATGCAAATGCACATGACATGTTGTACTTGTGGAGATCATCTTCAACTTATGAAAACAATTCATCATGCACAATTGATATGTCGAATATAATGATGTGCATAATGAGAAATGGACGTATGCAGAATGAATAAGTGCGGAGTTTATCGTCGCACATGCGGAATTCATCATCGCATTACAGAGTATCAGAAAACGTAGCAGACGACCATCAAGTTTAAGTGTTACAACTCAAAGAACCAAATGTAGCAAAAACGAGAGTTGTAAACACTAGGCAAAATATAAAGCACCCGCCCATATGGACCCGCTTGAAGACTATCAACTCATATGCTTCTCCCCCTTTTGTCAGTAAGGACCAAAAAGGTTTGAAGACATAGAGCCTCTACTCGTTCCTAGTTGGAGTAGGAGAATATGCAGGGTCGGCGTTGGTGTTTGGCGGTGCAGAAGAAGTTGGAGCAGTGTCGACACGCGCTGAAGGAGGAGGTGGTGAGGTAGCATCATCTTGTGTTGGGGAACGTAGCGGAATTCAAAAATTTTCCTACGCTTCACCAAGATCAATCTAAGGAGTCATCTAGAAACGAGCATAAAGGAGTGCATCTACATACCCTTTGTAGATCGCGAGCGGAAGCGTTCAAGAGAACGTGGATGATGGAGTCGTACTCGTCGTGATCCCTATCACCGATGATCCCAGCGCCGAACGGACGGCACCTCCGCGTTCAACACACGTACGGTGCAGTGAAGTCTCCTCCTTCTTGATCCAGCAAGGGGGGAGGAGCGGTTGATGGAGATCCAGCAGCACGACGGCGTGGTGGTGGATGCAACGGAAAAACTGCAGGGCTTCGCCAAGGACCTGCGGGAGGAGGGAGATGTGTAACGGGGGGGGGGGAGGCGCCAGGGGAAAGGGTGTGGTTGCCCTCTCTCCCCCCACTATATATAGGGTCCAGGGGGGGCGCCGGCCCTAGGAGATGGGATCTCCTAGGGGGGCGGCGGCCAGGGGGAAGGCTTGCCCCCCAAGCCAAGGGGGGCGCCACCACCCCTAGGGTTCCCAACCCTAGGCGCAGGGGGGAGGCCCGAGGGGGGTGCACCAGCCCACTAAGGGATGGTTCCCCTTCCCCACTGTCCCATGGGGCCCTTCGGGATGGGTGGCCCCACCCGGTGGACCCCCGGGACCCTTCCGGTGGTCCCGGTACACTACCGGTGACCCCCGGAACTCTCTCGATGGCCGAAACTGGACTTCCTATATATAATTCTTTACCTCTGGACCATTCCGGAACTCCTCGTGACGTCCGAGATCTCATCCAGGACTCCGAACAACGTTTGGGTTACCGTGTGCATATATCTCTACAACCCTAGCGTCATCGAACCTAAGTGTGTGTAGACCCTACGGGTTCGGGAGACACGTAGACATGACCGAGACGACTCTCCGGTCAATAACCAACAGCGGGATCTGGATACCCATGTTGGTTCCTACGTGTTCCTCGATGTTCTCATCGGATGAACCACGATGTCAAGGATTCACTTAATCCCGTATGCAATTCCCTTTGTCCATGGGTATAGTACTTGCCCGAGATTCGATCGTCGGTATATCGATACCTTGTTCAATCTCGTCATGGCAAGTCTCTTTACTCATTCCGTAATACATCATCCCGTGACTAACTCCTTAGTCACCTTGAGCTCATTATGATGATGTCTTACCGAGTGGGCCCAGAGATACCTCTCCGTCATACGGAGTGACACATCCCAGTCTCGGTTCGTGCCAACCCAACAGATACTTTCGGAGATACCCGTTGCGTATCTTTATAGCCACCCAGTTACGTTGTGACATTTGGCACACCCAAAGTATTCCTACGGTATCCGGGAGTTGCACAACCTCATGGTCTAAGGAAAAAATACTGGACATTGCAAAAGATTTAGCATTACGAACTACACGATCTTGTGCTAGGCTTAGGATTGGGTCTTGTCCATCACATCATTCTCCTAATGATGTGATCCCGTTATCAATGACATCCAATGTCCATGGTCAGGAAACCGTGACCATCTGTTGATCAACGAGCTAGTAACTAGAGGCTTACCAGGGACACGTTGTGGTCTATGCATTCACACATGTATCACTGTTTCCGGATAATACAATTCACGCACGAATAACAAACAATTATCATGAACAAGGAAATATAATAATAACCATTTTATTATTGCCTCTAGGGCATATTTCCAACAGTCTCCCACTTGCGCTAGAGTTAATAATCTAGTTACATTGTGATGAATCGAACACCGATAGAGTTCTGGTGTTGATCATGTTTTGCCCGTGGAAGAGGTTTAGTCAACGGATCTGCGACATTCAGATCCATATGCACTTTACAAATATCTATGTCTCCATCTTGAACATAATTCCGGATGGAGTTGAAACGACGCTTGATGTGCTTGGTCTTCTTGTGAAACCTGGGCTCCTTGGCAATGGCAATAGCTAGGGCTGGAATTCGAGCCGAGTCGAGCCAGCTTGGCTCGACTCGTTAGAACTTGTTTCGGTAACGAGCTAGCTCGACTCGACTCATTATTATATCGAGCTCAAATCCAAGATTGGCTCGACTCGTATAACTCGCGAGTTGGCTCGTTTAGCTTGTTAAGCTCGTTAAAGATATGTAATAAAATCCTTAAACATGATAAAAAATGATTATGTATATATTAAACATACACATCACTAAACAATTATAATTTTATTGTAACGCATGAGTCTCCTGGGCGGCTGGGCCTTAATAGTTGTGACTTGTATTGCGCACCTGGGACGCAGGGTGTTGAGTGGCTGGCCTTTTTTTGGATTGAGAGTGGCTGATCTTTTGTACCGAGCGTAACGAGTTACACGAGTACTCGTCAGATTGGCTCGTTTAACTTGGTCTATAAACGATCTTAAACTAAAGCTTGGCTCGACTCGTTATTCTTCGAGTTCGAGTCGATTCAAGTCGAGTCACGAGCTACTTGTTTAGCTCGCGAGTTTCGAGCTTTTTTTCCAGCCCTTTGCTCCAGTGTTGTCACAGAAGAGAGTCATCGGGCTTGACGTGCTTGGAATGACTCCTAGGTCGGTGATGAACTCTTTCATCCAGACTCCTTCCCGCGCTGCTTCGCAAGCAGCTATGTACTCCGCTTCACATGTAGAATGCGCCACGACGCTCTGCTTGCAACTGCACCAGCTGATTGCCCCACCATTCAAAATATACACGTATCCGGTTTGTGACTTGGAGTCATCCAGATCTGTGTCGAAGCTAGCATCGACGTAACCCTTTACGACGAGCTCTTCGTCACCTCCATAAACGAGCAACATATCCTTAGTCCTCTTCAGGTGCTTCAGGATGTTCTTGACCGCTGTCCAGTGTTCCATACCGGGATCACTTTGGTACCTCCCTACCAAACTTATGGCAAGGTTCACATCAGGTCTGGTACACAGCATGGCATACATAATAGAACCTATGGCTGAGGCATAGGGGATGACACTCATCTTTTCTCTATCTTCTGCCGTGGTCGGGGATTGAGCCGTGCTCAATCTCATACCTTGCAATACAGGCAAGAACCCTTTCTTGGACTGATCCATATTGAACTTCTTCAATATCTTATCAAGGTATGTGCTTTGTGAAAGACCAATGAGGCATCTCGATCTATCTCTATAGATCTTAATGCCTAATATGTAAGCAGCTTCTCCAAGGTCCTTCATTGAAAATCTCTTATTCAAGTAGGCCTTTATGCTCTCCAAGAATTCTATATCATTTCCCATCAGCAGTATGTCATCCACATATAATATGAGAAATGCTACAGAGCTTCCACTCACTTTCTTGTAAATACAGGCTTCTCCCCAAGTCTGTATAAACCCAAATGCTTTGATCACATTATTAAAGCCAATATTCCAACTCCGAGATGCTTGCACCAGCCCATAGATCGAGCACTGGAGCTTGCATACCTTGTTAGCATTCTCAGGATCGACAAAACCTTCCGGCTGCATCATATACAACTCTTCCTTGAGGAAGCCATTAAGGAATGCCGTTTTGACGTCCATTTGCCATATCTCATAATCATAGAATGCGGCAATTGCTAACATGATTCGGACGAACTTCAGCATCGCTACAGGAGAGAAAGTCTCATCGTAGTCAATCCCTTGAACTAGTCGATAACCTTTAGCGACAAGCCGAGCCTTATAGATGGTCACATTACCATCCGCGTCAGTCTTCTTCTTAAATATCCATTTATTTTCTATGGCGTGCCGATCATCGGGCAAGTCCACCAAAGTCCATACTTTGTTTTCATACATGGATCCTATCTCGGATTTCATGGCTTCAAGCCATTTGTTGGAATTCGGGCCCGCCATTGCTTCTTCATAGTTCGAAGGTTCACCGTTGTCTAACAACATGATTTCCATGACAGGGTTGCCGTACCACTCTGGTGCGGAACGTGTCCTTGTGGACCTTCGAAGTTCAGCACTAACTTGATCTGAATCTTCATGATCATCATCATTAACTTCTTCCCCTGTCGGTGCAGGCACCTCAGGAACAATTTCCCGCGCTGCGCTACATTCCGGTTCGGGAGGGGTGACCGTCACCTCATCAAGTTCTACTTTCCTCCCACTCACTTCTTTCGAGAGAAACTCTTTCTCTAGAAAGGATCCATTCTTGGCAACGAAGACCTTGCCTTCGGATCTGAGGTGAAGGTGTACCCAATTGTTTCCTTTGGGTATCCTATGAAGACGCATTTTTCTGATTTGGGTTCGAGCTTTTCAGGTTGAAGTTTCTTGACATAAGCATCGCAACCCCAAACTTTCAGAAACGACAGCTTAGGTTTCTTGCCAAACCAAAGTTCATACGATGTCGTCTCAACGGGTTTTGACGAAGCCCTATTTAAAGTGAATGCGGCAGTCTCTAAAGCATAACCCCAAAAAGATAGTGGTAAGTCGGTGAGAGACATCATAGATCGCACCATGTCCAACAGAGTACGATTCAACGTTCGGACACACCATTACGCTGAGGTGTTCCGGGCGGTGTCAATTGTGAAACAATTCCACAATTCCTTAGGTGCGTGCCAAATTCATGACTTAAATATTCACCCCCACGATCCGATCGTAAGAACTTTATTTTTTTGTCACGTTGATTCTCAACCTCATTCTGAAATTCCTTGAAATTTTCAAAGGTTTCAGACTTTTGTTTCATCCAGTAGACATACCCATATCTACTTAAGTCATCCGTGAGGGTGAGAACATAACGATAGCCTCCGCGAGCTTCAACACTCATTGGACCGCACACATCGGTATGTATGATTTCCAATAAGTTGGTTGCTCGCTCCATTGTTCCGAAGAACGGAGTCTTGGTCATCTTGCCCAATAGGCATGGTTCGCACGTGTCAAATGATTCGTAATCAAGAGACTCCAGAAGTCCATCTGCATGGAGCTTCTTCATACGTTTGACACCAATATGACCAAGGCGGCAATGCCACAAGTATGTGGGACTATCATTATCAACTTTACATCTTTTGGCATTCACACTATGAATATGTGTAACATCACGTTCGAGATTCATCAAGAATAAACCATTGACCAGTGGGGCATGACCATAAAACATATCTCTCATATAAATAGAACAACCATTATTCTCGGATTTAAATGAGTAGCCATCTCACATCAAACGAGATCCAGATACAATGTTCATGCTCAAAGCTGGTACTAAATAACAATTATTAAGGTTTAAAACTAATCCCGAGGGTAGATGTAGAGGCAGCGTGCCGACGATGATCACATCGACCTTGGAACCACTCCCAACGCGCATCGTCACCTCGTCCTTCGCCAGTCTCCGCTTATTCGGCATCTCCTGCTTTGAGTTACAAATGTGAGCAACTGCACCGGTATCAAATACCCAGGAGCTACTACGAGCGATGGTAAGGTACACATCAATAACATGTATATCATATATACCTCTCACGTTGTCGGCCTTCTTATCTGCTAAGTATTTGGGGCAATTCCGCTTCTAGTGACCCGTTCCCTTGCAATAAAAGCACTCAGTCTCAGGCTTGGGTCCATTCTTTGGCTGCTTCCCGGCAACTATCTTACCGGGTGCGGCAACTCCTTTGCCGTCCTTCTTGAAGTTCTTCTTACCCTTGCCCTTCTTGAACTTAGTGGTTTTATTCACCATCAACACTTGATGCTCTTTCTTGATCTCCACCTCCGCTGATTTCAGCATTGAATACATTTCGGGAATGGACTTCTCCATCCCTTGCATATTGAAGTTTAACTCGAAGCTCTTGTAGCTAGGTGGGAGCGACTGAAGGATTCTGTCAATGGCCGCTTCGTCTGGGAGATTCATTCCCAACTGAGACAAGCGATTGTGCAACCCAGACAATTTGAGTATGTGCTCGCTGACAGAACTATTCTCCTCCATCTTACAACTGTAGAATGCGTTGGAGACGTCATATCTCTCAACTCGGGCATGAGCTTGGAAAACCATTTTCAGCTCTTGGAACATCTCATATGCTCCGTGATGCTCAAAACACTTTTGGAGCCCCGATTCTAAGCCGTAGAGCATGCCGCACTGAACCAGGGAGTAATCATCACAACATGACTGCCAAGCGTTCATAACATCTTGGTTTGCCGGGGCGGGAGCGTCACCTAGCGGTGCTTCTAGGACATAAGTTTTCTTGGCAGCTATGGGGATGATCCTCAGGTTACGGACCCAATCCGTATAGTTGCTACCATCGTCTTTCAGCTTGGATTTCTCTAGGAATGCGTTGAAGTTGAGGGTGACATGAGCATGGGCCATTTGATCTACAAGGCATATTGTAAAGAATTTAGACTAAGTTCATGACAATTAAGTTCATCTAATCAAATTTAATGAACTCCCACTCAGATAGACATCTCTCTAGTCATCTAAGTGAAACATGATCCGAATCGACTAAGCCGTGTCCGATCATCACGTGAGACGGACTAGTCGTCAACGGTGAACATCTTCATGTTGATCGTATCTTCTATACGACTCACGTTCGACCTTTCGGTCTTCCGTGTTCCGAGGCCATGTCTGTACATGCTAGGCTCGTCAGGTGAACCCTAAGTGTATTGCGTGCGTAAATTTGGCTTACACCCGTTGTATGTGAACATTAGAGCCTATCACACCCGATCATCACGTGGTGCTTCGGAACAACGACCCTTAGCAACGGTGCACAGTTAGGGGGAACACAATTCTTGAATTTTTTAGCGAGAGATCATCTTATTTACTACCGTCGATCTAAGCAAATAAGATGCATAAACATGATAAACATCACATGCAATCAAATAGAGTGACATGATATGGCCAATATCATTTTGCTCCTTTGATCTTCATCTCCGGGGTACCATGATCATCCTTGTCACCGGCATGACACCATGATCTCCATAATCATGATCTCCATCATCGTATCTTCATGAAGTCGTCTCGCCAAATATTACTTCTACTACTATGGCTAACGTTAGCAATAAAGTAAAGTAATTACATGGCGTTATTCAGTGACACGCAGGTCATACAATAAAATAAGACAACTCCTATGGCTCCTGCCGGTTGTCATACTCATCGACATGCAAGTCGTGATTCCTATTACAAGAACATGATCAATCTCATACATCACATATATCATTCATCACATCTTTTGGCCATATCACATCACATAGCACATGTTGCAAGAACAAGTTAGACGTCCTCTAATTGTTGTTGCAAGTTTTTACGTGGCTGCTATAGGTTTCTAGCAAGAACGTTTCTTACCTACGCCAAAACCACAATGTGATATGTCAATTTCTATTTACCCTTCATAAGGACCCTTTTCATCGAATCCGATCCGACTAAAGTGGGAGAGATGGACACCCGCCAGCTACCTTATGCAACTAGTGCATGTCAGTCGGTGGAACCAGTCTCACGTAAGCGTACGTGTATGGTCGGTCCGGGCCGCTTCATCCCACGATGTCGCCGAATCAAGATTGGACTAGTAGCGGCAAGAGAATTGAACAAATCTACACCCACAACTGCTTTGTGTTCTACTCGTGCAAGATGCTACGCAAAGACCTAGCTCAGATGCCACTGTTGGGGAACGTAGCGGAATTCAAAAAATTTCCTACGCTTCACCAAGATCAATCTAAGGAGTCATCTAGAAACGAGCATAAAGGAGTGGCATCTACATACCCTTTGTAGATCGCGAGCGGAAGCGTTCAAGAGAACGTGGATGATGGAGTTGTACTCGTCGTGATCCCTATCACCGATGATCCCAACCCCGAAAGGACGGCACCTCCGCGTTCAACACACGTACGGTGCAGCAACATCTCCTCCTTCTTGATCCAGCAAGGGGGGATGAGAGGTTGATGGAGATCCAGTAGCACGATGGCGTGGTGGTGGATGCAACGAAAAAACTGCAGGGCTTCGCCAAGGACCTGCGGGAGGAGGGAGATGTGTAACGGGGGGGGGGGGGG
>LR738712.1:813560495-813576001 GCA_902687465.1 Secale cereale | reverse complement strand
TGCGGCTGCCCTATCTCCCCCCACTATATATAGGGGCCAGGGGGGGCGCCGGCCCTAGGAGATGGGATCTCCTAGGGGGGGCGCCGGCCAGGGGGAAGGCTTGCCCCCCAAGCCAAGGGGGCGCCCCCCACCCCTAGTGTTCCCAACCCTAGGCGCAGGGGGGAGGCCCAAGGGGGGTGCGCCAGCCCACTATGGGCTGGTTCCCCTTCCCCACCGGCCCATGGGGCCCTCCGGGATGGGTGGCCCCACCCGTTGGACCCCCGAGACCCTTCCGGTGGTCCCGGTACACTATCGGTGACCCCCGGAACTCTCCCGATGGCCGAAACTGGACTTCCTATATATAATTCTTTACCTCCGGACCATTCCGGAACTCCTCGTGACGTTCGGGATCTCATCTGGGACTCCGAACAACTTTCGGGTTACCGTGTGCATATATCTCTACAACCCTAGCGTCACCGAACCTTAAGTGTGTAGACCCTACGGGTCCGGGAGACACGTAGACATGACCGAGACGACTCTCCGGTCAATAACCAACAGCGGGATCTGGATACCCATGTTGGTTCCTACGTGTTCCTCGATGTTCTCATCGGATGAACCACGATGTCAAGGATTCACTTAATCCCGTATGCAATTCCCTTTGTCCATGGGTATAGTACTTGCCCGAGATTCGATCGTCGGTATATCGATACCTTGTTCAATCTCGTCATGGCAAGTCTCTTTACTCATTCCGTAATACATCATCCCGTGACTAACTCCTTAGTCACCTTGAGCTCATTATGATGATGTCTTACCGAGTGGGCCCAGAGATACCTCTCCGTCATACGGAGTGACAAATCCCAGTCTCGGTTCGTGCCAACCCAATAGATACTTTCGGAGATACCCGTTGCGTACCTTTATAGCCACCCAGTTAGGTTGTGACGTTTGGCACACCCAAAGTATTCCTATGGTATCCGAGAGTTGCACAACCTCATGGTCTAAGGAAAAAAATACTTGACATTGGAAAAGCTTTAGCATTACGAACTACATGATCTTGTGCTAGGCTTAGGATTGGGTCTTGTCCATCACATCATTCTCCTAATGATGTGATCCCGTTATCAATGACATCCAATGTCCATGGTCAGGAAACCGTGACCATCTGTTGATCAACGAGCTAGTAACTAGAGGCTTACCAGGGACACGTTGTGGTCTATGTATTCACACATGTATCACTGTTTCCAGATAATACAATTCAAGCATGAATAACAGACAATTATCATGAACAAGGAAATATAATAATAACCATTTTATTATTGCCTCTAGGGCATATTTCCAACATCTTGATCATCGATCACTCTGGCATCCACCGTTGCAGCGGAGGAGGAATCATCAGAGTCTTCAGGAGACGGAGTTCGACGCAAAACAACATTCCTTGGGGGGAGTGTTGTCAAACTTGAATCTTTCAGTGAAGCCATCGTCTTGAAGATCTGCTTCAGCACTCAGCAAAGTCAAACTCTTTAATGACCTCCGACATGTTTCATGAGTAAAAAAGGCATTCTTGGTGGCAAGGTTGCGAATACGATTGACGTCTACCAAGAGGCTTTGCATCTGGCGCTTCAGCCAGTAGTGATGCTTATCCTATTTCTGATGTAAGGCAACGAGAAGTTCTCGGTCATTAAGAACACGAGATCGCTTCCAAGGCCTTTGTGCAATGGTGCTCTCAGTGGCTTCAGTCTCTGCATGGCGAGGTAAGCGAGTATGGCCAGCCAGAGGATAAACACGAGTGACTGCTGGAACTCCTTCAATGGGCTGAGTGAAGCTTTGGTGATCAGCGTTGTGAAAACAAACAGGCTCTTTGTCAGGCTCTTGGTATATGGCTTCAACTGACATATCAACCTCTGGCAAGAATATGAGATGGTTGTGAGCAGAAGGCTGATAGTTGATGGCAGAATGAAGCTTGATAAGATGCATGACCCATGGAGCGTAGAACTTGAGTCCAAAGAGATCAGAGCCTGATACAGCCAACTTCCTGATAAAGAAGTCTTGAGCGTTGAAGCTGATGCCATTGAAGATATAGAAGACCAATGTCTTCATTGTTCCTTCCAGTTTGGCTGATGAAGAGTGTCCTTTGACAGGCCATAGAGTTCGCCGGATGATATGATATATGGTGCGTGGCAGATACTCAAGGTCTTCAACAAAGAACTCCTTTGGGTATTCAACATCGAGTGGCAAGGGCTTCATCATGCTCAGCATTTGGGTCATGTTGGGCTTGTGCTTCTGAAAGATACTCTTCAAAGCTTCGCTGTGTAGCTGACAACCAGGTTCATATAGTTCTCCTGGAGTGGGCAGGCCAGTTAGCTCAATGAGATCACAGGCTTTGGCTTCATGATGGACATTTCCTGTCATCCACTCAAGGACCCATGTCTTCGAATCCCTGTTGTAGCCGCGAATGTGGAGGGTTGCATAAAATTGCAGAAGCAGTTCTTCATTCCAATGCTCTTTATCAGTCACAAAGTTCAACAAGCCAGCATCACGGAAGCAATCAAGGGCTTCTTCAAGACAGGGCAATCCAGTAATGGCTTCAGTGTCAAGACGCATATGTGGGAAGATGCGCCCTTGATCATAGAGAACTCGTGAATAATAGCTGCGCTGTTGATAGCTCCAGAACCTATCTGATGAAATCCTTGGTGTGGAGTAGGGGTTCTTGGCGCTATCAAAGTAAGTGTTGTGCGCAATGAAGCCATTTGCATTGAAGGACCTTGGTGAAGTGGCCGTACCTGGGAACCTGGGCAGTCTTGGCTTTGGCTTCTGAACCTGAGGCCTGTGCTCGACGTGGTAATCAAATTGAGGACGAGCAGCAGTCAGACCAACAACAGGCAGAGGAACCAGAAGAGGCCATTTGACAGAGATGAGATGGTCATCGTTGTCGTATGCTTTCTCGATAGTATGTGGCCTTGTTGGCGGAACAGGAGCACTGGCATTGACTTCAGGCTGCTGACTTGCGTCAGGTGCAGCATTGGCTTAAGGTGCTATCACTTCAGGCACCACATTGAATTCAGGCGCCACATTAGCTTTAGCCATGACAACGTCATGGGCTTCAGCGGTGGTGTTGGTGGCAGCCTCAGATTGTGTAACCTCCACTTCAGGAGCTGGAGGGTCGGACACGTTCTCCTCAAGAACAACTTGGTCAGCAGGGTGTGTGGCAACACATACTTCTTCTTCTCTTGCTTCTTCTTCATCGGCTGATGCAGCCGGAATATCTTCAGTCGCTTTGGCTTCAGACTCAGAGAGGTTCGCCGTTGGAGAGGCTTCAAGAAACACTTGTTGTGAAGCAGTTTGGTGCACATCTCCTTCTAGAACATTTGATGGATCGACTTGAGGCCTTGGTCCTTTGCGAAGCCTGCGAAACACTGGCGACGCTTGTGGAGATGGAGTTGGATGGGCCTCAAAGTCTTCATCTTCAAGCACCGAACTGGTGACTTGAGTTGGGGGAGTTACTGGTGTGTCTTGTGGGTGATCAGCCCAAGAGTCATCCTGAGCAATTGGCGTTAATGGACGACCAATGCTGATGCGTTCGCTGTTCATGAGAACAGGCGATGATACCACATTGTATTTGATCTGAGGAAGGACTTCATCATCTTCAACATTGTCGTGAGGACCAATGTCTTCAGCTGCGGTGGGGTCAACAGCTGGAATGTCTTCAGGGGCCTCTGTGGAAGCAGGCTCATGAACAGTCATGCGACGTTCTTGTTGTACAGACGTAGGACGAGCAAAAGAAATTGGCTCGACGACAAGGGGCTCTGTGGGAGCAGCCCAGACCTTCTTGATCTTGCGCTTCTTGATGGGTGGAGCATCATCAGTGGTGTTCTTGCACTTGCGGGCTTCAGCTTCAGCCACCTTTGTCTTCTTGAGTTCATAAGCAACTATGGGGACCTTAGGCTTCGTGCCTGTCATGCTGGCAGGGAAAATGCTAGGTTCTTCCTGCCTTGATTCTTCAGCTGGGGCCACAGTTGGCTTCTTCTTCTTTGCAGCCATCCCGGGGTCGATGCCTGGACGCCCAAGGGCCTTGCGCTTCTCAGCTTCATTGTAAGCTTGAACACACTTGGCAGCCAAGGCCTTTATGCGCTCACGTGAACCTTTAGCTTCTTCACGCTTCTTGTGAAAGGCTTCCTTGAGCTCATGCATCATGACTTTGAAATTCTGGATATCTTGGACGCTGAGCTTGGCCATATGCTTCTTGAACTGAGCCTTTTCATAATCAATCTTTTGCTTCAGCTCAACAATTCTCTGAGCAAGAGCTAGCTCAGAAGCAATGACGTCGTTGAATGAGATGCTCAGGCCAATCGGAAGTTGCAGATCATCGAAGCTGAGATTGGGGGTGTCAAACCACTCATCAATGAAGTTGTTCAATACTTCCACGTCAAAGAGAGGCAAGTCATTGAAGATTTCTACATCTTGCTTGCTCTTTATCAATTGCTCAAGAGCGTCATCAGCAAGATCTTCATCACTTGAGAGATCAATGGCTTCATTCTCGTTCCTCAGAACAGCAGCAGGAGTCAGAGCAGGATTGGGGTTGTGCATGGGCTTCTTCTTGAGCTTCTTCGGTTTGGAGATGCGAGAGTGATCTTCAGACTGCACACTTGGTGCAGGTGGATCAGCGTCCAAGGGCTTCACTCTCGAAGCTGTTGGTGGAGTGGCCTTCGAAGCCTTGGATTTTCTCTTCTTCTTTGGCTTCGGAGATGCAGGCGCTTCATCAGAGTCAGCGGCGTCTGCAGGTTGATCCATATCCGCCCCTTGAACCCTTATATGACTGATGAGACCTTCTAAGTTGTAGAAGGGCCCAACCAGATTTGGTTCAGCTTCGCGTGTGCCATCGGCACGAGGCCCAGAGGGGCCAGGGTTGAAGTCTAATCCCCAAGTTTTCTTGTTCTCCTTGGCCGAGTTTTTGGCATACTGGAGGTTGCGCTTGAACAGATTGTCGTCATGACACCATAGCAATGATGATGGGTCGGCATCTGCTGGTTGTGGCCCTCAGACCATGCAAGGATAGAAGCCTTGGGCAATGGCTTTAGCTTGGGACCTGGGTGGAAGATTTTTGTACAAAATGTATCCCCACGGTCGCTTGATGGCATTCTTCTCAGCATACTCCTGGGTCACAAACATGTACTTGAACCATTGTTCTGCCCAATATCTTCGAATCCATTGGATTCGAGTTTTTCTCTGATTGTAGTCCTCCTCTGGATCAGTCTTGTACATTTCATGGAGGTCAGGAGGTAAATCTCTGGAGGTGTTTCCACGGCGCTGTCTGCCACCCTTCCTAACAGATTTCTTAGTTGCCATTGGGTTCAAACTGAAAGGCTTCAACATTGTCAAAGGCTTCCGTCTGCTGGTCAGACATGAACTGGCTTCGAGAGAGTTGATGTGATGCTGTAAGAATTCTGCAAATGAATGCAGACTATGAGCACCAGGGGATTCTCCCACGGACATGTACCTGTGACAGTTTTAGAGATGCGAGGGAAGGGGAAGAGGTCATATGCATTCTCAGAAGATTTTGAAGACAAATCACTTTAGAAGACATTGACCTCATAGCGCGAAGACATTCACTTATATGTTGAGAGTTGGTTCCAGATTTGCACGAATCCAAGAATAGGTACAAGTGAGGAATCTAACTACGTGTGAAGCATAAGCGAATATACTAGGCAACATATGAGATGCGGACAGGATAGATCCAAATATGTGGAGGCAAAAACTTCTTATGGTAGAAAGGATGAATCTATATCGGATCAAGAAGACGGTAAAAAGAGGATTTTAATTTACCACATGATGAACTGCTAGACGGAGATGAAGTGGAGGCCGACCAGTTCAATCTTTCATGCCCTAACTTGGCGACGGAGGACACCTACGGCGGCGGCGAAGAAGACGATGTCCGCGGCCGGCGTGAAGACGGCGTCAATGAGGTCGCGGCAGCGAAGCGCTTCGTCGCCGGCGTCGTCGAGAGCTAGCGGAGGCGCTAGGGTTGGTTGAGGTGGAGAGGTGGTAGAAGAGTTTTTTTTGACCGTGATGGGACGGGCATTTATAAGGATGGGAGACAGCACAGCGCAATTACGCAGGTGCCCCTGGTGGTTCACATCTAAGGGACACGTGGTGGACGTGCAACACCTGGGGAGTTGTTCCACGTGCCCACGCACGCCTGGACTGTCGGGGTGGTCGTTCCGGCTTCTCCGGGTTTCAGGCAATAAGGATTGATCATTAAAAGCAGATTTAATGTTTGTCTCTGTATCTTCTGCTGACAAGGACGCAGAGAAGACATTCGACGGTTCCAATAGAATGCATATGATTTGGATAGATAGAATTTGAGGTAGAAAGCATAGAGAGGTTAGGGTCGGATCACATTCACTTAGTTCAAAAGATTTAAATAAGAAGACATAGCTATAAGTGAATGCTATAGAGGACAGAACACAAGTCTATATAAGACATATGAAGATAAAACAGATGCGAAGATTTTGCAAATGTAACGCCAAGAGAAATACTTCAAGCAAAGATTTGGTGGTAGCGTTACCCACCGTATAGGAAGTATTAGACCTAGACACGGCGCACAATTATCGTGGCGCTCCAAAGTCAAATTCCACGTTAATGTATTCACACTCAGAATGTAAGTCTTCATTGATTGAAGACATACTTTACTTCGTGTGTTGCACATCTAAGTCATCAACATGCATAAGTGTTAGGATGTGTGCCTGATTACAGGATATTCGAGGATTCCAAGATATTTAGCTCACATCGCAACTTGCAAAACCTTTTCTCATCCAAGGGCTTTGTGAAGATATCTGCCAGTTGATCTTCAATGTTGACGTGTATGATATCAATATCTTCCTTCATGACATGATCTCTGAGAAAGTGATGACGAATTTGAATGTGCTTTGTCTTCAAGTGCTGAACTGGGTTGTTGGCAATCTTGATGGCGCTTTCATTGTCGCAATAGAGTGGCACATGCTTCAGATGGACACCATAGTCCTTGAGAGTTTGCTTCATCCAGAGAAGCTGAGCACAGCAAGATCCAGCAGTAATGTATTCAGATTCAGAAGTGGAGAGTGATACACAGTTCTGCTTCTTTGAAGACCAATAGACAAGTGATCGTCCCAAAAAGTGACATGTGCCTGATGTAGACTTGCGATCAACTTTGTCACCAGCATAATCAGCATCTGAGAATCCAACTAGATCAAACCCTGAGCCCTTTGGATACCATAATCCTAGTGTTGGGGTGTAAGCCAAATATCGAAGAATTCGCTTCACAGCTAAGTGATGCGATTCCGTTGGTGCCGCTTGGAATCGAGCACACATGCAAACACTAAGCATAATATCTGGCCTAGATGCACATAAATAAAGTAAAGAACCAATCATGGAGCGGTATACCTTTTGATCGAAATCTTTACCATTGGCGTCGGGACTCAGATGACTTTTAGTTGGCATAGGCGTCATGTATCCTTTGCAGTCTTGCATACATAACTTCTTCAGGAAATCTTTGAGGTATTTCTCTTGAGATATGAAGTTGCCGTTACTTTGCTGACGAATTTGAAGACCAAGGAAGAACTTCATCTCACCCATCATGGACATCTGATATTGCTCTTGCATCATGTGAGCGAACTCATCCCTGTATCTTTTGTCTGTGCAGCCAAAGATAATGTCAACCACATAGATTTGACAAACAAACAGTTCACCATCATATGTCTTCGTGAAGAGTGTGGGATCCAGGGAACCAGGTTTGAAGCCTTTGCTCTTCAGGAAGTCTTTGAGAGTGTCATACCAAGCACGAGGGGCTTGTTTGAGGCCATACAGTGCCTTGGTGAGCTTGTATACCATATCAGGATGTTTTGGATCTTCAAAGCCAGGTGGTTGTGCAACATACACTTCTTCTTCAATCTTGCCGTTGAGAAAAGCACTCTTCACATCCATTTGATACAGAAGGATGTTGTGATGGTTTGCATAGGCTAGCAGTATGCGAATAGCTTCAAGGCTAGCCACAGGAGCAAATGTTTCATCGAAGTCAATCCCTTCTATCTGAGTGTATCCTTGAGCAACGAGACGAGCTTTGTTTCTGACAACTTGACCATGCTCATCTTGCTTGTTGTGATATATCCATTTTGTGCCTATTATGTTGTACTTGCGGGGGTCAGGACGCTTGACAAGTTCCCATACATTGTTCAGCTCAAACTGTTGAAGCTCTTCTTGCATAGCTTGAATCCATTCAGGTTCCATGAAGGCTTCAACAACTTTCTTGGGTTCAGATATTGAGACAAATGCAAAGTGCCCATAGAAATTTGCTAGCTGTGTTGCTCTTGAACGAGTGAGTGGACCAGGTGCATTGATGCTGTCAATTATCTTCTCAACTTGTACTTCATTTGCAACACAAGGATGAACTGGACGAAGATTTTGCTCTTGCTGTTCATTGTCATCGTCAGGAGGATTGCCTTCAGGCTGAGCATTGTCTTCAGGTTGATTGGGAGCAGAAATGATGAGTTCCTCGTCAGGCTGTGCTTCAGAAGGCATGATTTCACCTGTTCCCATTAGCTTGATAGATTCACTGGGTGGAGCTTCATCCATCACATTTGGCAGGAACTCTCTTTGTGAGCCATTCGTTTCATCAAACCTTACATCCACAGTTTCAACAACTTTATAGGGAAAGATGTTGAAGACTCTGTAGGAGTGCGAGTCCTTTCCGTAGCCGAGCATGAAACCTTCATGTGCTTTTGGTGCAAATTTTGATTTGTGATGTGGATCCTTGATCCAGCACCTAGCTCCAAATACCCTGAAGTAACTGACATTTGACTTCTTGCCAGTAAGTAGTTCATAGGACGTTTTCTTCAGAAGCTTGTGAAGATAAACACGGTTGATGATATGGCATGCTATATCAATATCTTCGGGCCAGAACTTTCTTGGTGTCTTGTATTCATCGAGCATCATTCGAGCCATCTCAATTAGGGTTCTGTTCTTCCGCTCCACGATGCCATTCTGCTGAGGTGTGTACGGAGCTGAGAACTCATGAGTGATTCCCATTGTATCCAGATAAAGATCAAGGCCGGTATTCTTGAATTCAGTGCCATTGTCACTTCCGATATGCTTGATCTTGACGCCATAGTTGTTCATGGCACGGTTGGTGAAGCGTCTGAAGACATCCTGCACTTCAGTCTTGTAGAGAATTATGTGCACCCATGTGTATCTTGAATAATCATCGACAATGACGAAGCCATAGAGACAAGCTGTAGTAGTGAACGTGGAGTAGTGAGTAGGGCCAAATAAGTCCATGTGAAGCAGCTCGAAGGGTTTGGATGTCGTCATGATTGTCTTCGAGGGATGCTTGGCCCTAGTCATCTTCCCAGCTTCGCAGGCGCCGCACAGATGATCTTTCTTGAACTTGACGCCCTCGATGCCAACGACGTGCTTCTTCTTTGCGAGAGTGTGCAAGTTCCTCATGCCGGCATGTCCTATCCTCCGATGCCAGAGCCAGCACTCTGAAGCTTTTGCTAGAAGACATACGGCCATCTGTGGTCCTGCTGAGAAATCTACCATATAAAGATCACCTTTCCGATATCCTTCAAAGACTAGAGACCTGTCAGATTCCATTAGTACAAGGCAACGATATTTTCCAAATATCACAATCATGTTTAAGTCACAAAGCATTGAGACAGACATTAAGTGGAAACCAAGGGATTCAATAAGCATGAATTTATCCATGTGCTGATCCTTTGAGATTGCAACTCCACCTAGACCCAATACTTTGCTTTTACCAGTATCAACAAATGTGATGTGACTCTTGTCAGATGGACGTAAGGTTGAGTCCATAAGAAACTTCGATCTCCAATCATATGATTAGTGCATCCACTGTCCATAATCCATTCTGAAGTCTTTGGTGTCATACCCTACAGTACAGTTAGGGGGATAGGCTTCACCAATAGTCAATGTGAAGCATAAACATTTGACGTACAAGCGGATTATGAAAGCTTAGATCCAAGTTGGGACTGATAGGATGATTGGCAAGCGATTCAGGAACAAAATACATAGTAAGACCATTTGGGCATTTGATCTTGCACCCTACAAGTTGTTTTAGGTCCCCAGCAATAGCATCAGATGCCTTAGATTTTCGGCTGGAGACCTTTCCCTGCAAGAGAAAGTTAATTCTTCTTAACCACCCACATCTTCAGGGGTGGCTTAGAAGCAATGAGTCTAAGAGCAGCAACTGAGAATTTTGGCTTTGGAGCCCTAGCAAATAGTCTTGCAGTAGGAGAATAATACTCACAAGAATAAGCAGAAAAGTTCTTTGTTTTGTGAATATAGCGGTTTGAGGAAACACGCTCATATTCATGAGTCTGAGTATAATTTCCCTGCAAAATATTGGCGTTAGGGTGACTCAGGTGAGTCCTCTGTCTGTATGAAGCCTTAGGGCCGTATGAAGCCTTTGGTCTGGGGTTTGTCTTCTTCCCAGGTGGTGTCATGATGACATTTACTGAAAGCTTCTCAAGACAACCTTTGGGAACCCAAATCTTCTTTATAGGTGGCCCGTTCCTGCAGTTAGTACCAATATACCTGGCAAACACTTCACCATTCTGATTCTTAAACAGTTTATAGTTTGCATCAAAGGATTCATCAATGATAATAGGATTAGCACAAGTGAGGCCAGATAAGGTAGACGGATCCACTGAAGGTTCCTTTGTAGAAACCCATGTGGTTTTGGGATACTGCTCAGGCTTCCAGTATGAACCATCAACATCCATTTTCCTCTCGAACCCTACACCCTCTTTCCCAGGGTTTCAGTTCAAAATCTACTTTTTGAGGACATCACATAAAGTCTGATGCCCTTTGAGGCTTTTGTACATCCCTGTTTCAAGCAAAGTCTTCAACCTAGCATTTTCATCAGCAATAGTAGTGGTATCCTCAGCAGAGGGGTTAGTTACCACATCAGCAGTTGAAGACATTGCGATAGTGGCCGCAGTAGAACATTCAGCAACAGATGTAGCGTTATCACGCTCAATGCATTTTAGACATGGTGGTTCAAATCCTTCCTGAGCAGAGCTGATCTTTTGAGCGCGGAGTGACTCATGTTCTTTTTGAAGATCTTCATGAGCCGCTTTCAATTTCTCAAGATCTCGCTTCCTTTGAAGATAGTCGTGGGAATGCTTTTCATCAGTTTTTGAGAGCGATTCATGAAGACTTTCAAGTTCCTCGTACTTAACATGAAGATTTTTTACGTCTTCAATTAAGGACTGAGAACGTGTCATTTCTGCGTCCAACAGGTCATCGCTTTTGTCTAATAGTTTTTGAATATGTTCCATAGCTTTCTGTTGTTCAGTGGCAATTTTAGCAAGTGTTTTGTAGCTAGGTTTGGATTCACAATCGGAGTCATCTTCACTGGATTTTTGAAAGTAAGAATCGCATGATTTTACCTTGGCATCGCGTGCCATGAAGCAGTATGTGGGAGAAGAGTCGTTGTTCTTATCATCATCAGTGTTGGTGATGGGAAGCTTCATCATTTCTTGAGCTGGATCATGAAGACTTTCTGAAGCCTTTCTTCCTAGTGAATTTCTGGAACTTCTTCACAAGCATAGCAAGCTCCTTTCCGATGTCTTCAAGATCATCAGAACTGCAGTCAGATTCTTCTTCAGATGAGGAAGCAGCCTTTGCCTTCAAAGCACGAGTTCGGCCATAGTTGGGACCATAGATGTCAAGTTTCTCAGATAGCTGGAACTCATGTGTGTTGAGCCTCTCAAGTATGTCAGACGGATCAAGAGTCTTGAAGTCAGTGCGTTCTTGAATCATCAGGGCAAGGATGTCAAATGAGCTGCCAAGTGATCTCAGGAGTGTCTTGACGATTTCATGCTTGGTGATCTCAATGGCGCGAAGTGCCTGAAGCTCATTTGTGATGTCAGTGAGGCGATCGAATGTGTGCTGGACATTCTCATTGTTGTGTCTCTTGAAGCGATTGAAGAGGTTGCGAAGGACACTGATCCTTTGATCTCTCTGTGTTGAGACGCCTTCGTTGACCTTAGAGAGCCAGTCCCAAACTTGCTTCGACATTTCCAGAGCACTCACACGACCATACTGTCCTTTGATCAGATGACCACAGATGATATTCTTGGCAGTGGAATCCAGTTGAACGAGCTTCTTGACATCAGCAGGGGTGAGACCTTCACCAGTCTTGGGAACGTTGTTCTTAACGACAAACCAGAGGTCCACATCAATGGCTTCAAGATGCATGCGCATCTTGTTCTTCTAGTAGGGGTATTCAGTGCCATCGAAGACGGAACATGCAGCGGAGACTTTGATTATCCCTGCAGTCGACATAGCCAAAACTCCAGGTGGTTAAACCGAATCACACAGAACAAGGGAGTACCTTGCTCTGATACCAATTGAAAGTGTTGTATATCGACTAGAGGGGGGGTGAATAGGCGATTTTTATGGAAGTCTTCAAAACATGGAAGTTTCGAAGAGAAACGATAGAACCGATCGTATTTATATGCAGCGGAAGGTAGACTACACTAGACAAGTCAGAGTCAAGTATTCAATGAAGTGAAATCATGAAGACTAATAGCAGCTAGGCAGTATGGATCAGGATGGAAGATTGAATGAAACGAATCAGAAGAAGTAGTCACACAGTGAAGTCAAATAGATAAGGCAAGCAGGCAATGACTTCACAAAGATAGACGATAAGTAAAGAGAAGGAAGGGATAGAACCAGTAGCTTGGGGAAGACAGTGATTTGTTAGACCAGTTCCAGTTGCTGTGACAACTGTACGTCTGGTTAGGGAGGCTGAGATTTAACTCAGAAGACCGCGTCTTCACCTTATTCCCCTTGAGCTAAGGACACCTAGTCCTCGCCCAATCACTCTGGTAAGTCTTCAAGGTAGACTTCCAAACCTTCACAGAATTCGTTCACCGACAATCCACAATGACTCTTGGATGCTCAGAACGCAATGCCTAACCGGCTGGAGGATTCACAGTCCTCAAGTGTAACAAGTCTTCAGGTCATGCAGACAATAAGACTTCAGTGATGCCTAACACTCTTTGGCTCTGGGTGTTTGGGCTTTGTCCTCGCAAGGATCTCTCTCTCTCAAATGCTTCGGAGGTGGGTTGCTCTCAAATGAAAAAAGCCGTGTAATAACTCTGAGCAGCCACCAATTTATGGTGTAGGGGGCGGGCTATTTATAGCCACTAGGCAACCCGACCTGATTTGTCCGAAGTGACCCTGGGTCACTAAGGAACTGACACGTGTTCCAACGGTCAGATTTCAAACACACGCGGGAACTTTACTTGGGCTACAAGTAAGGCTGACTCATCCAGCTCTGGATAAGATTTGCTCTCATTGTCTTCGCTCGAAGACATAGGATTTAGTTGAGCATCACTTCAGTCACTCTGAATTTGTTCACTTGGACCCCACTTAACAGTACGGTGGTTCCTATGACTCAACAAAGAAGAAAAGGAAACAACGAAACGTCTAAGTCTTCGCGCTCCATAGTCTTCACACAATGCCTTCTCCCGTCATAGTCTTCAATATGAATATCTTCATATACCACCATTGTCGTCAATGTCTTCATACATTTTTAGGGGTCATCTCCGGTAGGTAAACCGAATCAATGAGGGACTACTACCTGTGTTATCCTGCAATTCTCACAAACACATTAGTCCCTCAACCAGGTTTGTCGTCAATACTCCAAAACCAACTAGGGGTGGCACTAGATGCACTTACAACATCATATTTTTCATATTTCATGACCCGACGACCAAAACCCATGGAAACCCATCTCAATTTGTCATCCATGGGTGTGTTGTGATCTTTTCCCTACAGGCTTAATTGGAATTGTTGGGTTTATTAGTGCCGTATAATTGAAACAATAAATGTTAAACTAGGTAATGGGAGAAAATTAGAAATTACTTTCTCCATGAACCAAGCAACAAAATTTTTTCTTCCGAGGGCGCCCTTTCGGAGAAGAGTATCCACCTCCTTGGCATTACGAGCCATTATTCCTGACCACTCTTGAAGCACGAATTCACTAAAATAAGAAAAGGGGTATTAGAAGGAAACAAAGTGATTGGTTGCAAAGAAATTTGTTCATCCTTACCTCATCCACACATCGCAAACTTCCTTAATGTTGTCCAAGACATAGAACATGATGTCCTCCCACTCAGAGTTTGACATTTTATAAGGTTTGGAGCCCCCGGCCATTCCACCTTGCCCATTGAAAAGGAGTTTGGGTCTATACTTGGGCTATTCTACATTGTATCGACACAACTTATTATGCAGAGTGGGAACATCGCCCGGATAGTATGTTGTCCTGATGTTTGACACCTCTTCCGGAATAACTGCCTCAGCTATGGATGCTTCAATCTTAGCTTGGTTTCCACATTTGGATCGAAGATGCTTGTTCTGCCTCTCAGGTCCATACTGCCAACGATTCTGCAAAGGCCCCCCCAACAATGCCTCGTTCATGAGGTGCAACATGAGATGTGCCATCCGATTAAAGAAGCCCGTTGGAAAGATCATCTCTAGCTTGCATATCAACTCCGATGCCTTCTTATGCAATTGTTCCATCATCTTCGGAGAGATTAAAAGAGCGTAGGAGGAGGAGGTGGATTTATTGCTCACCCTCGACTGTAGAGGAAGTAGTCAAATAATGGTGGAATCAACGACCAACGTTTTCGATGACGACGATTCCAAAGAGATGCAACACCACAAAAGCCTGAAAATTCCAAAGAGAGAAAAAATTATATCATCACATCTCATATAACATTTCTTGATGACATAAATAATAACATAAAAATAATTCACAAGATAATTGGCATCCACATTTTTACATTTTATTGGAAACATGAAAATCTCCCAAATACTTGAAAATAGAGGACCATGGCCCATGAAAATACACGAAAATTGCCAGAACATGGATATTTTTTGGCGTTTCAAAATAGGCTTGTAACCCTGACCCACAGGTCACCAGAATGCCTCATTTGATGTAAGTAGTACTAAAATACATCAAATGCCATGTGAACATCTAAACAATGATAAAACAATGGTGCTTCCATTTTCAACTTATCTGCAACTATTATTCTACTCATTTGCATTTTTTGATGCAAGAAGTACTAAAATTATCTCGATTCTTAACTGCATCTCACTTGCAATGTCATCACTTCTTGTTTGATGTAGCATGTCATCACTTGCAATTAGCAGCAGCATCACACAATGTCAATAAAAAAGCAGCACATGGCATCGGCAATAGCATGAGGCAGCGGCATCAGCAACACACAGCAACGGCGAGCAGCAGCGGCACAACAACGGTGAGCAGCAGCGGCACATAGCAGAGACAGCGGCACAACAACACACAAGAACGGCGAGTAGCAGCGGCGCACACAGATCGACCAGCATTTAATCTTGGGAAAGGGGGGAGCTCATCGGAGGAGGCCGGGGTCAGGGTGGAGCAGGGAGGGTCCTGGGTCGGGCTGGGGGAGGATCCGGAGCAGGATGGAGGACGGGCGGGGCGGGACGGC